>MNCL01000157.1:0-360433 GCA_001932985.1 Proctacanthus coquilletti
ATTCAATCCAGTGGTGCATAATGATTCCTTTGCAGTTGCGCGGTCTATTTCAATACTATTCTGCTAATAATTTAAAAGTAACGTTGTAAAAACAGGGAAAAGCAAAGCATAACTTCTGGGTTGTGAATGAATGGGAATCTCCATCCTCGCTTGCAAACCAACTGATTTCGCCGGGTTTCTCGTGTACGTATACGCAGAGCCACATCAGTCACCGAATTCGCCGCTCTTGTTCTCTTGGCTGTAGCTCAATCCACACGTCAGCTGATTGCCAAAGAGGTACTTCGATGAGCCAGCTTGGGAGAATTGTCAGTGGAGGTTGTCACTTGTTATTCGAGTTTTCGTAGTTGACGGGGTTGGTTGCGTCGGGCTTCGTGAGAGGATGTGCTTTCTGTTTCTGCACTTCTGGACAGTGCCCTGTTTTAGTTCCATTGTGTTCTGCTCATTAGTCACTCGGATCTTGGTTCATCCTAGACACCGAGTCATGGTTTTCTGTTGATCCCAATTGAATCGCCAAGTTCGTTTGTATCGTTTCTCCTTCTGTGTTTTTTCTTTTGTGTGACTGGAATTCGTTTCTTTGGTTGCAATACAGCGAAAGGAGCAGAAGGATACAAGAACTTCCTTTCTTCTGGCTGTCGAAATGCTCTGGAACAATGGCCCCAAAGGTGTTCGAAGCGCTTAAGACGCGGCCAACCGAAGAAGACAACGGTCAGTGGTGGTGGTCAGTTCAAAGAGTTCCCAGTAAACGAGGAGATGGAAGTGCTGGAAAGTTGAGGAAGCGGGTTACTAAAAGTGGTGCTTGCCAGTTTGTTGGCGTTAACAAAAGTGGTGTTCTCTGCTCCCTCGATGGGCATTCTAGCAATCTTAAAGGTGCTTTCCTAGGGATGTTTAGTATTCACATCGATTTAGCGAAGCTGCTTCTGGTGCTGATGGTGACGACGACTGTTGGATTATCCAGCTTCGCCCGTGCAGACAGTCGTCAAGGGTCACAAAGTAGTAAGTTATTCAAATCTTATGTTAGACTGGCTTCTAGTTCCTTTAATCAAGAAAGTCATACGTCACATACGTCCCAGAAATAATTCCTTACGACTCCAGTCAGCATATCCTACCCTCTAATATAAGCATACTAATCGGAGATATGCGGGTGGTAGAAAGGACACCCCAAGTCGACAGAACAAGCAGGTAATCACCGCAAACTCCAACCCCCTACGGAATTTTTTGATGCAAACCGGACTTTTCTTGCTTCTCATTGGGATTGCACGTCTTGGACGGGCTTGGCCTTGAATGAACACATCAGGCACGGGCATGCCAAGAATGCAGCCCCTTCGGCACTGGGGCCTTTCGAGTGGGGTAGAATCTACGAATTTCTTTGTGTGCACGGGTGGGGATGCAACTAAATGAATTTTGTAGGAGATAGAGGCCAAAACGGCTTAATTTTGCATTCTAGTCACATAAAATGTTGTTTGTTTATAAGAACGTGATTTCAGACAATAAAAAATGTGTGAAAGGTTTTTGATTCAGTATATGTAACACTTCATTAAAAAGAATCGAAAGAAATGTTACATAAAATCATGGAGCAACTCTGAAAGTTCCTTTGATAATGGAAAATCCCTTAACAGTATCCAGGTGTAATTGTGTTATAGTTTTTCAACAAAAGTCGTAAGTATAACACTTGCGATATGTAGCCCGTAAGAAGACAACAGTAAATAAATTTGAAATTTCGTTTTCTTGAAAACGGCTGCATAAAGTTACACAAGATAAACGACAAAAGTCGTGATCTAGACCTTCAGTTAATCATCCTTTGTGCTTCGAAGAAAACAACATGGCGTTTTCAACTGCAACAATTAATTAATTTTGCTCTGCTTCGCGCAGCTACTTATTCGAAGAACTGACCATAATCTTTCTAGCAATCGAACGCGTTTTGGCTTCACGATACTCAATCGGCTAAGTCAGCTGCGCACTTGAAAGCAGTTCCGTCGACCATTAAGATCATAAAGCGCGATAACAATAACATAAAATAAAACCGAAAAAAGATACTTTTAACTCGCTCGGTATAATGACAATTTTCCATATTGAATAAAAGGAGTGACTGGCTCACGCGAGCTTCTCGTGTTGCAGGCAGTTGCTTGTAAACACCCAAATCGGGTTTACCTCCGTGCAACTTTTCGCTCTCGGTTGCCTAAGAGGGCGGTCAATTTTATTGTGCAAATTCAAATAGGTAGATCAGAGGTAGACGCAAATTCTGCACCAATATAAGCGACAGAGGTGTTGGGCCATTCGATGGCAATATGCTAATGAGATTCAGGTAATTTTTTACCTTTCCACCACTTACCTGCCAACTCAGGCATTCGTTTTTCCGAAAAGTTGAGGTGATCTTCGCAAAACTGGTGAATCATTGATGACGATGACCAGTCAGCCGGCAAGTAGATTTACCTGAATAACCTGATGCGACGGAGTTGATATGCTGGTGCTGGATTTGGATGTGGGGTTTTTGGTTCTCCAGAACAGAATTGGAATCAGATCGATTTCGACTTGGGTTAAGAATATAAATTTCACTTTGAAGGTTTATTTAATGAAGAAAAGAAAAGAAAACAACTGAGATACGCTTTAATCATCTGCTGCATATTTCTTCGAATTCACTGACAATTCACCGAGATGTATTTTTTTCTATTCTGTCGACCTATTGTAAGATAATTTTTTAAAGTCTTGGATGCTCCGTTGATCAAGGATATGACCTCAAACCTATTTGAAGCTAAACTTTTATTTCGACGTTATTTTTTGCGTTCTTATGATGTTCGCCGCTAACATAAAAAAATAGTAGAACTCACAAATGCGCAGCGCTAATAATTCTAGCATCGAATTTTTAATTTTTAAGTTCTAAATCCATGAAGGGACAAGAGAAAAGAGCAAATGCTGAAAGGGTGTAAATTCTTTACTTAATATGTATACGAAATTTACGTTTGCTTTTTATTCAAGCAAATACCGAGAACTTATTACTTTTGTTGATATTATGTAAGTAAAGCTAAATAAATTGCTAAATTTTCGTATTACATTTTACTGTGGTAACACACTCTTTGTATGCGTATTGAATTCGGGATTTTCGAGTGATTCCACGATATCATTCTCCAGGCTTTAAACATGTTTTTACGTAATATATAGACACTTTACTAAAATCTCTTCTGTGGTATTTATAAGCACAGTTTTTTCCGGGGACCTAATTTATTACGCAACTTTTTACATTTCACTCAAAAAAAGGGTCGTAGAGCAAAGCATATTTCCAGAAAAGAAATAAGATTCGGGTACTATCGCAATAGTTAATGTACAACAAAAAAGTACAAGACGATCCTACGAAACGGAAAATTAAATTTAGGAAAGATTCTAAAATTCGCCTAAATGTGCGAAAGCTCGTCCCGACTCATTGTTCTCCAGAGATGTCATTTAAAAGCTTTTATGCCGTCCTTAGCCCATTCACCCTAAATTCCTACTTTAAAAAAACTTTACACCTGTTGATGTATCGCCGAGTTAAGCTCAGCGAGGCCAGAGGAGGATCAACTCGGGTAGGTATCCTTCAATAAATTTATAGGCAAGATAAAATGAAAGAAGAAGGAAAGGAGGACGACAAGGTTTTAGTTCCGTGTCCTGGCATTAGTAAACAAGGCGAAACTTTCCGTTAGGAACTCGTTCTCCTTGTGCGCCGAAAATACTTCCTTCGAACCCCCGTTCACCTACCGAGAACAAAAGGAGAAATTGCTGCTCACCGTGAAGCGCTTACCTTTCTGATACGACAACTCACCTAATCCCTGAGTTTCATTGTCGGCCGCCCTTTCGCCCACAAAACAATTTACCTATGAAGGCCAATCGTTTTTACCTTTGTAATGAGTGCGACGAACAGTGAAAAGTTTCCTACCGCAAAAGTGGGTCTTGGAGAAAGCAAGAAGGGCTCGATTGAGTTTAAGAATAGTTGACTATAATGAACGACAGATATTTAATGAGAAGTGAATTTTTAGCTAGCAGTTTCATTTAAAAAGACAACCAAAAGTTAGCAATTTCGTACCGACAATAGTGTACATTTATGCTGACAAAGCAGGGTATTGATTTTTATGTGTATGTAAGTACGTACCGACTGCATTTTTTATTCCAAAATAACTCCCGAGCAACTAAATATATTTCAAATTGAATGTTAAAGGATTTAAAACAATTGCCAGAGTGATAATTTTTGAGTAATAAATTCGCACGTCCATTTGTCGGATGTTATATGCCATTTTATTTAATTTAGAAAAAAAATTATTTTAAATCTTTCAAGCAGCAGTTTTGATAAGTATGTGTAGAAAGTTTTTGTTTTAATCTCCTGTGGGCTTTAAAAATTTGAAAAAGTTCGAAACTAATTATGTATGTTCAACGAAATTTGGTGCAGGAAAATTACCAATTGTTCTGAACAAGACAATAAGGATGAAAGAAAATACAAACTTAGCTGCAAAATATATATTAAAAAAAGAAGTTAAAGCGTCCTGGGGTAGGAATCCAACCAGGGTTTTCTTACTGTGTGGTCCTACTACAACACCTACGAAACTCCAAGAGATCGATCTTGACCGGTCTTATTTTATGTTTCGTTCCGTTCATGTTTAATTGTAACGTAATTGTATAAATGCATTCTATATATGGCGAATTGTCTACGTAATAATATTAGATGTGTGAGTACAAAAGTGGAAAAGGCCAGACGACAGAAGAAGAAAAGGGAGCGACGACAATTAAAAGGGAACACCTGGCGTGGGTTTACACACCTGTACGGGATAAAATCCGTTGTCATTAGGAAAGTAGTAATCGGAGTTGTAGTTGCGAAGATGAGCTTGAAGTGGGTTACCTTTCCGACGGGTTGGTTGTTCCATGTTCCATCGCGAAAAGATCGATCAGTAGTCCGTTCAAGTGGGTCAAACTAATTTGCGTGGACGGGTGGCTAACGGTGAATGTACTCAGTCTGCAGTCGGTTGCAATATTTTCGAAATTAGCGATTTCTACTGATGCAACTTTGAGCAGCTTTGAACAACTTCGCGAGCAGTGGGGCTCAAAGGCCTTCGAGCCAGCCGTGGGAGGACCGGCTTGGTCTAGTGACTAGTCGGGACTGCAGCGCAAAATGTGGAAATCAATAGATTCCAATTTCCGTGCTGAATGGCTAATTAATCGTTTCATCTGAATTGATCAGTTCAATCCACTCAACTGGTGCTGAGGGTGATGTGGCGCCGCGCGTCGAAGTGAATCATTCTGAAGCGTAATTTAATTAAAATTGCTCCTCGATCCATGAGGTGTCTCAAGTGAGTCATGAGCTCGGCGGGCAAATTGCTTCAATATTGATTCGCCTGGCGAATTATTCGATATTAAATATCCCTCATTGGAATGCTGTACCTGAGTCTTACCTTCCGCATTTCATTGTTGAACCTTACAAGGTTTCGTGGAATTTATGCAGTAGGAAATGAGTTTTACGCACTTGAGCAAGGATTCGGAGCATAGCTTAACTAGGCAGTGAACACTATTGCAGTAGATACCGGCGATTGCCCGGTAGTCGACAGCAGAAGAAATTTGAATTTGGCTTCAATATTTGAAAGACTCAGATTGTAATTAAAAATCGTATTGAACTCTATTCTCTGGGTGTTTTCTAGTGTTCCAAATTGTTTAAGCGAAAACAGAACCTGGTTTAAATTCGTAAATTTCAAATTGTTTGTAAAAATCAAATCAAAATCATTTTGTCAGGCTAGTTCTGTTAGCAGTTCTGAAAATTCTATAAAAAGCTCAAAGTCTGATTAGATGTAAAATACGTCGATAGAGAAATATGTAGGGTCTATCGTATATTTAGAGCCTTTTTTATGTTTGTATTTATACAAAATTTCATTAACGAATTCAATGAAAATACTACAGATTTCCACCTATGTATATAAACGAGTAATGTTCTTTATAGCTGATATTTCTTAATGCGCTAAAAAACACTATTTGAACTTTTAAATTGGAAGACCAACACAGTAAATTAAGTGTCCTCACTAATATCTGATAATTCGATCTAGCTCAGCCCCCATAGTTTTCTGGTTGTTTTATGATCACAATAAAATCTTCATGGTTCGAGGCAGACGTCCAGCCTATAATTTAAAACGAATTGCCCTTATGCCCTCTAAAGAAGGCTAGACTTATACGAAAGGTCTTGGAAAACATCAAAGCAAACAAGCCTAAGTTTTAGGGAGTACAGGGGTGTCTGTTCGGTATAATTTAACTTGCATTAACATCAGCGAAAATGCGATACAGGCTCCTCTAACCCGGCACGATGAAATAGGGCAAGTGCGGTACGTGTAAATTTTATTTTTAGAGAAGCACAAGAATCACGCTCTTGTCCAAATGCCACTAGTGCAGCATCTGGTACTGCAGAACGTCAGATCGCGGATGTGCATGCATCCACATATATGGGAGGCATGGACGACGTAGAGCATACCTCTGCATATGCATGACCACAAGAATAAGACTTTTCTGAAATGGAATCTCATGAAAATGAGCTCTGCATTTGTTGTTGTTAAATTGGCATAATCGGAGTCCCACCAGCAAGGCTTGGTTTCCAGTTTTCAGGATGTCCTCAATGGCGCCCAGGACATACACCCGGGGACCGCTAGGCCGCTAGAACGTGTACACGCCCCGGATGAATACTTTTTAGCCGTGGATAACAGACCAAACAAGGTCAACAGAGTACGGAATTTCGCCGAATGTGGTTGGTGAGAGTTTCAAGGATGGATTTTGCATGTTACTCACAGTCCCAACCCTTTCACAACCATCACTGTAACGTTTGCCAGACTGACGGATTAATTATGGGATTACTTTTTTGCACATTTATTTATTTATTTATTTATTTTTTTCTGTTCCTATTGAGCATATGTCGCAATGTTTCCTTACATCGATTTCCACGAAGGTGTACTTGTAAGCCTACTGTTTCACACAGCTGGCTTGATTACCTTGTTCGTACACCGAGAATTCATAACTTTGATTCTTACAAGTAAGTAAGTATTTTCTTTGGTTTAAATAAGTTCTATACAGTTTTAATTTTATTCGAATCGTTCGTCATTTTGTGCCATTTTATAATTTTATGGAGAGCCGTAAAGTAAATCGTATAGTGCCGCAGGTAATTTTATTCGAATCGTTCGTCATTTTGTGCCATTTTATAATTTTATGGAGAGCCGTAAAGTAAATCGTATAGTGCCGCAGGTTCTTATGTACATTTTATTAAAACTTAAATCTTTTTCCCATTTCTAAGGAGAAATGCCGTTTTTTGAGTCATATTCATTCAATAAAATATAAGTTTAGAATTTTTCGTCAAATCGAATTTTAGCAGAAATTGCTCTTTGGAAAAGTTAACGTTTTCATAATTTTTTTAAAAGAACTTCTTGGGAAATATAATGTATGAGAGAATTTCTAAAACGCACGTAAGAGTTTCAAGTTGAAAAAAAATCAATAGTAATCTTTTAAAGTCCATCAAAAACCCATTTGTGGGTTTTTAACAGAAAAGCCCTTTTTAAAAGGGAGTAAAATTAAAAGTGATATAGGCAACAAATGTTCGCCAAATTCCATAGAACATTTAAATTAATATTTCTAATCGTAGAATTGACAGTTGGCTCTTGGGTTATTCTTAAAAAGGGATTAATTTGAACAGAGTGAACTTTTGGGTAGCTATTCTTTAAAAACTCCTCAACTTTGGAAAAACAAAAAGCTACAAAGTTGTGAATTATTTTTGAGAAGAATTTCATTATTAAAATAACGAGAGTTTAGTTCATTCTTAATAAAACAGTATACAATTTTTTGCAGCAGTGCACAGTATAGAAGTGCGTCATTTGATAATTTTCACAACAAAGCACAGATTTCTTAGAATTCGTTCTAAGAAAATCCCGTGAATCTTTCAAACGGGAGCAAGCGCTAAATAGCGCCTGCATTGAAACTGCTTTAGAACAATTTGCTGCTGTTTGACTTCCTTGACTTCTTTGTGAGCGTGTCATCACAGAACGCAATTCATTAACACTCCCATTAGCGGTAATTACCGCTCGCGTTTTTGCTGTTGCTCTCGCGAGCCGCGATCACGAATTTTTCCGCGACCCACTCGCGAATGCGAAATGTATGCGTCTTTGATTGCAACAGTTCAGAAAACTGGGTGATATCACTTAATGCACGACCTTCTGCTAGTCACATCAAAGGCGCTGATGCGTAATGTCCGGTCCCGGGGGCCTCATATTATCGAAAGACAATAGGCGCCTTTTTATCGATCTTCCTACTCAAAATGGGATGTCCATTGTGGTCAATTGGCGCACCGAGAAATGCACTGCGTGCGTGCCAATTGCCTATAAACGAGCGACGCACGCATACTCAAATTGAATTAAGCGCAGTGCAGTCGTCCTCGCCTGTGCTGGACAGTGTTCAGCAGCAGAGAGCAACTTTTAAATATTCTGACCTGGTCAAGAAGCATGGAATTATCTCGTTAAAGCGCTTTAATTGCCCCTATGGCAAACAAAGATGGTCGCTGGCTTGTCCCAACCGCTCCCTTTTGTTCTAGCATAGGCTAGAATTGCAGAAATGTATTGTGCAAGCCTCCCGTGTTCTGAGTCAATGGCCTATAGAATCATCCTACGAAAAGTATGAAAATTTTCGTGCATATGTTTAAGAATATGCTAATCTTTAAATATTGGAACTCTCCCACAAAAAGCTATTTAGCTTCCTTAGCTTTGTTACTAAGTATCATCATAAGGAGGAAAAGTTATGTTCTTTGTTTAAAAGGTAATTTTCCTGATAAGAAAATGAGCATTTATAACAACAGATTAGTTTTTATCGTGTTCGCTTCTCATTTGTAAAATAGACAAGGGAATTGAACAACTCTTTTAACAAGTGACAAACATTAAGAATTTAAATTTTTTGGGAAGTAGTGTGGTTAAATTTCATATCAAAATTTTTTCGTCTCTATGTATGAATTACTAAAATTAAACCAACCTAGCAGTGTAGGTTATTGCACAATACTTTAAAAATTGATGAATTGGGGGTTTATTTAAAATCAACAGAAAAAGATCAGATAATTGTGAACTTGAGCGCATAGAAATAAGTATATATATGTATTTTCTTTCCTCTTTATCTTTTAGTACACAAAAGTTTAAAAATGGTGAACTTTAGAAGATTATATTCTGTAACTTTTACCTTTATCAAAGCTTCAAATTTGATATCACTGAAATCATTTTTGAATTAATAAAAACAGAACTATTACAACAAAGAAGACACACACGTGTCATAGCCAAGTCGCCAGTTGTTAAAATTAATTTTCGTTTCTTAAAAATTCTTCTGAGAGTGCGTTTTTTCGAGCAATTTCAATTACGTCATCGGCGGAAACTCCGCCACTCGCATAAAACAATTTCGAGGGTGCTCCGCGGCTCGCGTCTGTTTCCGCAGCAACATTATGACTCACTATAGTTTCCCACTCGATGAAGTCGTCAGGGGCAGGGAATAAATAATAAGAAAATAAGCAGGAAAGTCTCCTGCCAGGTTTCCACTCACGCGTCCGAGACGAGGGAATTGAACTTCGGTAGCTGCCTTTCCCCGATCAAGGCGGCACCTTAACAAAACTCATCGAATCCCCTAACCAGTTGACCATGTCCAGCTGCAAGGGAGCCCACCTCAGTGAAGAAGACGTGGAAGAAGACTCGATAATCCCGAAAGCCTTTGAAGGCACGAATGAGTCCACAAGACAAGGTGCTATGGTACGAGCTGAGGTCGAGAAGGGCTCAAATGATATTTTCTGAGGGCAAATTGAAAACTATATTTTATAGTAACTTTTATAGACCTTATATTATTTTTAAATTTTTGTGTGAAAATAGTGGGCGTGGTGGATCGTTCTTAATGCACACTAGTGCGAAATACACTGTGGAAAAAAGTTGTTGGTAAATTTGGGAGACTCGCGCTTTTATCTCCCGGTCCGCTGAATTATTAAAAGGGCAGAATATTTGCCAACCCGAAAGCCGAAGGTATCGTGAGTGCTTTTATCATCAGCGAACAGCGGCTGGCACGGATGAATTAACTCCAGGTCAATGCGATTGGGGCCAATTAATCGGCGTTGCCACCAAGAGCCAACTACTGAAACACACTGAGATTTCAAGATTTCGACTGCTTTTCGGATTCGACAATTGGAAATCTTTCCATCCGTGAAAGATGGCATTAATTGCGTAATATTCCACTGTAGATGTACAGTTCCGTCTGTGTTCTGAACCGCGGCTGAGTGGCGAGGACGGGCAAGAGAGGTTTAGTACGTGACGAAAATACGAAATTTGTTAACTCAGGCGGAATCTACGAGGATATACATCTATCATTTATTCACCTTGTACTATTAAGAAACGAAATGTATTGATGCCATTCAAATCCTATTAACAAAATGAAGGTTCATCATATCGTTAAATAAGATCATCATTGAAAATAGTTTGGAACTTTAAAATAATCGATCAAACTGTTCCCTTTATTGTGACTTCTCACATTCTAAAAAATAAATGAAATTTACTTAAGAGTTTAGACGTTACATAAGTTTAAATTTTAATTTTAATTGATAAAAATTAATTTCGTTTACTTAAATATGTTTTCTTTCTGCTATTTTTATGTTGCCCATTTTTTGCATTTACTATTTCTGTTAAAACTTTAACTACAATTGGCCTTGCGTTAATTAAATTTCCGCATAATGCACAAACCTCTAACCTTAATGAAAATCTAATCAAACATGACTTAATCCAAATTAAGCACCTTTCTGAGGTGGACCGCGCTATTTTTTGCAGACCGCCACTTAAACCGCTTCAAGGTGAACAACCTTCGTCGCAAGAAAAAGCAAAAGCAAGAGTTGTCGGCACGACATGATTTATTTTATCACGGCACCGTCGGCATGGCTTATCGGAAAGGAAATTACATCGCGCTCTGGTCGTGGGCCTCGTTTTCTGCAGTTGCACCCGGCAGCCCTGGAGCCCCGGAGCCCCGGAGCCGCGGACTCTCGGCAACACCAGCACCCAGAGGAGCACCTCGCGGTGGCTGGTATGGCCCGCGTGCCAATAAAGGCTAAGTGGTGGCGCCTTGTAAATTATTTTAAACGAACACTGATTGTGCTATGTCGTGCTCGAGCGGGGCTCGTGGTATTCCAGGAGGAGCATCTAGCACCTATGGTGGATTTGCGAAGATATACTACCGATTGCACCGATTGTTGCGCCAACCTTGCCGGTAGTGTATTATCACAAGTGATAACATACCCGTAGAACTCGGGCAAATATTTCTGCTGCAGATGTGCTTTTAATTGGAACCCATTTGCATAATTTGCAAAGGTATTAGAAGTGTGTTTTTAAGTTTATTCAACGCTGAGCCCAAGTAAATGCGAAAACAAATCCGCGCAAAAACTTGGCCGTTTACACCTTTAACGAATTTTCAAAACAGACACAGATAAGCAGTCGATGACCTCTCAGATGATTCTGATTACCACGTTGCGAGGTCAAAAATCCTGAGCTCGCTCAAAGTTTGTCTGGTTGCAAAGTACGCGCGCTTCATCACCCTCTGATGATGACGTCCTGACCTTATCAAGTGAAAGGAGCACTGTTTAAATTTGAATCCCTCCTAGGGTTGAAATGTGAAAAAAACCATTGTTGACACGTTTTTAAGATTCAGCCCTTTGCTGTGTCTGAGACAAACATCCTTCACTTGAAGTCGTAACTAGAAGTTGCATGGTATGTTAATTTATTTTTTACAGGGTTGGAACGAAAAATTACCAAAATAATTTTTTTTATAACCAGTTCAAATCTTAGATGTAAGTATTTATCGTTTAAAGTTTAAAAATAGTTACTTTCAAAACAGCTTTTTTCGCAAAATCTATTATTATTGAAAAAGTCAAAATGTTCGAAGACTTTAGTGTCAGTGTTCCAGTTGTGTAGGCAAATAAAATGAAAGGACTTTAAAAAGGAAAGAAATTTTAACTATAACTCACAAATTAGTTTTCTGCTTTCTACTTGCTCGTCCCTTTCCAAAATAATTTTAAAATAAAATACAAAAAGTTTTTTATTGGAATAAAATTTTCCCAACCCTGTTTTGGATACAAACATCTTTAAGGTGTTTCTTAAACTTTAGTGTAGTGAAAATATGCCTGGTATGGACGTCATTGGCACCTATGGCTGTGCTGCTGTGCTCCATGAAAACCCATAGTTAACACCATGCATGGGTGTATCCAGTATTAACGTAGCAGCTATACCCCAACGTCCCTTGGGAGGTCCTAGAGCGTCAGCCGGGTTGAGGACGATTCTATTGTTCTCGGAATCTACCCCATTTTCTTCCCGAATGTGAGAGGAGCCCTTTGTGAATGGATATTTGTCTCTTTGCCCCCTCTGCTAAGGGCGCCTTGTTGATTTTGCACTCCTCCCCGGCAGCACCCTTAACTTTTCTGCAAATTTTCGTAATGAAGTGCCATTCGCCCACTTAGGGCTGTTTACGCGACAATTCCTTGCCTTGCTATGCCTGCATGGGACACTAAACAGGGTGTGATTAGAAAATTCTTGGAAGACAAGCCAAGATGATAGCAAAGATGTGTTTCGACTGAAGATCTCGGATGTGAACAAGCAAGGGGGCGATAGTGCGATCCTGGTAACAAATGCAATTTCTCCTAGCCTCAGTCTATGTAAATTCTTGAGAAGTAATTGAGTCATTGAGGTTAATTGCTTTTTGCGAGTTTAATTAAAAATTTATTCAAAGTTGGAGGGGTGTTGAGGGATGAATGATGTCAGGCCCTCTTCTGTGCTAGTGATTCTGTGCATAAGTTCAAAACCTTTTTAGAGTACGTTTTGTGTCGTGGAATTATTTAGCTTGAGAGACTAAGAATTAGTGAAGACGAGCTAAATTGCTAATAATCGGAATACTCGCTTTTATACATGAACATTTCATTTAAAATGATGTCATACATACATACTTGGGTATTTTTTCACCTGAGCCTAGGCGATAGAGTCGATTCTAATAAATAAGGTGTTCCATGATTGTCCTCGAATAAGTGATTATTTAAAAAAATAGTAAAAATGACAGACGAAAAATAAATAGAAGGAAAAACATAAAGTGATAAATTTGTTATTATGAATATGAAGAAGGCAAATCAATGGCACAAAATTATTTAGATCTATATGTAATTAACGGAAAACTGTAATCTGCCTTTTTTTGCCTGGAGTTCGAGGTATAGGCCTACAAAAGAGTTTCCATTTTTGATGCCCGTACACAAAAGATTGGACTTCTATTCAAGAGCAGTTTTTAAGTATATTAGCTCGATTCCAAGGCCGATTTTATTCATTTGTCTGGCAACGTCGATTATAAAATTGTTATGCTCCAGTTCATACCATTGCCAAACCCGTGCCCATCCCGCCCCTGTGCCCTCTGCTAATCAGCTTGTAAGTTATTACCATGTGTAGGATTAGCGCTAGCCTCTGCTTGGCGTGCACTGCGCCCAAGGGAACACAACACGACTTTTCAGCTTTTAGAGCTTTTCAGCTTCCTTTCTAATTTGTTGAACAGTCCGTCGCAGACACATTTGAAACCGCGAATCCGCGAATCACCATGTGCATTCGCGCGATTTCCGCTTCGCGAACGCGAATTCGAATGAGCGAAGGACGTGGTCTTCTTCGGAGACATATAAGTAAGGCTTCCGCTGGTGTGCTATCAGCATATTTATGGCATTAAAAGCCAAAGGTCTGGGAACGGGAACCTGTTAATTCGCAGAAAGGTAAATGGATAAGCGGTGGCCAATCCACTTAGTTAACACATCTTAAGTAGGCAAAGTGTGTACTGGCACACCTTTTGCCTAGAGAAACTCTAATTAGATGGGATAATTAGAGTCCGGAAAAGCTCATTAAGTGGACACTGAACTGGATATATCTGAGAGGTGATTTTATCCAGTTTTTAAGTAATCTTCACCTCTTTCAAGGAACAAAGTGGTAGTGAGTGGATGGAAACTCACGTACTAGAAACAAGTTTGTTTTTAGTTTCATTAAGTGTCCAACTCATTGGTAACATGAGATACTTCGCATTACAAGTTTTTATTTAGCAGCAATGTGAACTTAATTCTACGAAAAGAATAGAAAGCAGCAAAAAGGCATGTTTTTAATTGACGCGCATCATGAAGATATGAACGTATCTTATTTAATTCAATTGGTGACACACTGTGCAGTTTTTGCCTTGTAATTGCTTTCAAGCGTCTTTTTTAGCATGAAAGCCCGAAAAGGAAAAAAAAAGAATTTAGTTTTTGATTTCAAAATAATAATTTCATGCTCTTTAAAGCACGAATAGACCTTTTTAACGAAAAAATAAAACATGTTTTTTAACATTTGCTTAATTAAATTGAACTTGACCAATTATGGTGAACGTGTTTTCTTTGTGGGTCAAAATTATATTAATTTTTTTTAATTTGACGGTGTGCCAGACATAATTATGTGTAACATAAAAAAATAAAACTGCATACTGTGTATTTAGATTTTATTTCGATAATTGTACAACCTTAGATTTTGTAATGAAGAAAGCAGTTTATTCGGATTTTACGTGAATAAAAGATGTTAAAAGTAAAACTATTGTTCACAATACATATTTAACGTGGGTCTTTCTGTTCATTGCTTAGTTCATGTTTAGAATTCATTAATTTAGCAAATGCAGCAGATGATTCTTCGCCAGATTTATTTCTCCGGCTAGACTTTATAAAACCCAATGAAGAAATAGTTGTTCAGAGAAGTATGTTGGCCCAAACATCGTTAGAAGGTCATTTGCTAGTTTGTCATTGTATCAAATGTACCTGGCAAGGAATCCCATTTCTTCAGAATGATGTTTTCAATTCTCTGTTCTATTATTTTGTTTTTCTCACCATTATATTCTCAGTTTTGTTTGTGTAACTGTTTCTCCACATAAAGTTTTTTAGAAATTCTTTGATTTCCATTTCAATACTAGCCATGTACGCATTTTATTAAAATATTATTTTTTTATTTCTTGTTTTGTCTTGAGAAAATTATACCATTGGGTCATTAAAAATCGTGACATGGGTCAATCTGTGACTGACCCGCGAGTTATAGATTCGCCATCACTGAGCTATACTAATATTTGTAGGTGGATAGGTAGATAATCTTCGTGAATCCAAATCCATTAGAATTAGAAAGAATTTGCAATTCTTTGTCCGAAATCTGGGATATGCATCAAAATCATCAACCCTTGCATTCATGAAATAAAAAATCGATTTCAATCTTCCAATAAACCAAAAGAAAAAAAGCGGTGCAGCAAAAGAAAAATAAAGAACATGTTTCGGCTTGAAGTTTTTCATTTTGTTCGTACACCCAAAAGAAAGTCAGGCGGTCTGCGGGATTCGTATTTGTCACGATGTCATAAACAAACGAAAAAAAAAGTACCACGAGGTCACACTGAAAAGAATTAATACAATTTTTCTTATCTCCGTGGCGTTTCTGTCGACAACCTCAAGATTTCCGCTGCTCACAAAGATCTCTCTTCTCGGCCAGCGGGTGTGCGGTCTTGCGGCAGTGAGGCTGATCAGGAGGACAGTCAGCACTTAGTCTATGGCTGGAATGCTGAAAGTGCATTTTGAACACTGCAGGGATGGTGTTTTTCCTATTTGAGTTAAGCTAAACCCGATCGGATTAAGTTAAATTAACCCTTCCCATGTCGAGCCATATGCTGCATGCGTTCTAGATTAGTCTGGAATTAGAAGTGGCCCATGATAATTAAATCGTTTTAACACTACTTGCTGGCAAGGAGTCACTGCAGAGATGCTAATTTTTGGAACAAAGAAATCTTTTTACGGATTACGGATAAGCTGCGAATTTTCAGAGGTTTTGTCGACAAAAGTATTTCATTTGGAATTCCCAGTAGCTGTTGTAAGTGCAGCCTGTGCATCCAAATACGCACCGCATTCTTAGCATTATCCGACGTCGTTACATTTTGGCTGCTTCGCTCCTTACCCCTTTTCAATTAAATTCCTCTTCTGGTGCGAGGTACAGTGCAATAATTAAACGAAACCATTGTTTCACTGCGGCAACCGCAAAACCGCCGATTTTAGATCGTTCTCCAATGGAAATGGTACTAAAACAAAAAGAAGGTTTTGTAGTGTCATGAATGCGTAGTTTCTCTGCGAATTTAGTGTTTATAAATCAAGCAGGCATTCATGTTTACAAATAAGTATAAAAACAGGACTCAACATTATTATATGAAACCGAAAGCATTAATATGTAATGCACACGAAATTTTGGAATTGAAAAATTTGGAATTAAAATTCTAGTAGTAATGTAACTTAAGGAATATGTCTATACTATCCCCTGATCGCGACTTCACAGACGAAAGATATTAGTATTTCAAAACGAATAAAGCAATAGCAACAGCAGTAGGGTTTTCGGAAGTTTATATGTTGTCAAACACGCTTCCATTTTATTCAAACTGTTCAAAGCACTTTAATATTTTATTGTGGCTTGATATTTTTGGTATTATTGGTTAATCAACAAAGAAACTGTCTAACAGCAAAAGGTTTTCTAAAATTCCTTCAATGGTTTAGGTGCAATAAAAAAACAAATAAACAAATAAATAAAAAGACTGTATATATGGCTTCAATATAGCTGGGATTCTAAGCTAACTATTCTCGGAAATATAATCAAAATTGGCCTAATGCCGTGTTTAGGATGAAGTAATATACAAATAGATAATACAAGCAAACAACAGTCCTATGTTTCTTTAAACAGACGAGCATTTGCAATGCGCGTATTTCGTCACAATTTTATAATCTTTTGGGGCTTCTTTAGCGCTGTCTAGCCCGTTACCGTCATAGGATGTTTTCCAGTTAGACTCGCTCGCGGTCTAGGTGTGACATGTAGCGCGAGTAATTAAACGAGTCCATTGTTTTGTTGCGCGATCTACAAAACTGCTGATCGCATCCGCGGGCACTGCTGGCGACGGAGGTTGACGCAATAGCAAAAGGTGGTTTTGTAGTGCCGACGTGCGGCGCGAGTGTCTGCGGGCGAGCAAAGCTAATTTAATGTTCGCCCCGGAACAATGGGTCGATTGATTTTGGCTGCGACTGCCTCTGAATGGGACGACTGGTAGTCCGCCCTCCTGCCGGGACCCCGAGGTGCACCGCCGCACATATTTCGAGCAAACAATTGTAGCATGTGCCAGATCCGATCATAAACTTCCGGGGCTCGCATGGCTTTCGCAAGTGTTCGACATCAACTTGAAGATGCAGTCGAAGGAGCAGTCGGTCATTGCCCCTTGTTTCCAGGAAGGGCACAGGATATTGTTTTCTTTGATGTATCAGGGAAATTGAAACTAGTCGAGGTCAAGGTCCTTTTGCTCGAGGCACACATTACCCAGAATAAAACTAGAAAAACGAAGTCCGCAAAATGCCCGTACCGCAGTATCCTGAAATTCCAATAAGGCTGTTCAGCTAACCTCGCAGAATCTTCGAAAACAAAACAAACAGGGGCGGATTGGGCTCGGGCATACGAAATTATTACACAAGACAGTGCGCCCACCCGCAAGTCAATAACTTGTGAACTCTAGCGGGGATGCTGGTTGTTTCCGTCAGACCAGGAATCGGGAATCGGTCCGCAATCAAATATATTCGGGTCTGCATCAATCATGGGCTTATTCGACTCTCAAACCGCCAAGAATAACAAGAAGGGAATAAGAAAACAAAGGGATATTATAGGGTGGATCAGAAATACCTCAGACTTACTAACCGTGCGAATATTTATTTTAGATGGAGAAGAATAATATCGTGAGCATAAATCAGGCTTGTTCTAGGAAAGTGTGTGCCTCAAATCTTACGAAACTTCAGAATGAATCTATTGTTGGTCGCCCTGTACATTTCATCTCAAAAATATCCTCTTTCTCGTCAACAGATACATCTTAAGATGTGGTCGAGTTTGAGGCGCGAGTCTCCTTGCTTACCTGGATCAAGAATCAATTCACACTCCCCGAATAGCGTAAATATTCATTAGAGCACTCTGAAAGAGCCCATTCTGGTGCCTTAGAATCACTTGAGGAATACTCAATCGGTCACAATAGACGCACGCTGAATAATTTATAAATTCTGGGCCTACGGACGTTTCATAATGATTCCCTCGTTTGAGCAGCTCTGGAGCGCTTACAGGTCGCATCAAATAGGACCCCGTTTAAAGGTGAAATATATCTTCACGAATTTTCATTTGTTCATGCCTGTGGCCCCAACATAAAAGAGGTAACGTGGTGCACAGAGTGTTTTTTTTCTTTTATTTTTTGCTAGGAAATTCGATACGACTTATGGGCAATTAGGACCTCGTATGGCCCGCTTCGGAATCGCTAGCATTAAGGGGTTTGTTATGTGTTATGTCATCTACGTTTCGGGTGTCGGATGGCATCATGCATCATCGTAAAAGGGTACGGAGCTAAAGATATGGGATCATGTTGTAGTTTCGGGGTTGAAACTTCCAGCATGAGTTGGAAAGATGGACTTATAAAAAAATCATGAGAAGAAAACAGATGGCCGCCCTGTCTGGCGTCTACCAGACTTCTCAAGGGCTGTTGATGTGGGTTATGGGTAAGTGACTAGTTCATAGTGGTCTTAATTGGGACATAGTTAAGATGGTAACTGATAAGACCATTCGACTTATCTTTATGGGACTGGAGCGATTTTTGAACTGCTTATCGTCTATAATTTACAAAACAATTCTGTTTGCTTTGGTAGGTTGTGTGTTTTTGTTTGATAGCAAACATTTTGTGCAATATGTGTCAACTTCGCAATGTGTACATTTATTTATTGACACTTTTGTCAATAACCTTTAATATCATTTATTGATTTTTAGACTACACGACGTAATTTAATATGACCAAATTTGATGTGTTACCAAATTTGTTTTGGTAGCAGTTAACTATAACAAGCGCAATTTAATGTTGAAAAATTATCTATTTAAATTGCAGCTGATACAAATTTTCATAATTAAATTATTTGACTGCGTTATCTGACTACCACGAAAGCGATTTGTACTTTGATAAAATTGGAATCCTACTATTGAAATCATTCCATTGAGTTTACCTTTTATTAAGAAATTCCAGTTGCAGATAAAGAAATCTATAGTAATATAAAGAAAGTGTTTTATAATGCAATTTGTTTAATTTCTATGAAAATTTGAATTTTATAATTCAGCTGGATAAGATTTTTTATTGATCCAAAGTTTGTAAAACCAGAATAAAATTTTTGGATTGAAGTTTTATGTTGACGGTGGTTTTCTTTAAAATGAAGTAATTATTTTTGGAAGAATAATGTAACATTACGTATAGCTTGAATTGATATAAATAATTATAAATAAACTGTTACATATAAGTAAACATGTTTATTAAAGTAAAAATCATTGTCAAGTCAAAGTTCCTTATTAATCTTGTCCATTTAAAAATACTCCCCTTCATTCATTAATCTGTTTGGCACTGACCTTTTCTTAAATCCTACTCTGAAACAAATTTCTATAATCTTTAACCCGGAAAAAGAGAACTTCTTTTTCATTCTTGCCTTTCTATTAATAGTCCTCCTCCAATCCAAAATTCTTTAAGATTCCCTACTCTAAAATAGGACAAATTAAACTGGACAAGGGGGAACGCAAACGGAAAACACCACACACAAAAGGTTGGTTTGTTTGGGATTTAATTTTGATTTCTAAATTTCCAGAGCGCACTGATTTACAGAAAGGAATTTTTTTCTTAAAAAAATAGTCCGTCCATACAAAAAGTCGTTCTGAATGCCTATGTAGTCAGGGGAGAAAAGGTGAAAGAAAGCGACCATAAAATAAAGACGCCGAACAACAGGGAACCGAAACCACCAAGGCAGCAATTGATTTCCCAAATGAATTTTTCCCCTTCCCCTGGGCGGACCGCCCTATGTTAGAAACAAGCTCCCGACAAGGAAGTATTTAGTTTTCGTCTTATCTCCGCGGAAGAATTTTCAAGATTTTTCCAATTTTTCATCAAGATATTTTTACTCATACGGTGGATGCCATGGCGTTTTAAAAAACTTGTACATGAGGTGGATTGAAGATGCCCCTCGTCTGCTTTGATTATTTCATGAAAAGCATTCTATCAGGGCGCAAAGGAGGTCGAAGTACCTAACAGAGATTCTATTTTTGGGTTTGCATCATCAACTGAGCGAACCAATTTTAAGTGGGCTTACTGCTCCCAATTATTGGGTCGGATTTGTGTCATATTTTCAAATGATGACAAATGTTTCTTCCGATCCAAAGGTGGAAATGTGCTTTAAGAATCGTTTGATCAAGTTCAAGGAGATAGTTGAAATTTTCTCGAATACGCTGAAGCGTTCTTCTTATTTTGTCACGGTATTGACAGGCGATTCAATCAAAAGATAGACGAAGATTCTTAGAAAGATTTGACTTTGGAGAAGTGATTTGGGTCATAGAAACAAACTACTTAAGATTTTATGCCTGTTAGAACCTTTCGAGCTGTAGATGAAAGTTCAATGGAAGCTTTTAGGTGCTATACCTTGATTTTGACTATATAAAAAGTGAAATCTTAAAACTGAATAAATCTTTTTCAAACTTAACTTGAATTTTTCATATTAAAAATCGAATTTGGATTTCTATACCCTGCATCCATTACTATGTTTTATAGTAAAATGTTTTCGAAACAAAATTTGTTAAATAATTAGACAAATTTGTTTTTATTTTTTGTTTGTTGTGTTTAATTTAATATATTAGCGTTAAAAAGGGAGCTATGGTACGCTTCAATATTTAATTTACTAGAACTCCTCCTGAGTTCCCAATGAAGGCGTCTTTCGACGGAACGCAAAATATTTCTTGCTAAAGCAATATATACCATGCTAATTTAATCTATTTTAGTTTACTCCCAATGTATCCTAAATACATCCAGTAGTTTTTACTAAGTAAATACGATTATATAATTTAAAACAAAATAAATACTTTCTTATTAATTTTAGAAATTGAATAATACACGTGGAAAGAATTGGGAAAAAACGATTTGTTTACTATTTTTCCATTTAAATATTGCTGTTTTATTTACAAATAGACTTATAAATGTTGGTTTAATATGTGTTCTATTAAATTAATTAATGAGAGTCATATGGCGCCAGAAACATTCAAATTTATCAGTTTAAAATGAATCGAACAATTTAATTTTATCTCTCAGACACAACATTCAGTTGCTATCAATGTTAAAACCGTCAACCATAGTAAAAAAACCTGATGCGTTTGCTTCAATATAAGACAATTAATTGACCACCCAATTCGCGTTTTCAGTTCAACAAAAATTTATTTGCCGCAATGTTTCAAACGGCTGAGTGCAAAAACTATTAAACACAGATCTGTAACACTATCCCTCGGGAGCACCTGGTGATTTCGGGGGAACTATCCCAAAAATGCTGAGACCACAATGAAGTTATTTTTCCCGGATTTACAGAAACGGGTGTTTGCAAGCTGTGTCACCATAATCCCGCGCCTTTTGTGGCAATCAAATTATATCGATTATTTGCTTCGTCGGAAACGTTCTTTGATTAGGAATATGTTAAATTAAAAGACTTCGACGTCTCCGTTTTCTACACTGCCTTATTTGCGCTGTAATTGTCCTGTCCTGACTCGCGGGTATTCTGCTGAGGCCCGAATGGCACGCATCGCGCAACAATTTGCTATTTTCGGCAAAGCACAATCAAGTGCGCGGTGTCGATAGCCTTTGGCGTCTTAGCTCGGCTGTGAACCTCCCCTGGCGGTTGGCTAGATTGTCTAGGTCGGATGGATTGCCTAAGTTTAGTTAGATAGATGGATCCAATGGATCATTATCAGATCCAGCTTTGGTTGCGGTGCAGGGTAATCATTCCGAGCACGATTACACGCTCAAATCAGCGCGGTGCGTATGGTACGTTCGCGGTGTAGTCTCTTAGACGCTAAAGCGTGAGGTGCACACATGCTGTTCGTTGCTTATTAGATTTTTAGGTTCTTGAACCTTTGCCGCATGGCCTCATATGGTCAGACATGCAATTTCTGGTTTGCGGCTCTTTCCGACTCCCATATAGGCAGCTCGACGCGACTTTAAGACGCGCATATATGTCTGTATTTTTGTTTTATTGTTTTCCTTTTTTTGCTTCTTATAAAACGAATCGCGATACTTCGATTTCGCTCGCCTGTTCTTCACACTCTATTTACTTCTTGCAAGATGCCCACGGAAGTAGTCATTGTCGTCTTCGGCCCTTAAGTAACATAAAGTCGAGAGATACATATGTGAAGACCATCAAATGACCGCGAGTGAGCGCTGATTGAGTTTGAGGTGAATTGCGGTCATCCCGGAAATGCCTTACATGCATTAGGAGCCGCATTTCGCGGCTTATTCCCGCTGAGCTATTGTTTTTTTTTCTGAATCTACGATGATTAGAAGCGATTGAAGGCAATTCCGAGAAGTGCATTGAACACTGTGAATTTCTTGAGGAGAATTCGAAATTTATTACCTGGTCCCAAGGTGGTAGTGCTATTTTCAGAGTGCCCACAGATGACCATAGTCCTTTATGACCATAGCCCGTTTGATCGGCTCCATGTCTTGTAAGACGTAAAAGATCTGGGCTACCGCGATAGAGCATTTGTTGCAAATCATAAATAACTTGGCTACCTGCAGCTATTTCTTGGGACGAGAGCGTTCCGGTTCTATAAGATCTGGGCCCACGTCTTGCATGTCCAAATAGAGGTGTCCAAGGTTAACTGGGCTATTCAGCTTTGCAATGAGCGACAGCTGGGGCCTTTCTTGGATTCAATGATCCTTATCTGGATGTGCAAACATTCGAATTTAAAGGTTATCCGCTAAAAATCCAAGGATATGTTTTTTAAACAGCTTTACTTTTTTTCCTTGGTTTTTTATTACTATCGAAACTTTCTACTTATTGCTAGGTCGGTAGGCGGTGCACGCGGCAAATCGGAAAATTGAGGAAATATAAAAACTCTTGATTATGATTTTGATTAGCCGTCGAGCGCAGCAGGAATTTTATATAAGCATGGAATTGGAGTGGTCAAATTAACAGAAGATTTCCTGCTTTGAACGAAGATGATGCGGTTCGTCGTTGGTTTACGTTTGCTCATTCACTCAACGGGTGGGTGGATGGCGGAAGGAAATATATTTTATGTTAATTTGACGAGAACAAATTGAAATAGAGGAAAATTAATGGAACGCACTGATTATAATACATTCTAGTTTTTTTTTTCTTAAATATTTGCATTGATATGTAAATTAAAGGGTATTAGTGTCTGGTTTGGACATAACCCAATTTATTAGAGCTCTTATTAAAACATGCGTTTTTGTCGCACTAAAAAGGTAGGTTGTCTTAGGTATCTGCCTGAAATTCACTAAGAAGAAGGTACTACAACTGTTAAATATAATCCCCGTAAAGTGTTTTATTTTGTAAGATCAGGGGTTGTATATACAGGAGAATAGCTACGTAGTTTATGAAGTGCCATCCCTTAGGGCTAAATCCTTGTTTTTTGCTTACATTACTTAGAATAGAACCCCCGTCAATTTTTATAAGTAGGCACTTGCGTACCTGAATATAATAGACTTCAAATGTTAACCATCCTGTTGCAGGCTGTAACACCTGTGTAGTGTCCCGCTGCTATTATCTGTCAACTTCCCAGTCCCTAGGGATATAAATAAATAAGTGATCCCAAGAATAATAAATTTCTTTCTTTTCTCTCTGAGCATCATTTGAGAAACCATTTGAACGATGTTGCCTTAGTCTGGACTGCCTGCTGCATCCCAGCCGCCCTACATCTTGTTCTTGTAACTCCCGGTTAATTTCCAGGTAAAGTCCTTAAGTTACACGGCGATACCGTCCGTTCCCTGCCAGTTGTAGTCATAAATTAAACGTAAAGGAGACATAGGTATCTACCAATCTTGTGAAAAGTATGTCCTTTGGCTTACCGGGCATATTATATAAAGCAACACTTCTTTATGCAGGTGTGCTATCTCCTCGGAAAGGAGCAAAAAAGAAAAGAATGAAGAAAATGTAACCCACAGGTGTCTGATCGTAAAGACGTCCTTACCGAACAATGAACAAACGTAAAATTCACAGAGTTCAGAGAAGATAGTAGGTATGTAGGTATGCAAAAAGTTGCAGACTCTAAAATTTGCTAAAAAGTTTCAGTAGTGCTTGCCCGCAAATTGCAAATTTCTTTTTGCAGATCTAGGCTTGGACTGCAGCTGTACAAAGTTGTGCGAAATTCCACAGCAACAATTGACTTTCGTTGGTGTTATTTGCCCGTAAAATTGTTATCAACCTAAGGAAAAGTTCGCCGTTGGCCAGAATAATTGCAAAGGTAATCGGTTAATGCGTAAACAACTCTTAGGACGAAGTTTATTCTACAAGGGGCAATATAAGAACGTCGTTTCCTCAGACGAAAAATGCTCAGTTCTGAAGAAGTGGCCCGAAATGAGCACTTTGGCGGTCTGAATATGCTGCAGAAGCATCGGTGCAGCAGTGTTACCGTTTCCTCAAAAATGCTGGCATGCGAAATAATGCATAATACTTTGAATTTTGGAAAAAAAGTTTATAGACGTTTTTCCAACAAGAAAAAAAACTGAACAAAATTTTGGTTTCGTAGTTTAAGGCAAACAAAGACCTTTTTGTGTTTTTGCTTAAGTAAATTAAGAAAAAAGAATCGTGAACCAGTCATTCTGTTGTTAAATGTAGCCGTTTTTAATATGCTTCGTTTATGAAAAGTGCAAGTAAAGTTTATGCCCTTTAGTCGAAATAGTCGAAATTTGCAATATAAGAAAAAAACATTCTTAGTGATTTTACCATTAAGAAAATTTTCGTGAAGCCATATTCGTATTCGTGAATTGTCTCCACTTTCCTCTATGCATTTTGTTTTTATAGTGTACATTTATGGTATCTACACTTTTTTTAACAAAAAGTGTGTGTGAAGAAATAATTTGTGTAGATTATTGTTGAAGGAGATAAAGTAAAAGATACGATTGTATCAAAGTGGTAACCCCATGGATGGTTGCTTTTTTAGAAAAAATTTGTTGTCGTTCCAATTCGGGCAAAAGGTCAAACGTCCCATTCATCCGAGAAGCATGTGTTGGGGCTGGGATGGCTGTGGGCCAACGTATATAGAAAACAGAATTCTTTTATGGGTCAAGCGGAGCTCGCCAGCTCCCGCTCTTCATTGAAAAATTATTACTGGAGCATTGTTCATCTTCCCGTGCTCATATGCCACATTTCCTGGACGTTGACGAGAAACATTAGATAAATTTTTCTGTTGTGCTGCTGTGGACGAGCACATGGCGAAATGTGAAATATTCGCGGTTTGCGGAATAGACGGCGACAATGGGATTATAGCTGCTGCCTTTTATCCTGTTCACAATGGTTTGGTCACCTTTAATATGACCGAATGCTTTAAATTTGCCATGATGTAACACGGCGCAGTAGTTGTGGCTACGAATGCTGCCGTAGGGCACGTAGAGAATGATGCAAACTCCAAACAAGTTAATCGAAAATAAAGAGAAGAATGGTACGGCACGCAGCCGTTTTAGATTTGAGATTACACCAAAGACCATTGAGAAAACGGGGATAGGTAACTACGTGGAGTGCAACACCTTTTAGATTTTTTGAAAAGAAATTAATGGTGTTATGAAACAAACAAGTTTAAAATTTCAGCACTTTATTACTTTAGTTTTCGTAAAAGTAGTGAAAACTAATGGTAGGTAAACAACCTAACAGTGGTGATTTTCTTCAAAAATTCTTGAACAAGTAACAAATAACATCATTATGAATTTTACTGCAAATTAAAAAAAGCATTTGTTTTGAGAAAGTATAGTTAGCATTGCTATCGCCAACAGTATCTCTTTGTTCAATTCTTTTCGTTATCTGCCTGCAGTTTATTATCAAATTATATCACTCAGAGATAACGCGCTAAATTCTCCTATAAATGAAAACGAACTGGTGTAAAAACAACCCCATCGTCTTCCGAAAACCTCTTGCTAACCACCCGAAGCAGTCAATGATACCCGATCTGGCCGCCGCGCATGATTCTTATAGTAGCTCACTTCTCGGCCTGCACAAGAACAATAAAATGATGGATGAATCGGGTCTTATGTTGCACTTTTATGATCTGTTTACTACATAAAGCGCTGCTCCGCGCCCTCGAGCTCTGCTTTTCGTCTTATCACACAAAAATGGCTTTTTAAAAACAAACAGCGCCGCTCTGCGTTCGGGTGCTATAGTCTTGGCACTCAGAGGAGAGGCAAGAAACTCTCAAGAAAAAGAAAAATCTCCCAGATTTGTGTTCCGGGGCTCATGGGATAAGCCTTTCGTTCTTAGTGCAGTGGAAGCAACTAGACCGAAATCATTCATCACCTCGTATCCGTTAAAAAATAATTAAGCCAAGATATCCTGCGTTTTATGGGAGAAAAGAAAATGAAGCTTTTTTTCATTTTTTAGTGTTTCTAAGATAAGGAGGCTTAATGTGTGATTTTCCATTCATCTCAGCCTTTTTTTGTTTGCCCTTTTTATCATCAGACAATCACAGTTCTGACTTCTTTTGCCTTATGTTAGGGAACGTTGTTCTACATTTTGATTTTTTATGTAGTTTATCTTTTATAATTTATCTTAATGCAAAAATATTCAAGGAAACATTACAAAAAAAAAGGGTTTTATTTCTTCAGGAACTACAGCATTAATATTTTAAAAATTGATTTTAATGTTTTGTTTTTTTTGACACTTTACGTTAAAGTTTTATTGCTTACATTTAACAAGATTTTTTACAAAATTTCTTGATAAGATTTATGCATTTTTAATTGCTTTTACTTACTATAAATAACGATTTTATGAATAAAAATAAGTTGTACAAACTTTTTAAATTGTTTAAGTGGAAGCATGAATCCATCTATATAAGATAATAATGAATTAATAAACTAAAAGAAATGCTATGTAATTCCTAAAAATTATTCAATTTGATTAATAATTGCCTGAAATAGAGCCCTAAATAAGATGTAAAATTAAACAGATACTTATCCGAATAAAATTCTACAAATTCATAATTCTAAGAAATTTTAAATTTACATAAGTGAATTGCTTAAAAACGGAATTATTGTTGGTTGTTATACGATAAAAATGCTGAGCAGCAGTGAAGTATTTGAAAAGGAATTGCATGAAAATAATTCGATATTTATTCAAGTAAGATGGAATATGCGACCATAACCACTCCCTAGGCATACTTTGAAAAAGAGCATCACTAAATTGGCCTTGAAGCGACAAACTAAGATGAGGAAAAATTAAGTATTTCAATTGATGATGTCTTCGAATGCTCTTCCGACAAAAAAATGATGAATATAAGAATAATTTATCGACGTTAATAGGGACAATAAATGCGCCCACTCTCGCTGATTACAGTGGCCTTCAGTGAAAGTAAAAGTGCTCGCGATGTTCCCATTGTAATCGTGCAACGAGCGGGCTTGAATTATCTTTATAATTACAATTAGCGCATCGCCACTGCATGACGACGAGATGATAAATTTACTCATGAGTGCGCCAATCAGGAACTAGGCGTTGTGGAGTTTTTTTATCATTTCCATCCGAGGAAATTTGTTCCCACTTTGTTTTTGACCAAATGGGAAAAAAAGTGCGCGGAACAACATAGTCATATTTTAATGATAAAGCGGTCTGGTGAGCTCGTGTGACGGTGTCTAGTCCTCTTCCTGCAATTGTTTCACTTTTCCCCTGTAATAATAATAGTAACACGTTGCATGACCAACGAGAGGTCAATGAATGTTATTGAATAAGTTGTCCCCGGAAGCACTCAGGAATATTTGAGTTGCTAACATCAGAGTTACTAAGTCCATAACAAATAAAAAGAGGACATGATTGATAAATTATTATTTTTTACATGTTTTTTAAATGCTGCTTATAACAAGAAAACTATTTCTTAAAAAATACATTATTTACATATACACAATCAATCAATGCTCATCTTAGGAGTGGGAAAAGTACATTTTATATGATTTCGATAGATTTTTTTATGAAATTTGAACGATCTAAAAAGGCAGGTAAAATATAAGGGAAAATAAAAAAAGACATGCAAGAACAAAAAATCGCAATCAATTTGTTTGAAATTTAAGGTGGATGCAGGAAATTTTGTTGGGAATTATATATTCACGATAGTACTTACTAAACGATGGAAAGCAATAAAATAAGCCCTCGTATCTCTTTACAGGTAATTTTCATGAACATCCGCTGAGCGAGTTCTCGAGTCACAGCATCATTAGACCACAAATTCATCATGGGCGACACAAAAGAGCCATGACAACGACACAGGAAGAGGTAAGTGCCAGGAAAAACTTAATCTAATTGACATTATCATTCGAATTAGATTTAGAACCACCTGTGTAGTGCTGGATGAGTCACTCACCCTACTGAGCTGACACTGATGGACACATTGAAAAGTGGGACGGTTCCTCCATCAGTGTCAGATTTTGCGGATAAATGAATGTTACCTGCAATCTACCGTTGTTGTAAATCCACCTCATGTGCATCACCCGATGTAGATACCTATTTCCTCCTCTCGTAGGTAGAACCGTTCGGTGGGGAAAGCCATTTGTAAAGTAAATTTCATTTAATGTGTACGGGAATATTTTTGGCATCTACAGGTTTTAAATGGAAGTTTTAGATTTGTCTACGACACCATGACTTTTTGGAAGGAATTAAAAAAATCGGCCTCAAAATTTCTGTACGCCAGATTTAATAATGTAAAGAAACTTGGAAAAAAAATGTCGATAGGCTATTGGACTTGTTTTGTTACAAAAAGGGCAATTGTCTTTTAATTTTGAAATTTCATAGAAAAAATATTCATGGAATAGAAAGTAGCAAAGGAGCTTCATATTATTTAACTAAAATTCCTTTGATTTATATTTATTTTTATTAATATTGTATAATTTGTATTTTTTCTGGAAATTAATGTTGCGTGAGTTGGTGAGATTGAAATTATTGTTAAAACATCGATTTTTAAACTGATATAATTAAAATGACTGATCAAACATTTTATTGAGCATTTTTTTCAATAGTTTGAAAAAATGTAGGTAGAATAGAAAACCGGCCAAGTGCGAATTTCACTCGCGCGCAGAGTTCATACCATATTTTTTCCGTAATTAAGTAAAATTACAAAATATAAATTGGTCGCAAAATGGCTTTTTAACGATAACCTTTGCTTTGTGAAAATGAATGGAAACTTATGATATGTTTGTGAAAATAATTAAAAATATTTTACTAATAAAAATCGACAATTTTATCTTAACTTAATTCGTTCATTTGACGAGTTTTAAATAGCGAGTTTTTGCTAGTTCTCATTGTATATAGAATTTATTAGAAATCGTCTCGTGTTTTGTTTATAGTTTAAAAGTTAGTAATTTAAAATAAAATACCGATAAAATAAAATTTAGATTTCCAGAAAAAAGATTTACAATTAAATACAGTCGCGACGAACACACGAGTATCTTAAATATAGGTAACACATAAGTAACCCATTTGGGTCATTTGATTTATACTGGTCAGTCACTAGGCTGCAGGTAAACTAATCGATGCTTAGAATTTGTTCTTTAAAAGTTTCGCATTTTTAAATTTCCTTTTTTCGGAGCAGAACCAAAGCACTTTTTGTATTTTTCGATATGGTGGACCCATTTATACTCATATAGTTACGATTAAAGCTGATTAAGAGAGGTAACCCATTTTACACGTGTGATGTTACAGCTCGCAAGCGAAACAAGTTTCTAAACACACCATCTATAAATAATTTATATTATAAAACCATTTAAAGCCATTGCATCTTTTTATATTATAGAAGTACTGCTTCAAATTTTGTCAACTTTTTAATTTCAATTTCAATATTTATGCAATTGAACTATTCCAGCCTAACATTGTAAAAAATAGGGTCTTTTACAATTAAATTAAACACTAAAGGGCACACAAAGCGCTAGCAAATTGTCCTTAATTAAACTCAGCCAGTTCAAAAACTGTGCAGTGAAATGTACACATTTTTTCTGTTCATTTTGAATTGCTTAAGGTCATTGAAACCCTCAGAGGGCAGCGTAATTCGCGGGCTTAACATGACTAATTACACTTCGCAATTATCCTCTTAAGGCAGCCCGCTGGAAGAAGCCCATAATTCGCAGCGACAATGCAATAAAACAAAAATCGTTTCCCATATTTTTCCAGCAAAGGGTTTTAAGGGCCTGAGGATTTGGAGGCGATTAATGTTCCATTCGTGGCCGTACCCCCGAAGCTTCAAATTGCCTCCAGCATCCGAGAAAGAAGCAACAAGCCCTCCTTGCGTGGCTCGATTTTGGCGACAACGAACCTATTTCCTAATTACTCGTGCGCAAATAATGACGTTAATCCCATCCGACCTCCCAGCAAATCCCGTAACCTTTTGAAAAACCCCCATGATATTAGGGTAAGTATCCGTCGATTGCCACCCGCCTAGTGACGTCACGGGAATGAGAACCCGCCAATTTGTGCGCAGATTTCAGCTGTCGCGTTGATAGTCAGAAACACCTTTGCTCCGACAGGAGATTTGAAGTAGGTACCTATGACCTTCGACGCCGGAAGACATCGTCGTCAATTACATTCTCATTCGTCTGCTGCTAAATTCCATCCATTGCATATCGCAGCCCAAAAAGAATCAATGCCGGTGTACGACGTGGATTAAAAAAATCAATATCTTTTTGTCTAAGCAATTCAATAAAAGGCGAATTGCGCTTTGTTAAATTCAAAGTTAATGGACAAAAATGGAGTCTTTCGAAATATATTTTAAAAGCCTTACACGTTTTGTGATTTAATTTGGTAAATCACTTTTAGTAATCAATAAGAATCATTAAAAAAATGCATTCTTCTCTTGTAAAAATCTGAAGGATCTTACTGTTAATTTATTACGCAAAGATCAATGCTAAATCAAAAATGTTTTTATTTTTCCTTAAATTAACCATCTTATACTTTTTACGAATCTCTTACTTACGAAAAAACGAATTTTTAAATGTTTGTTTCAATGTTTTGTGTTAAGTTCAAATAAACATAAAGGAGGTAAAAAATATCGCTGGTAAATATTTTCTGCAAATTTTAGAGCTTCAACGAAAAAAAGTAATAACTTTTTCAAATTCTTAGTGTCTGTAATTGTTTTAGCTTTTTCAGCTTTTCAGTATTAATTTGTTTATGTAAAAGAATGTAAAGGACTTTTAGATTTTGAACTTTGTGAAAAGTTATAAATATACTTTATTTAAAATGCTCAATTTAAATTCGCTTTAAATGTAAAATATCGTTAATTTGAATAATCTTTCGTAGGAATGTATCTAAAATTTTGAATACCTTTTCGTTTACTTAATATCGATTAGAAATTTTATTTACAAATAGTGTGACAATGGCAGTATCAAACAATCAATTTTTATTCGGATTTAAATTATTTCTGTGTACTTATTAACCTTTAGAGCCGTCATAAATTTTGTAGGTATATTTTAACAAATAATTAATTACTGTTGCTCACAGTGGCGGGCGAAAATCAAGCTCTAATTCACCTTACATGCTTGAACTTCATAAATCTGAAACTGAATCGTTGCGCGTTCTTCGAGTTTCCATATTACAAAATGTGCTTCTTTATTTCACATCATTTCTAGGTGGGCTTGCACACGTCGCATATCACCCTCTCTTATGAGCATGACGGTCGAACGGTCGTCGCAGACCTCCATTTGAATGAACAGCTTATCCCCCGGGAGCATTTCATAAGGTACCAAAACTCCAGAGGAGAGAGTGTGGTGCAAAATTTAACAAAGACTGATGTAGATCTCTGCCACTATCAGGTGAGTTTAGATGGGGGAGGATCGATTTCTTTCTATTGACTTGATTCCTTTTAACATCTTCAAGGGCACAATTAGAGGTAATTTAGATTCAAGGGTTGCTGTCTCGACGTGTAATGGTGGTGTAAACGGATATGTATTCGATGGCGCCGACACCTATTTTATTCACTCAGGGCCAGAGGGACAGCTAAACGGTGATCACTACTTATTAAGGTAAGCGACGACAAAGAGTCTACCTTGTTTCTATTCTTTCGTATAAATTTATTGGCATCTCCTTAAAAATAATATTTCAACCTCTAAATAAAAAAATCACTGGGGTTTCTCAAAAAGCTGTGATTGAATTTAAAAAAAATAATCCTATCATATATCAATTGGAATGGATGTACTAAAAGGGTAAGATTTTATAATATAAAAATTGTAATGCCTGTGTATACTTGTCGTATTATAACTAATACGGCTAATTTTTAGTTTTTGTTGTTAGAATCGAAGACTTTTAAATTAATGCAAGCGTATAATAAGCACATTTTGGCCTGTTTTGTATTCCACGGAGGAAGAGAAAAAGCGTTCGAATTAGCAATTAGCACCACCTGGTACATCATTGGAATTGAATTAGAAACTGAAAAAATCGAAGAGACGAGTTAATCAGTGCTCGGGTATAAAAAGAAATTGTTTTCTTGACTGCACAGTAGAATGCATCTTGTTCAAAACATTTGGTGCACTCCTGTTTTATGCGTTAGCCAACTCCGACGTGCAACAAAGGGTGACTGTGCTAGACTGCAAATGAAATTAAATGAAAGTTTAATGGGAGTGGAGAGCGATTTAAAATGTGCACAGACAAAAGTAATCCAATTTCCGCATTTTTCGAAAAATTTATGAACGCCCATCATGGTGCGACTTGAGTGATAATCGAGAGGAGTTTGAAATTATTTTTTGAAAAGTTAAAGCATCTATAGTTGAATTCTTTACCAATGGTATTATCTAGTTAGAATAATACCAATTTTTATAGAAGTAAAACAAGTCAAGTTTTTATAGTACTTGCATATAAAAAAAAATGGAAGGTTATAGAGATGTTAAAAATATGCAATTTTAAATAAATAAATCGCCAAAAAAATCGCTTTTCCAATGTTTGTGTCTTTGTTACTGACTAAAAAGCTCTATCGAAAAGGATAATTGTTCCAGCATTTTTTATTTGCTTTGGTAGTTTAAAAAAGAACACACTTTAAATAGGATGTTAACTAGTATAAAAAAGCTGTAAAATATCCTTAACTGAAGTCTGACTCAAACGACCAGGAGTAGCTTAGCAATGAGTATTTAAACTTATACGTTCTGCGGAGCAATTTCACAAGATAGGTTTATAAATTGTACCCATATCCTCTCGTAAGAATGAATCAGCAGAAAAACCTACAGGAAACCCTATAAAGTGAAGAAATTTTTCACCTCGACGCCGTCGTTACCATCACCATATTCTCGGGGGCGTGTAACATTCAATGGCTGAAGAAATCCTCAACTTTATTGATTCACTTAAAGCGAATAGAGTGATTGTATGCTGGCACTTAACTCTATTTTGCGCCAGGCTGTCGTATTAACGTTGTGTTTTCTATTTTATTCACAGGCACAACGACTTGGTTCAGAATGCAACATGTGGCTTCAGCAGCGAGACTAACGATATACATAATGAATATGTTCCACACAAAGTTTCAGAATTCAATAGGATCCTACGGGTAAGATATTTATTTGCCGTTCAATTTAACCTTTCTATTTACTTTGTGTTTTCGTTTATCTACAGTACAAGCGGTCAACCATCGACAGCAATACCATTCGGGGACCATACAACGCAAACAAACATTCCTCTTTTGTGGAACTTGTTATTGTTGTCGACAATAAGGTTTATAAATCTTTTGGAGAAAGTATGAAACGTGTTCACAGCCATTGTAAAGATATTGCGAACATTGTTAATTCAGTAGGTTTTAGTGTATTGTGATTTGTTTTTAAACTAAATATTTTCTATGTTCCACAAAGCTCTACGTACCATTAAATATCTTTATTGCTTTGGTTGGAGTGGTAGTTTGGAACGAGGCGAACGAAATTGAATTGGCGAGCAATGGCGATCTTACTCTTAAAAACTTTTTAAAGTATAGGCGAAATGTGTTAGTCAAGCATCATCCTAACGATAATGCTCAATTACTCACTAAAGAACAGTTTGAAGGAGGTGTCGTTGGTACGTATCTTCTTACCTCCACTCTTAGGTGGCTTATACCCGATTAAAATGAACGTTTACTCAAAAAGGATATTCTCATCACAGGTAAAGCCTTAAAGGGTCCAATATGCACTTTCGAGTACTCTGGAGGAGTATCTATGGAACACAGTCAAGTGGTAGCTGTCGTCGCAACGACAGTGGCCCACGAGATGGGGCATAACTTTGGAATGGAACATGACGACATCGACTGTAAATGCGTTGACGAAAAATGCATTATGTCGGCGTCAAGTACGTCTATAGTTCCTCAACATTGGAGCTCTTGCAGCATAGATCAACTTAATGTTGCCTTTTCACGGGGCATGAATTATTGTCTCAGAAACAAGCCAACGAAATTATTCGAATCGCCACAATGTGGTAACGGTTTTGTCGAAGTTGGCGAACAGTGCGACTGCGGTTTGCCGAGCTTTTGTGAGAATACCTGCTGCGATCCGAATACGTGCATGTTGCGCGCAAATGCGTCATGTGCCACAGGTGAGTGCTGCGATTTATCAACTTGCCATCCGAAGACGGCGGGAACTGAGTGCAGATCTACCGAGGGTGAATGTGACCTACCTGAGTACTGCACAGGTGAGTCCGAATATTGTCCGACAGACGTTTTCAAAAGGGACACTGAGCTCTGCGACAATGGAAACGCGTACTGCTACCAGGGCTCTTGTAGGTCTCGGACAAATCAATGCAGAATTCTTTGGGGGCCCTCAGGAGAGTCGTCTGATCATTGCTACGAGAAAAATAAAGAAGGTAGCCGTCACGGGAATTGTGGCTTCGATCGTCTTAACACAGAATATTTGCCATGCGACATCGAAGATGTGCAATGTGGTATGCTACACTGTCGTCACTTAAATGAACGTTTAGAATTCGGGATGGAGTCTGTGGCGGTGTTGTCTCATAGTTTTTTGAGACACGATGGAAATATAATTCCTTGCAGGACTGCTATTGTTGACTTGGGTCTGGAAGCCACGGATCCTGGGTTGACACCGAATGGTGCTAAATGCGGAGATGGAAAAATGTGCGTAAACCAAAAATGCGTAGCTATTGAGACCCTTTGGGCGAAGGGACAGGGCGTTAAATGTCCTGAAGATTGTAATGGCAAAGGAATCTGCAATAGTAAAGGACATTGTCACTGCTTCATCGGATTTGCTCCGCCTTATTGTAGCGGCCCTGGTCACGGAGGGTCAGAAGATAGTGGCCCTGCAACGAATCCAAATAGTGAGTACTCAATTTTATTTGTTTGTTTTTTTTCGGGAAATTCAAATACTTTTATTAAAGGTCGAGTTGGTTTCACACGAGCCATGTACATCTTTTTCTTGGGAGTCGTACCAGCTGTCTCGCTGTTTTTGTTCTTCACGTACTACTGGAGGCAAAATCGGCCACTTACCACTAGGAAGTCACCTTCCGTGTATGTAGAAACTACTGAACCTCTAACTAAACGAAAACTTCAAATAACCGACATCAAATTGCACTCCACCACTAATCCGCACGCCCTTTGTAATAGCACTGAGTTGATAATTGATAAAGATAGGTCTGTTGAAAATGTTTCTAATTTTCTTATTTTATTTCCCAAGGGTGAAAGTTAGAACTATCTTTGTAGTTGTTTGTTTTTCCGTAATCTAAATGTTATGCCTTACTTTTTATTTTATACTCAATTTTGCAAGCATTTTGTTTTGTGTAATGGCAAAGTAGTAGCTCTTCAAACTTTATTTCTTTAAACGCTGAATAAGAACTATTACTTTGTTATATTTCTGTAAAATATTCGTCTGTTATGTACTGTTATTGTACCGATGCGTGCGTTAAAATATTTTGTTTTGTTGTGAATGCCACATTTTATAAGACTTTTCTTTTCTTGTTGATTAAACTTAGTCCTAATTTTCTTTGTGTTTTTTCTAATTTTAACAATATACTTAATTTGGTTGCTACTGCTAGGAGTCTTCTAGTGCTTGTGTAGTTTTGTGGTCTGTATTTAGGTGTGGGCTTGCTAACACACAAAGCTATATAATTGTGACCGAATTGCTAATTATAGCATATAAAATTCACAGCTTAAAATCCGTGATAAAGTCTAATCAATCACGTGGGCCGCCTACGTCGCCACCAGGATTGCCGACATCAACCCCAAGCAGCACGGATGATATGAATTCAGCTCTTTTGAAATCGCCGACGGATGATACTTCCATGCTTAATAATAGCATGTTCGGGAAATTTAAAGGATTCACATTACGTCCTTTGCCGAACGCAGCGGGAGCTACAAATTTGGGTGCTCCAAATGTTGCCTTTGTGCATCCGGTGGCAAAAATACCTGATGGTAACTTGCAGGCTAATGGAATTCCACTCCGAGTCGCACCTCCAGTACCAAAGCCGCCCGTTAATGTGGAGAAGATTCACACCGAACTTAAAAGCGTTAAGCAAAACGGAGTGTTGCCATGTAATAAGAAGTTTCCAACCACTTTGGATCTTGCACCATCTGGCGATGCTCCAGCCTTGCCACCACCAAATCCTGGTTCCAATGCACGTCCAATCATATCAAGTCCAGTGCTGGAGACATCAACCTGCACTGCGAAGGAACTGATTTCGCCTACTAAAGCTGCTTCTGTTCCCATAAGGCAGGCTCCGCTTGTGCCTCAATATCCGCCTGAATCTAAATTGAACTCGATCAATTCTGTCGATAAGAACAAGAAAGACGGCACCATCAAAAGGATTGCATCGTTCCTCAAAAAGGACGAACCTTTGCCACAAAAGCATCCCCCAAAAGTGAAACCCGTAATTGATAGGAAAAAGTTGAAAAACATTGAAATTTCTGCACCTATTCCGGTTGTTGATCAGTCATCCGATTCCGAGACAGATCGTCAACAAGTTTCCCGAACGCAAAGTATGAGAGATACTCCTTCTAAGACGAAAAAACCAAATATTCAATCTTTCGGTTCAATGCGACAACCCTCTGGCACAGTTAGGCCTAAAAGTATTATTGGAAATCGACCGAAAAGTCCACCACCACGTCCACCAGCCCCGCCAGCTGTTAAGAATTTGAAAATTTCTAATGCACCTAGTGCATATCAAGTTTCACCTGAACCAAAAGGAATTCTCAAGCCGTCACAAAACGAGTATGATGATTGTGAGGCCGTCGAAATACCGCTAGCCCATATCAGCGAGGAGAACTCACCTACAAGTTCAGACAATATTTACTCCGTGATAGATGAGCCAGAACCATCAAGCGATACTCTATCTCCTCCTTTAAATATGATTTCGAGTAGCAACGACAGCATGGGACTTCTCGGAGAGATAGTAAACGAAATTGAAAAGCGTAATGTGGACTCCATTTATTCAGCCTCGACACTAAAGAGACAGAGGTCTGTCGAAAGTAACGGGGAGCCGTACACGAACTCTTCTGAGGCGGGTGAATACGCAGAGGGTGACTATGTGAAATCCAGCTCGAGTACCACATCGAGTGGGTATTTGAGGCCATCAGCGATTAATGCACCTGTGGCTCGAGTAGCGCCTACCAGGACTGAATTGGCACCTTCATCTATGGCAGCTCCAAGCGTTCCAACGAATTCGACCAGCACAGGACTTTCTAGTTTTAAACCTAAGACTGTACAGACAAATTCGAAGTCGGAACCAAAGATTTCTGCATCTAGCAGGTCAGTGTCTCCGTCTAACAGGAGACCAGGTTTAGCGAAGGCAGCAACTCCACCAAGTTTTAATGCACCTAGCCGAAGTAATATAGGTGACTCGATAAGGAAGAGAAGTCCATCTCCTGCTGGAGTAGCTTCCAAGTCAGTAACATCTGGCATTGGAAGGGCCAAGACGTTTACCGGTGGAAAGGCACAGGAAACCAAAGTCAGCGGCATAGAAGTCCCAAAGAAGTCGTCGGCTGGTCCACAACAAAAGCCGAAACCGCTGTCAAAGCCAGCAGTGGGCAGTAAGCCTCTACCACCAGTATCATCTTCAACGACGACCACCGCGTTGTCAGGTCGATCTGAGCCTAGCAAACCCTTCGGTACGACAAATGTCGGAAGCAAGCGAACCAAGTCAACCGACTCGACTGTACCGAATCCAAAATCAAATAGTAGCAGTAGTAATAGTAGCATAGGGAATAGTTCTAGTAAGATTTTTAATGCAGCTGCCCGTCCAACGCCCGGCAAACTTTCGAATGTCGCCTCATTGCAGCAGAAATTCGAAAGTGCCGCCGCAAGAACGACATCCACGGGCTCCAATCCTTTAGATAATCCGCTTGCGAAAAAGTGATATGAGAAAAAGGGCGGTTATGATCTACACCATTATTTTATAGAATGTCTAAATTTTCATGTACGTAGTAATTGTTTTTGCTTTTATTTATGATTGATTTTTATGGTAGTTGTTTTTCATCGATGCGACACCTACCAGACGCAAAAGAGCGCTGTAAATATTTGTATTTTTTAACAAGCCTAGTCTATGTACAACTAGCCCTGCCCAGTTTTCCAGGTGCTTCCGACGACTTATATCTTGCAAATGTGTTCAGCAATAGTCAAGTCTCGTCTTTACACAAGATGCGGCCATTGGTACGCAAACGACGGACGTTTGCAATTTTATTTCAGCGCAACCTTGTGTGTTATTCCATTTCCAGCATTTTACTAATTTGTTTAAATGTAACATAATTACGAACGCACCTTGTATGAATCACATGTAGTGGTATCGACGCCATTATCGTTTCTGCAAAAAAAAAACCATTTTATCCGTTTACTATTTTTTCTAATGTCTAGTAGCGTTTTAAGGATATTTTCATTTTAGAAAATATATTGTAAATAACAAGAGAGCAAAGAAAGATAGAGGAGGAAGTGAATTGTAAAACTAATTTGTAAAAGATAATAACTACTGTAGCTTAAGGTAAGACTAGATGAGAAAATCGCCTTGGTGACTTTCTTTCTTTCGGCGGTTATATTGTATAACAAGATAGAAATGAACCTGCTGAAACGTGATCAAATTACGCTGTTAATGGTAGACAAGAAACAGAAATGAAACTGTAAATACGTAACCAAAGATATGTGGGCCGAAAGTGTTGATTGAAACTTAGTGGGAAGAGGCATATATGGGAAAAGAACAAATTGTTGCTATTAACAGACCATTACTAAAATCCTATGTTTATAATAAACTGTAAAAATAAAACGGCTTTGTTTAAATATTGTCTTTATTTTGATTTTTAAAAACACTTGTTAAGTGGCGGACTTTGAACTACTCTTAGTTTTCATTCAAATTTTTATAGCCAGAACAGTGGCATTCGATCTTCGCACTACATAATTTCTGGAAATACACTACAACGTGGGGTGTGTGCATACCCTATGTGCTTTTTCTTACTTTTTGCATTTCCTAAGGGATAACTCATAAATAAAACAACTTCATTTCGACATTTCTTTGTTTGACCTCTTTTTATTAGAAAATATTTTGATTAGGGTGTGGAAAATCCGCAGTAGCAGAAGAGAATTGTAGTACGAAGTCAATGGAGATCGATATTAAGGGGTAACGAGCCGACAACGGGCGCTATAAGCAAAAATATCTCATATTCACTAAAGAGTAAATAATAGATTTTACAAGGGCACCAGGTCTCAATAACAGAACTCTTAACACAATAAAATAAATAAAAATCAAATCAAGTAGTGGTCTAAATGCATGTTGAATCTACAATTCTACAAAAAAGTTTATTTAATTGGAGATATCAAATCAAAGTCTACAATTCGGTTGGTACAGAAAACATTATTAACGCATTATCAAACTAAAGTTCCATGCTAAAAAAAGACATCATTTTGGAAATTTGGCGATCACCCTTTTAAAATCGAGTTTTGGGGATTGTAGAACAGATGTCGTCTGTTCGTATTGCGATACAGGGAAACAAGAAGAAGTGGTCTTGTCAACAAAGTGAATTTACCTGTTTGAAATGTGAGTCGAGGTATAAATCAAACAATAATTCGAAATGTTGCGTGGCGCAGCTGCCAAAAGACTCCTCTCTACGCATAAATCCAGTAAGTTCTTCGTGACGACGCCTATTTTCTATGTGAATGCAGGTAAGTCGTCCATAACCTCACATGTTCTATAGTAAATTCGTTTAGCAACGGTAAACAGCTGATGCAGTGTTTACCGAGGCCGCGAACCGTGTGTGCTTCAACTAAATCAAGTTTCGCGATTGCAGCGCCACACATCGGCCATCTCTATTCTGCGGTTATTGCAGACGCTACTCGCCGCTACGTGGAGCTGAGGCACCACAGGGTGAACGCGATTCTCTGCACTGGCACCGACGAACACGGGACCAAAATCCAACAGGCGGCCGATCTCAGTAAAGTTCCCACGGGCGAGTACTGCGACAGAATCTCGTCGCTTTACAAAGAGACCTTCCGGGGGGCGGGGGTGGTGTGGTCCGATTTCATCCGGACAACGGAACAAAGGCACAAGGACACTGTTTCTAGTTTCTGGGTACTACTGCTTTGGTCTAGGTCATAGTTTTGTAAATTTTAAAGGCGAGATGCTCGCAAATTAAACAAGGTCCAACTAACCACTGATAGGCAACAAGGCAATTTCAAATCTTCAGTCGTCGTATAGTTGTAGTTTTATATAATTTTTATTCCTCGCTTTTAAAGCGGCTCAAATTTGCCCTTATGTGACGAGAATTAATTTGTTTAGAACTAAAGATTTTGCGCAAATTATGGAATACTTTTAGAATCCCAAATTAAACGAATCGAAAAACAACTTTTAAACTTAAACTTGAGCACTTTTAATAATTTTAAGCGCAAATGCTAAGCAAAGGTATAGTGGTAAATTCTCGTTTGCTTATCAAATTTGTCCAGCTTATAAAAAATAGTTTTAAAAAAATCAAGCATAAAATCACAATTTGTTATTTTTAACGACAGTTTATCGATTACCTTTTTATTTGCTTAGAATACACTTAAGTCTAAAGGGCACATTTACTCTGCGGAGTACAGTGGGTGGTACTGTGTGTCCGACGAGATGTTTTTGACTGAAAGCCAGCTCAAGACCAACCCCGATGGCACTAAAGTGTCCGCAGAGTCTGGACATCCTGTTGAATGGACAGAAGAAGTAAATTACATGTTTACATTAAGCGCCTTTCAGAACGACGTTGTAGATTGGGTAAAAAGCGGGTAATGACAACAACTTCTTATACAACTTTAAGGCCATGTTAACGCATTCCCCTGTAGTGGGCGTATTAAACCCTTAAAATTCGAGAAAATACTCCTTGACTATCTTGAAGAGCCTCTTCCGGACATATCTGTTTCTAGACCGATCACAAGGGTTCATTGGGGAATCCCCGTGCCCGGTGACAGCACTCAGAGTGTTTATGTATGGCTGGACGCACTCGTCAACTACCTCACCTGTGCAGGTTACCCAGGTCGAGAGGTAAACATACCCATTTTATGTCATCTGCAAAACATTTCTTTTTATCTTTTATATAGTACGGTGACCGATGGCCTCCCACACTCCAGGTGGTTGGGAAGGATATCCTCAAGTTTCATGGGATCTACTGGCCGGCATTTCTTATGGCCGCTGGTAAGAGAGGTGTCCTCTTGTTTTCCCTGATGTTAAGTGGCAATTTACTTCTCTTGTCGCCTTTTATTATTCTGTTTTAGGTCTGGAACCCCCACAAAAACTACTTGTGCATTCACATTGGACTGTTGATGGTCAGAAGATGTCCAAGAGTAAATTTAATGTAGTTGATCCTATTCAACGAGCTGAGGTGTACACTATGGAAGGTTTACGATATTTTTTGCTTAGAGAAGGTGTTGCACATAATGACGGAAGTAAGTAAAAAATCAATAGCAAAGTAGGTATTAAACTTTTTTAAATGTGAAAGGATAAAAGGTTTTGGCCAATACGACTCCAAATATGCAATAAAAAATATGAGGTGTATACAACTTTAAGAAAGACTTAAAATCAGTATAGTAAAAAATGAGTTCGCAATTGCGACGACATTAGACCGATAACAGTGGTGAAGCTTGTAAACTTGCGTACTGAGCAAATCAAACGGCAAATTATTTTTTATAGTAAAGGTATCGGAACGTAAATCATCATTAGAAATAAGAGACAATTACCGGACTCTTTTGCAAAAATATTGTGCAGAAAATATGTTTAAAAATATTTTCCCCTTGTACCACCCCTTGAAGATATTTCAAAAGTATATCAATATTTTTGATATACAAGTTACTATAGTATTAGTTTCGGAATGTAATTAATTATCATTGATAGTAGTCAAAATAAGTGAAACGTTGAACAATGTTAAATTTGTTCCTTCATTTAATGCCTTGTGGGTGCACCAAAATTTCTTTTACTTACTTCTAACATTTTAAAATTATAGGAAAATTCAGGGAAGTCATTATTATTTTCCCGCGTGTGCGAATTACCCGTAAGTATATAAGTTAAATTTAATAGAATCTCGATCCCATCTTAATGCCCAATACCTTTTCCTTCTTGGAGATGATATAATCCGTCCCCGCCCAACGAATCGATTTTCAGCAACGTCAGACTTACTTACATCGACTTCATTAGAATCGTAATTTTAGCACATATTTATTAATGAAATGTTAATTTCATAGCGCTCTGCCAGTTGAATTCCCACCTTGTTCGGGATTTATCCCAAATAGATTATGGGGATTAACATAAGCTCTGCGCCCGTGCTGTGGATACATCTTAAAAATTCTGGAGTTTACAACGAGAATTTAAGTTTCTTCAGAGCTTTATAGTCTCTAGAGTAAAACTTGTCGTCTCCTTAGGTGTGAATCGTACCCCTCTCATGCAACATTTTATCTAGTTTGTGCACGTACACACTTTTATGATATTTCAATAAAATGGAGTACATGTCTTGTAGCATTTTCAAACAGATTCTTGTGTCTCTTCAGAGAATCTACCTTTTAATTTTGAAATCGTGTATTGCAATATTTGTCGGTATTTTCAGTGAGTCAGGTGAAACCTTACATATCTCACTAAAACTGCTGTCAACAAGCGGTAAAGCAAGCAAGCCCGCAATATCAAGGAAAACATCAGAGCGTAATTCGTTTTTAGTCTTTGAAGTAGTTTTCCTTCGTTAATTTAATGTAGTTGTACAGCATATAGTTTTTAATATTGTGAAAGATGTATATGTCACTATGGAGGACGGTAGGTTTAGTACATACTGCAGTATTATTTGTCTGATCATATTTATTTTCAACTCATCCATAATTCATGAATTTAACGCTGTTGATGTTCCTCTATTTTCATTTTCGGAGATGTGTTCGAGCATTATTTACTGAAAGTGTTCCATGTTGCACAAAAGCTATTTCCATAAAACAACATTCCTACCACCTATGTATTTTTCATGAATTTTAAACTTATCAGAGTACCGCCGACGTTGTTCGCAGAATTTGAGCTTTTACATTCGTATTTGAACACGGGGATGGTTCTCTTAAATTTTCAGCTATTCGTATTCTCGTAATAAGAATTCAAAATGAATGAATGTGTTGAGTCGAGTGCTATATAAACGGTGAACAAGACTGTGCAATCACGTGCTCAGCATTCACTTGTTCAATTTCCCCTGGATAGGGTGCATATGTCCTCCCGTAGATTCACCCTTTCACCGAGTCATGGTTAAATAAAATTTTGGCCACCATTCTAACAATGCTCTTCCAGATAGGGCCGCGTAGTCGAAAGGGGTAGCACATTCAAGGGTTGAAGTGCTCACTTTTATTCAGTCTAGTCACTTGTAATTAGTCCTTCTTTGTCCTTTTTACTGATCACGGCATCTGCGAGTAAATTGGATGCCCTTAACTCGCTTTGAAATTGCTGCAGCTTTAAAAAATTGCTGATACTGGGTCTCGAATTTTAATCAAGGGTACATGTGCTTTCATGTAGAGGCGAGAAACTGCGTGGAAAAATAATTACTACAAATCAACCTTTTAAAATTTGAATTTAACGCAAATTAGGATCGAGAAAAAATTGGTTCTACTTTTAATGGGATTTTTCAGTAATAGATAAACACTTTAATTTCTAGAAACTTCACAGTCTTCATAGTCAGTGTCACAAATGGAGTCATTCACCACTATGCGAATTTATATATAACAAATGGAACACCAAATACTTATAAATGTTCCTCGTAATTAATTAAATATCTCTCGAAGTGCCGAAAATATTTCCAGGTTGCAAATAGGTATTCATTAAAAGTAAAATAAAATAAATAACACCATTCAGTTTTTGCTTGCTCTCTTTCCTTTCAGAGTCAAATTTCAATAGATTCCTTTTCTAGCTTTGAAACAGACTGTATTAATCAAAGTCATAATCAGTTCTTAAGCCCGCTTTGGTGTTAATTGAATTTCCTCAAAAGATGGGAGTTTCCTGTCTAGTCTGTCTGTCTAATCCATCATTTCTTTTGTACCCTTCCTCCAACCCTTGGGATATTCTTGCTATAGAAAATGTCGCTTCCTTGCGACAAGGTTCGCGTCTTGTACAATTTGAACCGTCCCTGTAATACGTCGCCATCGATAAAGTCAGGAGAGTTGGCAAAAGCGGTCCATGTCCCACAAAATTTTGAGTAAATCGAATTTTAACTTTTAATAAAGCGATAAAAGTCACCCGTGGATGTCACTTTGTTGGAGTGAATCAAATTAAGGACCTTTTTCAATCTCCTGCATCTTTTTCCTTATGGCAGATTCAATTTGAATTTGGAAAAGGAAGAATTATCGGCTTTTGGGGCGATATCGCCACCGGGTCGAGGGGTATTCTCAAAAGGAGCGATCCTTGCCATAATGGAAATATATGCGTTTGGTGGAAGCCACAAGAATTAAGACGGATTCAACTTTGAAATGTTTTTTGGGTATTGAAAAGTTTCGGAATTTATTCGAAACGAGTTTTGTCCAAATGTTTATTGGGTTTGTAACTTTTTCGCTGTGTGATTTTCAGATAAAGTCTATGCGGTGCCAAGGATTTTACTTGAGTTTTTCATAAATTGCTTCGATATTACTTTCAAGCTACAAAGGACAAGTCCTATTTTTTTGGCTGGCTCCACATGAGCAGTTATGTCTCAAGGGCCAATCCAATTTTATTCAAAAGTGCTGAATCGTCTACACTTCCAAATGTGTTAAAGGAAATTTAGAATCAATTCGAAATTAGCAGGCGAATCTAATAAATCTTGAGTTCAAATCCACTTAAATAAACTTTTCGATAACAACTTACTCTTAAAAATATCAAATTCCGAGTTATTGCGAACATTAAATAGCATTTTCCCAGCAAACACCTTCCCAGTCACTTATTCCCCTAGACGGGAAAAGTGTGGTCAAGAAAAGCACTTCGTGTTTGGATTGCACTTAAAGAGCAATCAATATTACACCAACTTAATGCAAACCGATCGAAGGAAGCAGTCGGAGTGGAGGTGGCTGGATTTATAAAAGTTTATCCATCGGCCCAGCCCCGGCTGCATTTATTTGCTTTTGGTAAAACCAACAGCTCCTGAAGTCTGTGCAATCATTTTATTTTTTACTCGCTCTAAAAGCATAGGGTCTGTCGCAAGATCCTTCAGCTAATTTGCTGTAGCATAACTAATTGGTTTAGAGATTAAATTTGATTACCTCTTTGCTTGTTGCAAGAGTAGACCATTAATAAATTTGTATTTCACTTTGATTATGAATCCTGAAATTCAATATGCGGTAGTAATTGATTTTTTTCCTTTTCAAAAACATTGCACATTTTTATTTACATTTATTTCCTTTACCTGGATAATATAACATCAATTTATTAGCAAGTACTTTTTATAGGAAGTCTGGATGTCTCCAATTTGTATTGTTCTAAATTATAATTTACTTTTAATCTATAATACAATACAAAAAGAAAATCGATTTTTCATGAAATTATTTTAAGTGTTTCCAAAAGCATCATACAATTAGGAATTATGAAATATGAAATATTTTTATAAATGTAGCGAATCTACGTTCAAGAATAACATTAAATTAAAGTAGTAGTAGGTTTCTTTAAATTCCTAATTTTCAAAATATTAATTAAAATTAAATAAATAGAGCAGATGAGAGTAACAACTTAATTTTTGTGAATTGCAATTGTATTTTCTATATTAAATTAAATAAACCAGTGGTCCAAAAATAGTGCCCACTAAATATTTCATTTTAAATCAAGTACATCTTTTAATTTTTTCTCTTTATTATACACGTCATTGTTGTGCCATGTATCCTCATCGTTTATCCTGATCCTGATCACTTTTCATAAAATGCAGAACTCGTTAAAAGCTGTTTCGCCGTATTAAATTACATTTCACGTAAACAAATTGTAAATGATTGACAAATTGCAAATTTAAACGCTTTATGTGCTTAAAGCAATAAAATCGTGTTAATTTTTGCAAAAGGTTCATCCGAAATTGAAATCCACTGGGTCGAAATGCTGTCGCGATTACAACGCGAATCTGAACACTCGAAGAGTAATAAAAAGCGAAGCCATGTAAATACGAAAATAAAATCCCTTACGTTGCTGGGGCTTCAAATTTAATTTTTTATAACGCTCGGACGCATAAAACGGAGCGACCCGGTTAGTCAGGATGTAGTGGCGTGTGGTTCTTGACACATGCTCTTGCAGGAAAAAATCCTGATTCATTGTGGTCATTAAAAGTTTATTCGACCTACCCTAGTTCGCTTTGTCGTTACTGCCGGTGCTGCTGATGACCTTAACCTTACTAAGCGGACGACAAGCCAGTGCCGAAGATAGGGATTGGTGGGAAAAAGCAGCCACCAGGATCAAAAAGGTCCTGCAGGAGAAACTTTGTCAAACAGGATTCGCATCAAGCGCTACGTGTAGTTAGTGCCACGTAATACCGTCCCATGAGTTCCAAAAGGCACTCGTAAAATGTTAGTCCCTACAAAAAGCTGGTAAAAAATGGCTAGCTCAACAAAGAGGATGTCAGTTTTCATGCGGCTTGGCAGCGGGATCAGAAGATGGAGCTCCCCTTGTGTCCGTTTTTTATTATTGGGACAATTTTTATCCCGAATCCGAATAATGCCCTGAATTTGTGTTCTCGATGCTCTCGAAATGAAAAATTAATGTGCTCAACCCATGGGCAGCTTTGCGGGAAGACTGTGGGCGCTAATGAAAATTTGCTTTTTAATTAAGACATTATTTCTCAACCATGTGGACTGATGTACAAGCTAATGGATCGTTAATTATATGCACATAAATCAATCAGTGGAATGTGAAATGCGAGTGGAATTGTTTCTGGGCTTCAGTAGCGTGAAAATTAAAAGTGGACCATTTTAAATTTACTGCAAAGCGTTAGGATGCGATTTTGGATTGCGTGGTAATCCCCAAAAACCGATGAGAGATCACAATTGGGAGCACTTTGGATTATGGTCATTTAGCTTTTGGTGCATGAAAAGTCGTTTTCATGCATTTAATCATTCATTGATCTATTCATTTGTTTACTACGAATTTTATTTATACAACCCAACTTTATCAATCTCTATCTTATATATCATAAAGAAAGAAATTTTGTATGTGGAATTATTCCAGGAAATCTCAGTAAATCGGAAACCTACTTTAGTAGATTTTAAAAATCACTGCAACTATTCTAACGCTTATATAAAAATAATATATTTATATATTTTCTTCGAAATATTTATTTTACGCATTTTATTTATTTTTGAAGTGTTTAACCATTTCAATCATTTCAAAACTTACTGATTGTCTACAGCAACATTTAGCGGTCAGTGACAGGGTCCGCTGGTGAATTAGCCAAACGGCCAGGCGACCAGTAGGTTCAGCGCTGCTCCTCTTATATACTGAGAGAGAGAAAAGAGAAATGCTAATCAAGCGGAGGGAAGCTATATTTTTAAGCTATTGAGCCGGCAGTGGGTTAAGCGGGCAGTGGATCAGGCGATCACTTGTTCAACTAGTTAAGTGATTAACGGATAAGGAGGTTAACCGGTCAAGTAATCAACAGGTTGGTCAATTGATCAAAAACAACCAGCTAATAAAAATTCTTAAAAAAGTTTAAGATTTCATTAATATGTTTGTAGAGTACATTCAATGATAAATCTTCTAAATTAATTAAAAGATATGTTTGAATTAATCAAAAAGAAAACAACTAGAATACTTCTTAAAATATACTTTTTTGATTTCTGGAAAATTTTTGTGTTTAAGCTTTTTTTAATTCTAAATAAAATGAATCGATTTTTATAAGTAGTAAAGTAGAATTGCGGTTTGTTTAGGTAATGATAAAAATGAATATTCCTCGATAGGAATGCGGTGATTATTATTTTTATATCCTCTAGATTGATATACGAACAACTAAAGCATTAAAAGATGTTCATAGATATTTCTTAAGAGCATCTGTTTTTTTACAATATAAATAGCAAATAATAGAAATATATAAGATTCAAAGAAATTACTTGCAACATAAAATATCTCTGCTCTTATATTAAAATGTTTTTTTTATTTATTTTAAAATGAATAGAACGAATAAATTTAAAACTCTAGATAAAAGATGTTAAAGATAGTTCACATTAAAGAACAAACATTCAAACTTTAACCACCTAACCGAAAATTTGCGCTAATTTTCAGCTAAAAGGTTTTTAGTTTTAAATTGTAATTAGATGAACATGTTTTCATTTAACTGACAAAATTTCTCAGAAACCGCCTGGCAGTGACTTCTTTCAAATGAAACACGAAATCTATAAATAAATTGAATCTTATGAAAATAAGTAATTTTGTAGTTTTTGTAGTAACAAATTACGTGGGTTCCTACTCATTCAAAGCAAGTATTTAATTTAGCTGCCAAACAATTGATGGCATAATTTTTCTCTAATTTTTTACAAAACTCTTTTTGAAATAATGACTTTGTCAAATAAATCGAAATAATAAAGCAAAATAATATTTATAAGCTTTACAGAAAAACATATAACGTTTGAATTATTTAATTTAAATTGGAAAATATATTTGTTTGTCGTTTTATTCACATTTAAAAAAGAAAAGCATTATAAATTATTTAGCTCCACCAACGACAGGATAAAAATTTCGTCGAAAACTTGTTGTCAACTACCGTGATATCATCAAAACCACATTTTTCATTTCGACCGCAAATACGTTTCAGAAGAAAAGATTTCATTTGCTTACAATCCCACAAACGCAAGTCGGCCCGATGCCTTGCAGGGATATATAAAATCTATACGGACCGTCCGCTGTAGGGAAATGAGAGCTGTTTGTTTTGTCCAACCGGGCGTTGTATGCCGAATGAAAAATGTCCCTTCAGTACACACTTCGCATGGTCAAGGTATAAAGTGATTGACTTCGATCTGGTCCAAATCCAGAGCGCAGGGGTCGAACTGATACGTCTTTATAATCCAAACCGACGTGACGTTCGAAAAGAGATAGCATAGACAGTTTGAGTGCCTGATTGTGTTTTGCTGATTGGAATCCGTAAATTGTGAGGCCGTCCTTTCTACGGATTCAGGCAGTGCTTGTATTGCAATACAACTAGTAGTAATTGCTGTAATTCCTTCAGTCAAATATTTGCAATTGGAATATAATTCAAAATGTACATCTTAGATTCCGATTTGAGTTGTGATTTCGTAATTGCATTTCAGTTGATCTAGTCGCTCTTTAGGCTATTAAGAACCTGATTGAGGAAAAATATTTCTCGTTAAGTTTATTTACAGCTCAGGAACTTCAGATTTGTTTGATGAATTTCTGGAATTCACTCGAGTATTTAAAGCTCGTAGTCTCTCAGTATCGATCGCGATGTAAAGAGCACTCTTATTTCGATAAAAATAGCATTAATGCAATGATTCGTCTTTATATATATTCGGATACATTTTAAGTCATTATTAGATCTTATAACTGAAAGAGCGAAATTTATTCTAAGCAGGGTTATATAAAAACACATCATTGTCGTTGTAAATATCTAGTTGTAGTATTCAAAAGTCGAACTGTGTTTTGTCCTAAACCTCTAAAAACTGCTTTCTTGTCTTTGCCAGGTAAATTTTAATCCTCTATAGTCATTCTGAAAAATATAAATGTGACCTAGTTCCGAATTAGCCTTATAGGTGTGGAGGAATTAACGCATGCAAAGTTCTAAGGGAAAGTCGCTTTGAAACCTTTAGGAAAGATTTTTTCAAATAATGCTCTAACCAAGTCTTCCAAATTGCTTGGAAAAAATAATTTTTTAAGCCTAATATATGCAGATTAGTAACTTTAATTACTATTCCGAATTTCAGATTGATGATTATTTTATATTTGAAAATATATTTGCAATTAATCTCCAGAAATTATTTTTTGTAGTTATATTTGATACGAAGTTTTTATATTTCTCTTAAACCGGTACAAATTCAGATGCAGGAAAACGAGATACGTTAGAGTTAAAATCGTTTTTATTCTTAAGGAAGTCATAAAAATATTCTCATTTTAATATTCTCCAGACACTATGCTCGTTTTTCGTGGTTGAAGCACTAGCTAAAATTAAGTGTATATGCCTTCAATGGCAATCTACATCGTCGTGAGTCTCAATGCCACTACCTCTCCCCACGTCGAGGACATGCTAGTTCATAATTGATGTTAATTACATGCGAAGTGGGCTATTTGGAATAATTGAGGCCCATAATGTGTTGGCCAAATTAGTCGTGTTAATTTGCGAATAATATTACTTTACAACTTGTGCGGAGCAATAAAACATTGTAAGTTCCTAAAATTTCTGCTTGGTACATGATTCTTATGGCACTGGACATTTTCTTCGAATTTGTCCGATTTTAAAGGGGAAGTAAAGCAGTCCAAGACAAAATTTGTTTAGGACTGCTGCTTGAAGTGGAATAATATGCAGGGAATATAAAGAAAAGTGGTCAGCTCCTGTTACATATCACATTTTAATCATTGGTGAACGCACAGCTGTATGTAGTTACCTTTTGCAAGTTCTAAATTTAATAACCTTCTAAGAACTTTGCGTGTTTCTTCATAAGTCAACAAATTCATTCCAGGATTAGAAACTTATCCCCGGATGGCCGGATGGGTCTTTGGTCTGCCCAAATTTTACCGCCTTTGGCTGTTGGTAAAGAAATCGGTTTTGTTGCTCTTTGGCCACTTCGAACCCGAGACTAATTAAAGCACTAATGAAACTTCATTTTGATACTCAGTTTTAGACAATTTTCATATGTTAGCTTCTTCCTAGCAGCGGTTTCTCGATGGAAAAGACCTGTATTTGGTTCAACCATATGTGGATCTTGGGTTCGGTTTAACGATATTTGGTACACGATGGCAAACGATAGCGGTACACTTACCTAAGTGTATGACAATGGAAGTTGCCCTTCAATGTGTTGTGATGACTTGCGGCTCCCCAGGCACCTGCCTAATCTCATAAGCCATAAAGCAATTACTTTGGATTAGAAGGCGAACATGAACACTCTTTTCTCTGTTTTGCAAGACTTTCGGCAGCTTAATTCCGAAAATGGAATTATCCTGACCCCCGGAGAGTTGTACCCTATATATGTATAAGTGCCGAACTGCCAAACTGCTGAAGAAATATATCGTGCGAAGGGGCTGGTGTAGTCTGGTCGAGACAATATTCCTGTTGGGGAATCTCGAGGTCGCCCTCTAATTGGACTTCCGGCCCTTCTAAACATTTTTATTCTTAATTTCAATTATGCTCAGCCCTAGTATTCTGTACGGTACGGATGACCAAGTGGACATAGTAATTTCGATATAACGTGAAAATCTTCGAGAATATTTCTTTTAATTTAATTGGATTATAGCGTTAACAAGATTCATATTAGTCTTATTGATAATATTATTTCAACTTCACAAGACAACAAGGAAATTTTCTTATAGACGAAATCGTGACTTATTTTGAATTTTGGATTTACTAGATTAAAGGCAGATAAGAAAATCAATGCTTTGTCTATAGGATTTTTTAGAATTTGATTCCTTGCTCGTGGTAACTAAAAATAAACTAGTACGATATTCATATTCTAGCAGACGAAAATTATTTAGACTATAATTTAAAAATTTAATACATTTACTGAATTTTCATGCATAGTATTTTGGGTCTGTACGAATTCTTCTTCTTTTAAACATAAAAATATTTCTTTAAAACTTAAGAATATTTCTATAAAATTTTGGCTTAATTGTAATTAATGAAATGTTTAAATTCTGTTTCTCATTTTCATATTTATTTTATAATATAATTTGCACTCACATAAAATAATATACAATCTAAGTTATATGTTTCTATTCTAACACAGCTCAAAATACGGCAAAGTTAGATATTTTGCCAATCCTTCATTAAATACAACAATTGCAAAATAAAATGAAATTGTAGCTTGTCATCATCTGCATATGTTTTTATGTATTTTTATGTACCTTTTTTCTGGACTGACCGATTTTGACGATTCCTCTTTTGTTTGAAAGAGTACATATAAGACATATTTGTACGATAATTAAGAACAATTTACTGGATTTGTTTGCTTTTGAAACCAAGTATTTTATAGTTAGTAAAGCAAACAAGTTATTTTGGGTGGAAGGAAAATTGAAGTTCCATTGAAATATTATATTGCATTAAATTAAAAAATGGTCTTTTGGGGTAGGTCTAATATGATGAGCTTTTTTTCCCAAATATACTTTTTACCATTGACTACGCTGATAACTCTTGGATTATTGAAATTGTAAAAAGCATTCTTCCAGCGAGCACCTGAGACTTGAATGACACCTGTTTTTGCACTTTAGCATGCTTTCACGATATTTCACGGGTTATAAAAGGCCTGCAAAATTACACAGAACTGCGAAGAGTTAATACCTTTGCCTACTCTTGTCATTTTAACACCAGCTTTTCATTTTTTAACTCTTGTACTCTTCAAAGTTACAATGCAATGAATAAGTTCTTTGTTTTATCACCATCGTTTAATTCCCCCTTCCAGGAATTCCGCGATGCCCGTTAAAATCCATTTCATCGGAAAATTCTTGTATATTTCATTCGCCTGTTGCACATTTTCGGAGCTTGTCTTTTTCTTAATTTGCCAAATCTCACTTGGAGCGGAGCGTGTTTCGAATTAAAACCAACGTAAAAGCCCTAGAACGCCGAAATATTGCTCAAGCACGGGATTTTGAAATGGAACAGGGGGAGTTTTAAAATTCAAATATTCTACAACCCCATAAAACTAGAAAGAAAACGTCCGCCGTGTTTCAAATAGAATAGTAGAGAAGCTAGAATTTTTTTTAAAGGTCAACAGAGGTTTAAAGTTGGAGATACAGAATATTTAATGTGAAATACGTAAAATCTGGTTGAAGGGATCTAGCATCCGCCGAATGCAGGGAAAGTAGATCCATTTGCATGAAGGATTCCAATTTGGAGATCGAAAATTCGAAAATGTTGTACTGTATACGCATCGAGCAAGACGTCTATACGTCCATATTTTCAACCTTTTGTGCTTAAGTGCTTTCTGCGGATTATGTTATGGTTAGATTGGAGATTTGTGAGATCCGCTGACAGTACTAAAATAAATTATTTTCCAAGTCTGTGTAGAAGGAGAGCTCAACGTTTCTTGTTTACTTTGACTTTTCCTCAGTTTGTTTTGAATTTTCTTGAGTTTGATTTTAAAAATCAGAATTAATTAATTTCCTATTTATATCCTATTTAGGGAAATGTTCTACATTTTTGAGTTAAATACTTTCGATTCGATTCTAGGTTTGTTTTTAGGGTAAGAGGTGGACTATAACAGTCTTTAATTTTAAATGTCAAGAAAAGTAAATTGAATTTAATTTAAAGTTCTGTTTCCAAGCGAGACTAAGAAAAATTATTTTATCTTGGAAATCGTTTATTTCGTCTGTTTATTTTAAAACTAAGTTATATGTGTATTTTAAAAGTAATCTGTAATTTAGTCCTGCATATTTGTTTTAGAAAGAAATTTCTATGGAAAACCTTAATTAAAATTATATTGGCTTGCATTTTTTAAACTTATAAATGCAATAAAAATAGAAAAAAAAAGAAAAGTTAGTTCTGGAAATTGAAAATAATTCATACAAATAAAATTAGCCATGTCCTGTAATTTTTGTGTAATTGACTATTTTCACTCACTATGGCAAGTAGACTTAAATCATGATTTCATTAATGTTCTGAGAATAATCTGAGATTTGTTTCATCTGGATGCATCACATGACACGTGACACATATGATAGCTGCTTACTTTGAGAAACTCAATTCAAATCTGCTGAGTTTAGCAAATTACTGAGCACCTAGAATATCACAATTCAAAAGGTTTAAGTTGAATGCCGATAGCATTATTATATAAGGTGTGCACCTGAAACAAATCATTTTATTAAATTATAAAATTAAACCACTTGAGGGAACAGGGAGCAAATGTACCACAGATGATCGTAGAGAACGGATAGAGTCAATTTTGGTTAACAAAGTACTTTACCATAAATAAGCGAATTGTGAGTATGGTTGAATTTCAAGTGACCACACATCCAAATGTAATTACGTACCAGACTCGTACTATGCCACCAATACCTGCACTAGTTTGCACAAATTAAGCAAATCATATTTGAAGCACCTACTTACATATCAATCATGCACCTCACGTAATCGATTACCTTTGGTATCGATGCTGTTGCGGTTGACATCTGCAACGCGAACTTGGTCTGGTATTGTGGATTTTCAATTGAGTACAAGAGGTACCCACGTCTGTCACTGATTAGGAAACTGACTAATGACGAGATTAAGTTTAAATGCCCTAATTTCAAAGATCGTAGTTGCCACCCTGTAAATGTAAATTAGGGTTTAATTCTGAATGCAATCACAACCGTATCAGAAGAAGCTCTCCAAAGCTGGAGTCGAGTGTATAACAAGCACATTTCGAATATATACCAGTTCATCAGAATGTACTTTCCCCGATGGCACTGGGAACCGCAACGCAACGCCTGCATGTAATAATTTTTGTTGGTTTCCCAGAATGTGGTTGCCTAGCATAACGATGGTCGGCACCTAGTTAACTAAATAGAGGTGGGAAAACAGGTTTTCAAGTGCATCCTTCGCACTTTAGTCCTTGTCAAAGCGCACTTTAAATTTCAAAGAACGCCAACTCGCAGGATATGAATGTTGAAGAGGAAAGCACTTCTGGGATATACGGGACTCGATTTGGCGCGGTATGTAGTTGGTTTTCCCACAGGAGCGTAGGGTATAGCGACGATTTGTAAATCCCATTTTATGGAGCATAAACTGTCATTAACCAGAAATTTGTCACGGTTTTTCCTTTTTTTCAACAACACACGTTCAATTATCCTTTAATTCGTAAGAACTTTTATAGGGCAATTTGGAACATTAAACTTATCAGGATGTTTAAAAGTGTGGAAGGCTACAGTTTTTATCCTTTTAGGATTATGAAAGGAATAAACTTAACACACTAACGTGTCATTTTATGTTTATCAATTAAGAGTTCTTTAGATTGTTAATGTATCCTTAAAAAACACAACTTTTATAGTAGAAGTAGTAGTAGCTTACCAAATTTACAGAATAATAAGACAAGATAAACTGGTGTAATTTGAATACACACTGCAATAAAGCATTAAAGGTATTATGCTAAATTTTCTTGACGGCTTGCAGAGTTTATTTTGGGATAGAATTGATTAACTCATTACAGAGCCTAATTACAAATGCTTAGCGCTAACTTTCTTTCAGTTCATCGTGGGGTCACACATGCCAACAAAAAATTATCTTTAGATTTTGATAATTAAGAGGCTTTACTTTAATACTATTTTTAGAAGGTAAACGATGTCGTAAATAAATTATAGCGTTAGACGCTTTTATTGAGCCATCATTAAGGAACAATCGATGAGCTTAAGATAGCCTAACCTTGACGACGCTGGATTATATTTTTGGGTTTGCGTCATCTGATTGAGCGTAAACATTTTCTTAATTTTGCTTATTTACTAGGATTTGATTGTTTTGGTTAAAAGATTTGTTTGTAGTGTAGCCAATCAGTCTATTTAATGAATTCTTCGTGCTATGAATTTTAATTTTATTTACAAAGAGGAAAAATAATCGATTTCAGACTGCGTTTTTATCAGCTCTATTTTAATAAAGGGTTGTAAAATAAATTCTTTCAAACATATTTGAGTACCTGTGGATTTTGATGGTAAAGTCTTAGCGTGTAAAATATCGCATTTTTTTAAAGTTATTTAAAAAGAGACATATTTTGTATTCTGTGAATTGATTTTGTCAATAATCTGCTCTTATACGTCTGCATAGCCTTAGTACAAGCGGAGTGCAACTTAAATTCATGTCTAAGTTTCTGCAAGTGAAACTTTAATTATTCCTTTTTATGCACTGTAAAACACGAAAAGGGCGACATTAATCTCCTCTGTTTAACTCGAGTGATTCCAGTAATTTCCTGTAAAACTTATCTTCTGCGCCGGGAATTCGAATGAGAACCCGAAACGGCCAACTTTCTCGATTGCATCGCAAACGAACTGATCCCCGAGCTATGACCTAGTTGGTCCAATTTCTTTATGCCCAAGTTCACCAAAAGTTTTCACAGTTTCAGACTTGCTAAAACGAAAAGCCAAACAATTCGTTGTAGAATCACGAATTTAATTACAATTTTAGTTGGACATCTTGTTTTTTAGACTACAGTGACGTGAAAGTGGTACGCATTCTGAATTCTGAGTTGGCAGATTCACTCGGCAACTTGCTGTCCAGGTGCTGTGCGAGGTCTCTAAATCCGCGACAGGTATTCCCTAAAGTAAGCGATCACCATTTCCAAGAGCTCTCCCAAATGGATGCGGCGAAGCGACTAATCGCTGCAGTTAACCAACTTCCAGGTAAGTTCGCCAGTCATCTTCGTTTAAGAGCCATCCTCTGAAACTCGAAATTTAGTTTCCAAGAAGTGCACTTTTCTGAAAACTTTCCTTGCAGACAAATGCAGAGAGCACTATGAGTGCTACAACTTTTATTTGGTCGTAGATCAGGTAATGGCGACGCTGCACGCTGCGAATAACTTCTTCGAGAATTGCAAGCCCTGGGAATTGAGTAAGCGCTCCAAGAAAAAGACACCGGTACCGACCGGTAATGTGCCAGTAGGAGCAGGGGATAATGTATTATTCCCAGTGGACGAGAATATCCTGAAATTGGAAACAATAATTTCTGTAACAATGGACATTCTGCGGAAATGCGCCATTATCCTCCAGCCCATTATTCCCAGTATGACGGAGAAAATGTTGGACAAACTCGCTGTACCAGTCGACGACAGGTCCTGGCAGGGTTTGGAATACTCAGCGTGGGATGCAGATGGCCGTTCCCTGCCTGAAAGATGTCTGGGATCCTCTGATTCAGTACTCTTCAGACGCATTTTGCAGGAGGGGGATAAAGCAAAAAAGGTTAAGAAAAGCTCTTAGCAGATTTGCACTGCCAATGGTTATTTTTAAGGCTCTTATTCTACTTAAGCTATTAATTACAGCGATTCCCAACATAAGTTGTTTCTTTTTTGGATTGTATATTTTGGTATGCTTGAATAAATTAAAATAGTGCTGTATAACGTGGAAAATTATACAAAATTTACTAAAAACGTGTCTCAAGGTCGACAGACGAAATTTTAAAGGGCAAAGGACAAAGATGGTATAGCACAAATTAGACTCCATCAAAGTGAGTCTGAACAAAACATTTTTGTTTTTCAAATTAAAAAAATGTGGTATATTGTTTTGAACTTGGTTTAAAAATTTGTAGAGTCGTGCTTTTAAAAAACTGTCCTTGTACAGAGGCAGTATGCGTGGCTTATGATGGTATAATCTTAATAAATTTGATTAGGTTTTACAACGGAGAATAGCCAGATTTAAAAGAAATATTTTAATCATTCATGTATTTAGTGATCCCATTCTAAATATTTAAGAAATGAATAAATGGGAAAAATCAAAACCTGTAGATGGTTAACTTAAACGTTATACTCTTTCTAAAAGAAATATTATTTAACAAACAAAGTGGTACTCCGAATATCAACACTAGTACCTTTGTACTACAACCGCATTTCAATTTCGCTCGGTTGATCAAAGGACGGAAAGATGAAGCCTTCAGGTTCCCCTTCCCAAAACTTCCCTGGAACCACATAACTTTCTCGCAAATCGAATTACCGATGAACACCAAATCGCTTTTGTCGCTGTGGTATTATACCCGAAATATAATAAAGAGTGATCCGCCGGTGTCACGGGAACGTGCAGGGCTCATCCACAATTCAATAAAAATAATCCTCTCACCAGCTCCAGAAACTTGCAAAGTCGCTTAAGCGAATATTAAGCTGTAGCTCAGTAGTCTTCGAAACACCCGGGATGAGTCTTCTGCACGAGTGCAGAAAAATTTATCCCTAGATCTCTCCGAAAAAGTCCCCGCCGCTTTTCTAATACGTACCGCATCTCTTCCTGCTCTATGTTGTACCACCAGGGAACGGAAAGAGGGAAAACTTTTAGTAAGCTGTCTTTGCATATTTTTGCCTCAACTTTGCCCCTCCCGTAAAAGTCATAAGCTGCTTGTCCTTTATTAAATTTCAAGTGCAAACTCATTTCGGAGACTCCCATGGCATTCGGCTGTATGGCTAGGTGAAGTTTGTCACGCTCCCCCAGCCTCTCTAATAGCCAGTGGTATCTACGACGAAGTTTTGTGCTTCTGTACAATGGTTTAAAGCGGTAGAGCGAAAATATTTGTCAACCGCACTTATTATACAATGGAAATCTTTTCACGGAGGTGTGGTGTCGTCTAGGGATCTATAAGTTCTTCGTGCTCTAATGCTCTTAAAGTCTTTAAATGTAAAAGAACAACTTTTCTTTATTAAAAGATTTTTTTGAACACGTTGTGCACCTACACGGAAACACTCGAAATAGAGATCCTTGTTCCAAGAAATTTGAAATGGAGACTTGTACAATTATGGAATCCTTTTGGAAGACGTGTTTTTCTTTGCTTTTCAGTACCCAATATTTATAATTTTCAACATAATAAAAATATCTTCTAAAAGTAGTCCACGCAGTTTTGCTTCTTTACACATTATTTTCCTGAATTTTTAAGCATTTGCAGTCCACGCAATTTCAGTTTTATTTAAAATTTATATTTCTGAAGAAATGATATGGATACCAAATATTTTTGACATTATCATAAATCCAGGCTGAATTGTCTTGAAGGTAAAATTAATTTATTTATTTACTTCGCAATATTTAAAGAGCTGTTTAAGAAATTACTTGACCTCGAAGTTTAATTAGGTCAAGACGTTTATTTTTACCTGAAATTTTAATTTGTACATTTGTACATTTCGTTTGCGAGCATCAATTTTTGTGCTTATTTATCCATAAAAATTAGAACTGGTACTTCGGGCAACGATTTGACTTCAGGGTTTAAGTAGATATGTTTTATAGCAACTATTGTAGATCTACTAATTGAAATAAAGAATGTCGCAATATAAAAGTTATTCTAACTTTCCCTATGAGTGTATGGAAGGAATATTGTTGTCTGCGTCTTTTAAATTAGTTATTAACGACTTTATTTGTTTACTAATTTTTCGACATCCCTTATAGATGGGCTACATTCTGAGGGTAAACGTGAACATATTCCGGAATTAGTATCAAATGTGCGCTTAAGTTTAACCAGCAGTGTGGAACGACCTCCTGGTTCCCCAGGTAACCAGGTTAATTTTGGAAATTCCAATGAACGTTAATTGTGACAATGAAAAGTAACGCAAATAGATTTTTGAAAAGTTCTAACTTAGGAGAGTTTCCAGAAGCTCCCATGGCAATGAATTGCAACTAATACGCGAAATGAAAGTTAATTTTAGCCGTTCGTCGGAAAAATACACCTTCCAAAATTAATCTATTGAGCCGGCAGTGATTGCTGGGATTTGTGGGTGACGGCATGTTAGACACAGTTTTGCTTGTAGCGACGTGAATTGATTAACACTCTTCCTTAGAGGTTGATTGTTGACCCCAAGCTTGTTTGCAAATAAACATGAAGACGTCCATCGATTCCGGAACGGCTCAGACGCTTTCGGGTTCTGGACGAAGTCGGAGGGTGAAGTAAACAACATGAATCCGCCCTCGCAGGAGTCTAATAAAATCCTGGCCCGAGTGGAAGGACACACCGCCCGTCTGGAATTATAATGAGAATTTAAGCTATAGGTAGCTGGGGCGGAGACATGGATGAGTGATTAGATTGATGGCAAACAAGAGATACGAGACAATGGGCGGACGTGCTCCGGGGGCTCTGTAGGGTGATCAACCAGGAATGACGACGAATCTTTCACTGGTTGATTGTTCTTTAAAAGATATCCCTCTATTTATCAGTTTTATTATAGGGAAACTTTTTTTGAAGATTTGAGTACTATTAGTAAATATTTAACTAATGTTTTTTATAATCGTTGTCTCTTCGAAGTGGGTGGGTTTCATTAAATGTTCATTAACGTCTTAAGTACCACAAAATCTGCTTAAAATTTACAAAGTTATATGGCCAAAGTAAACTTAAGATTACATTAAAACAATGTTAGTCCAAGGTTGGGCCAAGATTAACTCAACGCCATCCCAAGTTTGTTTTAGTTCAATTAGGGATTGATGGTAACGCAACATAGCTACCATTCCATAGATTGTAAGTTCTACACTCTCTTCACTGTTAGCTATCTATGAAGTAAATTAATTTTCTTAAACTAAAGAAACACAAAAATGTATTCTGTATAAAAAAGTAAAATCGTATGCAGCATTTCGACATATAGGGCCTACGTTTTCCATGTTAGCTTCCATCGTGCGAAAAGTACTAATGCAGTTTTTGAAACCTTTATCAGAAATTATAATTAATTATATTAAATATTAACTTTTCTAATTTAAAGACCTCTTAGGCTTCAACTTATTGAAATGCCAAGATTCTAACAAATATTTTAGAGTTATATAAAAAGGGATAAGATGTGCGAAGATTTATTAAGACATGTTTCTAAACTAAACTAGCATATTATACAATAGTACCATTTCAAGCTATTTTAGTAATTATCAAAGCTAGGTACGAATGACGAACATGTGGACTGCAGAAATTCTGCGATGTAATAAAATTATTTTTCGTAGGTTTCACATATGCAGTAAAATCTTACAGAGGTAAATATTTTCACATATCTGGGTCAAATATCTAAAATGGTTGAGAACTGTGGAATCCTTAATCTGGCATGCTGCTCAATAATAAAAGGAAACACCAAACAGTAGAGGTTAATGTAATCTGGAACATATGCAGTGTATTTTGTCACGTCCTATGCGCACATAATGTGTATAGTGTCACTAATTTTGGGAATATTCGTCACAAATGTAACTATCCATGAAACAGGTGGTCACCCATACTTTGGCAATTCTAGCTGTTGGCTAAATTAGCGGGTTTGCGGAAAGGTTCCTACTACCCTAGTTCCATAAATATATTTCCTTTTTCTTATTTCTTTGAGAGCAGTGGAAGCAATATTCCTTTATTAAAGAAGGGAGCAGGTTGGTGGTAATTATCTATATTACGACCGCGATAATTACAGACGCAAATACCTTAATTAAACATATCAACCCTTGTAGTGAAGTACTAGATCTAAGTATCCCCTAGAGTGGGTTGTAAGACCCCCTTGTCGCATCCCCTTGAAGAATACAAACAAAAATGTTCCCAATCAAGACTTCAAGACTGCTTCTGATTTTCTTTTTATTTGTTGCTTAGACACTGATAGACCTTCCCCCTGGGTGTATGGCATTGCTTTGCCTTTTCAGGGAACAAGCCGCCCATATGTGTCCTGGAGTGGAGGAACACGTTTTCAGATGAAATTCATTTTCTGGGAATTCCATAGTGAAAATAGACCTTTACAACCTGCCCGTCTGTTCGAGAAGAGCTGCTTAAATTGATTGGCTGTAACTTTCTGAAGGAAATCTCGTTAAAGGATTAAGCTTCTTTTAATGAACCGTACGTTCCTTCAGCAAGCTCCTTTTGTGTGATACCTCAGTCCAACCAAGGAGAAGTGCCTCTCCTAGTGAAAGTGTCGGGCTATAATAATGTACTTCATTATAGGGTGTCATGCAAGTGCCGGCCCGGTAAACCAGCAATCATAGAGGTTTTGATTGATTGTGACAGTATCTTAGAAGCTGCCGATTCATCTTATTAGGGTAAGAGAAAGGGGTCTCTTTTCCTAATTAAAAAGTGAGCAATTGGCAGATGTGTCTTGGTTTTGATATCAGAACTGTTCCATCTCAAATTTATGAGTTTTTTAAAGTGAAAAGATTGAGATTGAAATTTGGGTCACAGAGCCACACGACAGTCACGAAATCGATGGTTCCAACCGAATAATGTTTTTGACGAAGTGCTAGCTAAAGTGCATCCTATGCACGAACTGCAACAAAGTTTGCCTTCTAATAATAAAGGACGAGGCAGCACGTTAGGGAACATGCCTGTGATGCATCCTAGGCAATTCGTCTACAACTAGACTGCATGAAAATTCATAAAGCTAGACAGTAGCGAAATATTTTCCAGAATATATTCTGCCATGTTCTATACCCATATTTTTTTGGAAGAACCTTAACATGACCAACAAATGAAATACGTCAGTCAAACTGGGTGACTACCAGATGTTATAGAAGGCTAAAAATTTCTTAGTCTTTTTGACTTGTAGGTTGTAGGTTTTGTAAATCTTGTTGTTGTTAACGGAATGCAGCGGTTCAGTAAGCAGAGTCTTTTGAAAAACTTTTTATTAGAAAAGTTAAATTCGTAAATTTGTCGGTTCCCATGTATAAGTATGCGGAGGAGCAGGAGGACAAAGTGCTTGGCGCTTTTCTTTCTTGTGCCCTTCGTTAATTTTAAATTAATTTCAGGATTCCCATGTAGTCCTTATCTAGCACAGGGATGGCTTTTCAGGTTATTCTTAAAATACTTCCAAGTTGGTATATTCAGGGTCTTACAAAGTTATTCGAAAGAGATTACGTAGGGTGAACTTGAAGTGTTTTCGCCGTCGCTATGGCATCTTCGTAGAGATTCAATTTTATCGCTATCGCATTGACATTCTGCTATGCTGCATGGATACCATTAATTAGATGATATCGGTGACATTAACATACGACAGGGGATATAAAGCTACTCATTGCCCGGTTCATAAATCCCTTTTGCCCCTTATATGCGTATCCAGCTGAAATAGCCACTTCTGAGTGGGGTGAATTAATACTTACCCACATTACTTGACAATAGTCCGTCGTTATCAGAATCAATATGTTGCCGTTCAACAAGAAACCAACAGACATTGGAAACCGAATTTGTTTATTTGCTTTGATAAGCTGATTGCTCTCGTTACTGTATACATAGTATTGGTCTTGGTTTCAGTCTCGCAAGAATTGCAAGACCAGTGCTGGATTATATTGTCCTCCTGCATAAATTTAGAGATGAAAATTAAGAGTAACTTTAATTATGCTATCGATAATCACAAATCAATGTAATGATGCAATCCATTTTTTATATAAAAAAAAGTTACTTCAAAGTAAGTAGATATTTCTTTTATAAAGTTTAAAAGCTTTAGAATTGAAATAAATACTATACTATTTTATGTAACTGCCTGACTTGCATACTTACCTCTCATTGGAGAGCTCTGGAGTTCTCCATATTTCAAAGGAAAATATAAACCAGCAGTCAAGAGTTTACCGAAGTCACTAAACGTGAGCATTTTAAATATTCATGTCCAAATTGCTTGAATTGAAGGATTAGTTGTATGCTTACCTTATTAGGAACCAAAATATTTGTTCTTAATTAAAATCGAAGAGTAGATAATACGAGGATAAATCAATAAGTTTTTAGAATGAAGTAATTAATAGGTGCTGGTGATAGGTGCGCACCTAGCGCACACATAACAGAGTCGTCTTAGAAGTATAAACATCAAATTTCATTTTAATTGGTTCACGTAAAACACTCTATTCCCAAAATGCCTTAATTTACCGTCGTAAAATAGAACATTATGTGCCATTTAAAAGAGGTGACGCCGGTGGGTTAGGGTAAGAGAAACACAACGTATACTTGTTTTACTTTTAATGACATTTTTATCTACAATTAACTAAATTTTAGCTTACCAACAAGATATGTATGTACATTGTCACATAAATATAAACACATGCATTTCTCAACACTACTTATGCTAGCTAGGATCAATTTATTTTTTATTTTTATTTTTACGACATGAAATGCCTTCTCGGGATGCACTTCGATCGTTTATTGCAAAAGCTGCACTAAAGCGGATATTGCTTAGGAGAGCCCTGTTCCTACCTGCCATTGCCTCTTAAAAAACTTCTTTGGTCCTCGTCACTCCCATTAATAGTGTTCCTACTAGAATTTCAACTTCAGCTGCTGGTTTTATTCGTTTTTTGTTATATGATATGCCCCTTCTAATATGCTCGAAATTTTTATTATTTTTCATTGAGGTTCTGACAGAGTCGAAAGAAAGGTTTCAGGTAGAAAAATTAATTAAAGTTCATTCTGGCATAGCAACACCAGCACTGGCAGGACCTGCCCGCTTTTTAGGTGAGACACATTTTCATCTGCTTATGTTCCTGACAGGGAGATGCATTCACAAGATCATCCTATAACCACCCTATGCTACATATCGACCGACGGCAACCTAACCGGGAGCAAACCCGTCGGGACCCCGGGAGGGACACAATTTCCGAATTTCTCATGGTACTCTGAATAAGTTTCAGTGAAGATAAAAGGACGGTGTACCGAGCAGGCGACGACATGGCATCACGTGGGGAATAAACTTATGAAATTTTCCATATTTTTCCTGATGTGTCATGTTCCCTCAACATTTTACGAGTGCCAACACCTTCGGGAGAACGCTTTAAGTTTTCAATTTTTAAAGTATATATTTCCCTTAAGAATAGCAATAAGTACCCATCGCAAGAGTGTATCAGTATCAAAAGGACTGCCAATTTTAGGATGGGTATTAATTGGTAGGCAAATTCTGTTAACAAGAAGGTTGTTTGTTCTTCTCCAATCTTTTCGTCAGCAAAGGGGAAGAACTCCTTTCAAAAACCCCAAAAGCACGAAACAAATATCGCTCCACCATATTGGAATTTCAAGACTGAAAAATATTCCTGAAATTAAAGATTTAACATTTTTGCATACTCTTTAAACATTTTCAGGGAAGCCAAGCTTGATTTTTAATAAAATGCTATAATATTTCAAGAAGGAATTGGAATAAAACTAAAATAAAATGATGATGTACCTCGTGTTACATATCACTTATGTAAAATAAAATTTAATTAAAAAACAAAAAGGTTTCTGAAGTTTTCGAAACATTGAGTCTAGGATTTTTATAAGACAGAATAGAATGTGGTATAACTGGGGATGTATATTTGAAAACAACACGAACCTGTGTAGAGCCCATCAACTATTCTTTAGAGATTTTATAATTATACGAATAGGATTTTTAAAAGATTGCATGCCATATTGTATTTGTTTCGACATTGGAAGAAGTTTTATCCCGGAACTGAGAATGATATCTTATGTAGTACTCCTAGCAAAAATTTATTGTAGGTTGTTTAAAGACAAATATATGTCTAGGAGTACTACAGTAAACACGAAGTAGCGCTTAAGGAATATTTTGTTTCCTAATTAAGAAAAATGTTAGTCGTGAAGGCCCAATCACAACACGCGACCGAGCTAAGTAAATTTCGAGATGCTTTTAAAAGGGGCTTACGGGTCTAAGAGTAAAATTACTAATAATAAAAGAAAACGCCCACTCTAGCAGAGGTGAAACCCTTTTTAAACATCAATGACAAGAATATTTCTTGCTAAACAATGACGGAAAAGGGGTTCAGGCATTCTGCGAAAATTCAACGTCGTCATCACTTCATTAGAGCCAAATCGGAGGATTGGGGCTCTATTAAAAGAGGCCCAAACGACTCGACTTCTTTCATATTTCAACGGGGTAAATCACAAAGAAACTTTCCTACCTAATCACCTTTTGTACGAAATTAATTTCGTAAGCATCCATCCACTTGACGTGATGTTCGATGGAGCGACAGTTTGCCAACGCAAAATAAAGTCGACACGTCAGTAATAGGGCTTCTAAGAAAAAGTTACCGGTGAATGCCAAGAAGTTTTGTAATAAGGCGGAAAAATTTGGAAAGTCAATTAAATCCGAACAGGAGCCCGAGGGAGCTAAAATACGAATGTTGGCAAAAATTTCGCTCAAGAGATGATTAATAGCGCCAGTCTGAAAATACCTGGCGCCAGGAGCCTGGATTGACCTTAAATCTCAATCAGGTGCGCCTACAATCACCCAAATTAAAGGGAAGAGCGCAATCAGACGTGAATAAATACAGTCAAGTCATATTAGGCTGTGGTTTACTGCTTCGCCAAAAATTGGAATGGAACGCGTATACTTCCACAGCCCGTAGACCTACCTTAAGGTGTTTTCCATATCAGAGTACTCCCAGCCTGGCGAAGTTCCCTGAGTATGATCTAGAAAAATTATTATGAAAGGGCACAATTCATCACAATTTCCAAAGTTAATTTCTGTTTTGACGCATATAAAGCGAACGAATGTTTTAAAATTAAAAATTACAGGCCTAGAGGTAGCGTTACTTTTGTATTATGTCTTTTGTATTTAATAATTTCTTATTTTCAATTATTTTTAATTTTCTATGAAATAACTGCATTTTTGATAAATAAACATATTAATAAAACTGAAGCATAGTTCTCTGTTAAATTTTCAGGCTAACCCGCTTAGAAAGAAAAATCTTCAAGCTAAATATTAATTTTTGTTGAGAGAAATGGTTGTAAAAATTAAATTTATTAAGAAGACTACCAATTCGATTATAATTGTGCCTTTTTAACATTTATTTTTATTTATTTTATGAATTGCACGAAAAATTAGGAAAGCATCCAATCATAAAATCTACGGAAGTTTGCCATTAATCTTTTTCCTTCCTTTAAGACCCAAAATTTATCGGCTTGGTATTTTTCAAATTATAAACTATAAGAAAAGCAATTGTGAAACATTTTAAAGAACCAAAAATAGTTCCAGTATGGTTCAAGTGAGATTCTGAATTTAACTACAGAATTTGTATGAAGACATTTTGTGAGAAAGTCCTACGTTACTTGCAATAAAACGTATTTTAGAATGTGTAATCCCTGGATATTGTAGTTTTAATGTGCTGGTTGCGTTCACGACCGATGAGAAGACCTCAAGGACGAAAAACTCGGGACGTATGCCAAGACTACGTGCAGACAAATTTTTCAGGCAGTTTGTTAACCTAATACAGATTTACGTGGTATAAACCTGCGCATCTTTGTAATTGATACACATTGCACTCGGTCCGATATTGCTATGGTAATTCACCCGCATTAGAACATCTTCGCTCATTCGCTGCTCGAAAGTGAATAAGTCATCGTCAATCTTGGTAAAAATCGATTCCCACACGACAGGGAACCTCTTGAAAAATTTGCTGAGTCGGCAACAGCATAAAGAAGACGTCCCCGAGACCTCAGTTAAAAGAAGCTCGACCGTAATAACTTGTTGATATCGAACTGACCGGCAGTTCGTTTTTAAGAATTTGCACGCTTCTGTCGACCCACAACTGCACCCATTCCCAGCGTCCTAAGAAAAGTAACGAATGCCATGCGAACTCTGAGGGTTGTTCATGGTCGAGTGATTTTTCATTTTCCTGGTCAAGAAGGACACGAAGGAGCTGTTGCTTTTAGCTAAGTAAATCTCCACTGGTGGATGCAATAACTAAAACGGGGTAAGACATAACGTGTTCGGTGAGCGTGGAGTCGGATATTCAAGGAGGTAGGGGCAGGAGTGGTGAGGAGTGCAGGTTGCCTTCTGGAATTCATTAAAATAGGTTTGTTCAAGGAGTGGCCCGCATACTTCAGGCGGCCGGGCTGGGGCTATCCTTATTTTAATTTGCCCGAGAGGGGTTTGCTGACCAGCAGCATCCGTTAAAACCTCGGACTGAACCCTCAGGTTTGATTGATGGTCGGCTATTTGGCCCACATCTCTGCCGACAGCAATGTTTATTTGAATGACCCAAAATTGTAGGATTCGTCCGACCAATCCGGCTCCGGCTGCAGCGACGAGGCCCAAAGGTAGAAGCCCATATTCGAAAAACAAATGGAAAACTTGTGTAGTTGTGAAATTTCATCATGACAGCACGTCCTGGCCGACGGATCCTTCCGGGATGGGGATATTGCTCATAGGCCTCATTGCTCAAATCTGTTATTTTCGTGATTAAAGTTTTTTGCTCTACTTTTGCTCTTGGATAACTCAACTACTTCCTGCTTCGTATTGATTAAGTCCTCGTTATTCCGTCCACGAATCTCAGTTCCCGTCCTGAGGAAAGGGAAGAGAGAACGAGACTCGTGGAAAAGAAAAAAAAACATACTTCTTCGAAAGGTGTGAAAGAAGTTTCGGGAATTGAATAGCAATTCAAAATTAACAACAACAGAGGCGTCTACCTCACGACTCTCTAGGACCCCTACAGAAATCCGTAGTGGAGCTTTTAACAGCCTCAGGGGCGATGATGTAAAGCTCTTGTTTTCACTTTATATCCTTCACAGAACTGAGCATTTTTCTATGTTATTGGAAATGTAAATTCTTTTCCACCATCGGGATTTGATTCAGAGCAATCCTATTACCTGTGACAGATGTATTCTATCTGTCTGCTCGTCTGTCTGGGGGCGTCTGCCGAAGAAGCCACGAAAAAAGAATCAATACACGTCCTTTCTTGTGTAACGTATGTTCTTCTAGGTCAGACGCAGAACCAAATCCCTATATTGTCGAATTCACGGAATTTCCTTGCTTTGACTTAAAAAAATAGGAAAAAGTAAAAAACAAACAAACGCAAAAGTAAATAAATACACAATTCAGGAAAATCGCGTTTGGCCTGTTATTATTGATTAAAGACGATTTAATACAGCCGCATTGGGGCGGAAACTGCAGACACGCCTGATTTGGTAATCTCGGCAGGTCGCGGAATACCGAGGGAGAAATTTGTAATCGCATTATAAGAAGCGAAAGGCAAACGAATAAAAATTATTTTCGGTGTTTCGATGCCACACCCGTCGACGAAAAAAAGGAAATTAATAAAAATATAAAAGCCATTCAGGTGTTACATCACCGCGTGCTACCTGACTCATTCACGGACTGTGACAAATGTCGCCACATCGCATATCAATATTTCGACTATTCGCCGCAAGATTCTTAGCGGGTATGACAGCACGCAATCAAGGAGAAATCGGGAAATTATTAATTATAAGAGTGCCTGGCCATTCTGAAGGCCATTGCTCCAATCTGCTACGTCATTTCCATCAGTTCACATAGGGACTGGCTTGAACAGGGCATCAGATACCATTTTTCATAGGAGATATGTGATAGTGTCTCAATAGATAGGATGGTTATAAATGGACGATATTTATCCATCTTAATAAAATTACAGGTCTGCTGCGCAGCAGGTACGGTGATTAATGGCGAGTCATTGGTCGCATAAAAAGGGCTCGGAAAGGAGCGAAGAGGACTTAGATAGTGGACCTAGAAGGCGAAAAAGGAAATATGGATAAATGTGTCCTTTTTGTTCATTTGCTTTCCATTAGTTCCACATCTGCAATTTGTCTTGTTGTCAATGGCAGAGCAAATTTGGGTTGTCTTAGTCCAAAACTTTGGATAAATGGATCAACAACAAGACGGAAATGAATATCGATACTGAGATCTGTAAAAACATCTTTGACTTTGATTTAAACCCATTGCAAATGAGACAATGTAATTGTATATAAATTTCCTAAACCTAGATCAATAGAATTCTACTCTTTTTTTATATACTTGGCAAGAGTATGGTCAATTTATAACAGAAAGAAACATTTCTTTACAGATTCAGTATAAAAGATTTGTTTTACGTTTTCTGAAAATAAGAATCCATGTTTTTCGTTTTAAAGGGAAACTTAATTCTAGTAAAATTGTAGACATTTTTGTGAAAAGTTGTAAAGAAAATTTATTGTAAACGTTGTGAAAACCATGATTAGAGAAAATAATTTTTGTCTATAAAATAATTAACATTTCGCTTTTATAAAGTCTCAAGAAATCTTCAAGAACAAGTTCCATGTAAATTGTTTATGAATTAACCGTACGCGCATAATCATGTTTCATACCTCTGATAGAATAATCTAAAGTCTTGAAAAGTCTTTTAACCGTGTTTGTGGAATATATTTTTAATTTTCCTTAAAAAATGTCTTAGGAAAAGAACGCGAGGGGCATATTTATCCCGCACGCAAGTGGATTTGATTCAGGTTATGCATCTAGGGTTATGTAAATAAAAAAAATGCAAATGCAGTAATACTATTTTTCTAATCTCGCCCTATTTTCTTTCATATTTTTGTCTACCCTCTTTTCTTGCTAAATAGAAAATATACGCTTTTATGGAATACTCGTTGTGGAAAAATCAACGTACCTTTGGCCGTATTTCCACCTTTTAAACAAGCGTGGAACAACCTTGACGATGTATTCAGTGACTAAAATTGTCGGAGGAGCTTTTTGAATAATTTCGTATACCCTTCGGCACCCCCACGGCAGCAAGATGTTCTTTTACACAAAAATAAAGTTAGAACCTGAGCGCAAAGTTTAATGTATTCATGCCAATAATGGCACGCACAATTTGGGAAAGTCTCACCCTATCTGTCGGCGTGTCACAAAGGTATCAAAATTCTTAAAATCCGCGAAAGTTCCCGTGAACCTGCAATGAGCGACAATTTGGTTACCGCCCAAGAAGGAAGAGACTGAGCGCAGACTGGGGAAAAAAAAGAAAACTCCTAACGACACCATAATTCGTAGTTAATTACGTGTTTAATTAAAAGGACGACGAAATAATTTAAGCTGAACAATTTTTGTTTATTTAAATTTTTCCAACTGAGAATCGGACGATTTCTCGTTTGAGAGCGGACTTGTGCTAGAGCAGCAAAAGTTTTAATTACCCAATATTGAGGTGAAAGAAGCAATTTAAAATGGAAATACACTTGATGTCATCACCTGGCTGACCTGTCACCTGCCCAACCTTGGGTGGTATTGAACTGCCGTAAATCTGGAGAGATTTTCTAATTCCTTCCGATACCTTGAAAGGTCCCTGTAGAACGACACGATGTTTTTCTTAGAGAGTGGAACGAGGCTCAACAAACAGAGAACAATTATTCTTGTTGGCAGTTTGCCCTGCAGTGGTCCAACTAGATCCTAATTCCCTTACCTTGTCAAGGTTGGTCCCGAAGGTGCCATAGAAATATCCGGCAGACTTTAATTCGTGCGGCTTACGATCGTCCCCTATCCGAACACTATTACACCGTCAGGGTCAGTGAGGTTAATTGGAAATTAAATTGGTCACCCGGAATGGCAGCAAATTTTCAGGGTTTGCTTGTTATAATTTTCCATTATGCGACAGTACCTGCAGGAGTGGATTTTGTTAAATCATCTATTGCGCTAATGCCTGCACTCTAAGGTATTTGGAGCGAACAACTTTCTGCAGTTTGCATCAGATTTCTATTGCAACTGAAGTAGGAACATTTTTAAGTTTATTATTAAATTCAAAAAACTTTAAAGAGTGAAGGGTTATATAAAAAATAAGAAATAAATAACTTCAGGTGGTAATATGGGTATAATCCAAAAGAAGTACATAAGGTATAGTAGTACTTCTGTTGCTTCTACGAGTGTATGTAGTAACTAAACCAACATTTAAAAATGAAATGAACTTAACATTCTGGTTCCCGTTGATTGTTGAATCTATAACTTTTCAGTTATTTTATGATATCAGAAAAAATAAAATCAAACAAAAGAAATATTACGTCCGCAAGAAAATTGTCGTTAAATATTGAGTAAATTCCTAAATTTTAATTAGTTTTACATAAAATACCCATTTGTATTCCATTTTCAAAATATTGCCAATTGTGTAACTGTCATACCAGACCATACGATTTTACCTTGCCGTACCTGGAGAAGCATTTTTTGGATATTGTTGCACATGCTTCAGTCATTCCTCAATGGAAAAATCCAAATGGATTTGATGGAAACCTGTGCACCAGTCGAATGTTCCATTCGTGATTTGAAATGCATTTGCATGCATGAGTCGAAGGGTTAGTGCATATATGAAAAATTCATCGAATTTTTGGGAATGGATCTCTGCCGGTATCGCAAATATCACGCGGTCAACGTGAGGGAATTTCATCAATTCAGGAAAAGAGAAACCCTTTCTACCTTAATTCTGTATGCCCAAATTGCAAGTCATTCAAGCTAAAGGTGGCTCCAACTTGTGGCCTTTTTACGCTGAAAAGAAGTGTTTTTTATTGAAACGGGAGATGTGCACGTCGCTCGAATTTCATCTTAAAAATTTATTTCGTGTCTTGAAATTTCAGGACTTTTAAAGTGTATTAAATTTAATGGCTTGCAATATGAGCGATTGAATTTTAAAGGAAGACTATAATTTTCAAAAATCCCATAAAGTGCTTGTTAACTTTAACGGTTCGAGTTTAGATCTGTGAAATTTCAATTACGTTTTTATTTTTCTACAAGTATAATTTGCTTTTTCAGCATTTGAGACGAACTAAAACTATAAATGTGTAGTTTTTTTCTTTTTAAATACTAAGTTTCTACTTCAAAAAACTGTAGCCAAATATGGCTTTCAAACGTTTTACAAGTTTTAAGCGAGAAATTTTTATATATTGCATTTTTTGTAATCTTTACTAAGCATCACTCTCATTTTAATCTGTCTGATTAAACCTTAGCAATATGTCATAGAAATTTAGGGATTTTTATACATAGAAGCAAATAGAGAAAATGAAAGAATCAAGTGAAAAGTGATCTATGGATTTTCAAGGAGTTGAAATCGCTTTCATACCTTGTAGTCAAAAGCTTCTGGGAATTCGAAAGAGTAAAACGCGAAAAGTTGTTCCAATTATGAAAATCATTTCTTACCAGATGCGTGCATTTTAAGGAAAGCCTTCCCATAAAAATTTGCATCTTCACTTTGAGCCTTGCGCTGTGCGTTAACGAGTCATTTAAAACATTTTTTACATAAAGTATGCAACGTTAATAAAATGATGGATTTCTTTTCGCACGATTCTTAAAATTAGTCCATAGAAATTAGTCAAATCTTATTTTCTACAGTATCCAATTAAAGGATATATATCCAAAACGTTTCAATTAAATAACCTTTTTTATAAAGTCTAGGCAAGGGGAAAAGAGGTGATTTTTATTTTTTACAGGGCTTAATTGAAAAGTTAACAAGTCCAAGACTTAATGAATATTTTATTAGCAATTAGGCCCGTGACGAGGTGACCGAAGATGAAGATTGGTGGAAAGGTAGGTAGGTTGTAGGTCGTTTTATTATTGGTTACAAAATCTCAGAAATTCCATACCCCGAAGGTGATTTGAATTGGATTTGTTTGCGTCAAAAATTAGGTCGCTCCTATTGTCAAGGTACATTGAAATTTCTACCTGAAACCTGTCCTTGTTCTTGGTCTAACTTCGTCCCTTAAACAGGTAGAGGTGGTAATTGTTTTCTGTGTATCTATCGCCTCTATCCTACCACGTTACACACATATAGTCGAACTTATTTACAAAATTGTCTGTCTCTGGCTTCAGTTAAAACTTAACGTTAATATCTCATTAAAAATAATAATCAGTCTTCGTAGAATATCCTATTTAAAAGAAACATTTCAAATAATGTTCCGTTGCCCGGAAAAACCGAATTAAGTCTGCGCCTCTGGTGGCGACCGAAGTTCTTCGGGAAGGAAGCAAAATCCTCTGTAGTCCCCGTCATCTAACCTTAAAGCTCTTGAGAAAAGTGGAAAAATATATAAAAAGTCGGCCATCTGCCTTTGCCTATATTTTTTTTATAATTCCTGGAATGTTTCTATCACTCATAAGTACCGTCGACGGCGGGTGATTCATCTTCTGTCCTAGTGTTTGAAGCACAGCTTGGAGGACAAACAGTGTCCATGGCGATGTGGTCATATTGCAGACACCTGTTCCAGTTCAGCTGACGACCTAGCAGAATTCATGACGACGTTTTTCGCGGCGTAATCAGTCACGTACCTGTCGCTATTCCTGGGGTGGATGTTTCCTAGCTCCTGGGAGCAGCACCAGGTATTCCGCGTCGTCAGGATTCGTTTGAACGCGTCCCGAAACTCCTTGTTAAATATCGAGTAGATGATCGGGTTGAACGCCGAGTTCGAGTAGCCCAACCACGATAGGATTTTAAAGGTCTGGCCGGCTATGCAGGTCTTGCAAAACGCAGCGACGATATTTACACAAAAGAACGGCACCCAGCAGATGAGAAAGACACCCATGATGACACCCACCGTGATTGCAGCCTTATGGTCAGACACGTGGTATGGTGACGAGTGGTGCAGATGCCTTACCTTAAACTTCTTTTGATTCTTTGGGCGTCGTATACTTTTGTAACGTTGCTTCTCTGCTATTTCACCCGGTCGTGTCACGGCTCGTATTGACTTCACGTGTTTCTGTGCGTAGCAGTACAATCTAAAAATAATAATGGTAGAAGAAATTTCTTAAATTTACAAAATCTCTGGCACATGCGAACTAGAGATTTGATGAGTATCAGCGTTGGGTTTGGTCAAGTAATTGTAAACTTATTAGCTTTTGCTTTGCTGACTTTAACTTGTTATCATTTTCAGCAAAATTTCATAATTTTCATACGAACGAACGCACAAAAAACCATAGGCAAATAAATTTGGACGTTTATCGAACAAAGCAGTTGTATCAGAATCCGAATCAGTTCTAAAAGACGTTGCTTTGGTCTTCATGCAATTCCCCTGAGTATATTTTAATTGGTCGTTTCGCATAGTGCGTTTACTTATTATTCTACGTTTCTTACAACATTGGGAGGAAAAGGTTAAAAATTCTTTTTTGTTGATTTGAGCAATATCTAGCTCAAATAAAAACGTAAATCCTAATTCATGGCTCTAAAAGGCAGAAAACGATTTTTTTGTTTAATAAAGAGATCTTAAGAATACAAAATATTTCATTTTTAGACTATTGTTACTAACAGCATAAGCCTTGATTTGAATCTTGTAGGAAATTATGGTGATAGTGGTTTTCGCTTCATATTTTATTCCACGCCCATCTAGATTTAGGCCTTGGAATTGGTTTTTAGTTTTACCTCGAATCAATTTAAATTAAAAATATTAAGTTTAATTTCTGTAACACAAACAACTTTCGAAACTTTCTACATTTTGTAGTACTGTCTAATTTACTGGTACGAAAAGACAAGGGTTCTCATTTTCTGACTTGTAAAAGGCAAACTGCTGGAAGCCACTTTTAGCATTAAATAGAACACATGTGCTACTGCCGTATATTCATTTAACTTTATTCATAAAGTTGTTTACCACAAAGTTCCTTACGTATGTAAGAGTTGCAACTCTCCTTAGAAACATTGGCTTACTTCCAAAATTTATTTAATTTACGAAAAAAAGGTTTTCGGAGCCCGCACGCCAGTGAAAGCGCACCGAACCGAATAACTTCAGAGGACAGAATGCCATATCCTTGATTTTCTAATTCTAAAGAGGCAAATTTAGGGGAATCCCAAAACTTCGAAATGGGTTCCAGGATATTGCTCGACCTTACCATTGAGATCTAATAATCTGAAAAGTAGCTTCCCTTGATGGCTGTGAGATATCACGTGAAACTTTGTTCAAAAGATTGCACATGTGATTCGGGTTTACCATTTCTAGCTCCTTGTCTACGAAGGATATACCTGAATGAAGTGTTTTTTGGAATTTTGCTAAAATCTCCCTAAAATAAAATGTAATGTCCCGCCGAAAGTAACTCCCATGTAAACTTTGCCAATTCTTGTCAGACCATCAGATATCGAGAACCGAGTATCCATCCCATTTAGAAGCAACAAACCAAGGATAAAGTTTGATAAGTAAAATTAGATTAGCAGTTCGTTACTCGGTGGTTATACTAGATCGGCTGACAAGTCCTCAAGACGGTACCCCTTATAGTATTCCGTAGTTCTTGGTTCATCCGACGAGCTCTTGACCATGTATTCGAATAATATTTCTTGGAGGGACGTGATTTTGATTGTAAGTTTTGTCCAACTCACCTACAGTAAATGCCGATCATGACTAGACAAGGAAAATAGAAACTTATACAGCTGGAGACGACGGCATAGGTTGGCGTCAGGTCCAGAGCACACGTCGGGTACTTCTTTCCATTATCTTCGAAGACGAGGGGCTGCTCGGGTCGATGGAGTCCAAATGATATTGGCACAAAGGACACTAGCGCCGCCAGGAGCCAAATTGCTGCTATTGTACCTACGGCAACACGTCTTGTAACCCATCGTCCGTACCTGCGGCAAGATTGAAGATAAAACGGTAGAAAGCGAACAAAAACTAAAGTAGATAAAAAGAAAAATGTAAGACAGCGTTCGATAAGGACATCAAAGATTCATGAAAATCATTTTACGTTAGATTAAACTTTCAATTTTTGCCATCGGTGGGAGTTCTGCCGGTGGTCAGGGAGTAAATGCAGTCTAGCTGCAAGAATTGCTTCCGAATTTGCACAATGATCACCAGAGCGCATCCTTTTGTGGCGGTTTCATCGCTGTAAGGTCCGTGATGATTTTAAATTGAATTTGTATGAGAAAATACGATGGCGATTTATGGATTTTATTAAAGAAGTCGGTGAATGGTCCAATAGATGGTCATTCATTGATTACCGTAAACTTTTTATAGCTTTTCGTATTTGTTCACTTCAAGCAATCATGGGAATGGGGGACATGAGCTGGATCGTAATAATAAATATCCATTTATTATGGAATTTCCAATAACGAAAAATGGCCCTCTTTATTTCGATTAAAAGTTATAACATGTATTATGATATACATTAAAAAATATAGCGCGATATTTATTTACTATACGCATTTAAAATAGGAAAGTAGAAGTTTCGTAAAATAATAATTATAATATTAAATTATTAATAACATGAAATATTAGGGATAAATAACTGAGCACAATTGTTTCTTTTATGTTGATATTATAATTGGAATTAATGTTTTAAGATAATTGTATTAAATGTTTACTCGTAAACATTTTCCCATAAATATTTAAAAAACCAACTACATTCTTTAGTTGAAAGTGCATTAAAAATATTATTTGTTAATAAATTAAAAACTTTATAATTCTACTTTGCATACAAAAATGCTCAGGGTTTTTAGTAACCGAAATTTAATGTAAGTAGAATAATTTTAATGTTTACTACTAGCTTTACTGAGGGCCACTTTTCTCTTGGTTTATTCAAACTGATCCTCTGGACAACGAGGAAATTAATTATTACTTTTTTGCGAGAAGTAGGTGAGAAATATTCATGAAATGAATGATATTTTCTCTGTGACGTACTCAAAAGGATGAAGGGGTCAGTCGAAAATAAATTAATTTTAAATTGGTTGTTGATTTAACTTGCTTCACGCTGTGTGTGTGCACAAAAGCTTCTCAAAATCACTTACCTATCACCTGAAGGGGTGGGTATTCTTGCATGGAGAAGGCGACACACACACCGACAGAGTTCATATTTTCAACGGGCTCTACGTTCGACATCGAGCGCACCCGGCGAACTTATTTGCATTTAATTTGGGTAGATACCACCCATTCCGCATGAGTTGGTGTAGGAAAAAACGTAAATAAAGGCAGAAAGGATTAGAGGAAATAAAATCAAAAGATTACACTGAGCAACGACGAAAAAGCTCACAGGAAGGTAAACATTCCCGTAGAATAACCTCGAGGACACCTCGGAGCAGGAGCAGAAGACGGTTTGGATAAGAAAAAGGAGGATGTCTCGAAAGTTCATGTAAATGTGCAGATAGGCAAGAAGACCCTGCGAAAACTATGGGACGCCTTAAGCAGTTACATCAACAATTGAGCAAGAAATTTATTGGATTGGATACATATAAAAAATGGTAGGATAGTCTTAGCTGGCCTTCATCGACGAGATGGAGCCCCTGCCTCCGAGCAACGAAAAGTTTGGGTCATTGGGATGTGGGTTCTAAGATACGTCGCGACAGTGGGTACTTACTCACCTTAGCGGATCCTTTATGTGAATGTATCGATCCAACGATATGGCGCACAGGTTTAAAATAGAGGCAGTTGAGCACATGACATCGAAAGCTACCCATGTGTCACAAAACTGGGCGCCGAACACCCAATAGCCTGCGGAAGAGAAGAGCAAGCAAAGAAAGAAGCTCTGTAAAAAAGCAATAGTATCCTCTTTGCGACAACAACAGCAACAATACCAACAATAACAATGACGACCCCGCTGACAATATCGTCTAACGACAGCGACAACGACATCTCGTGTGAATTGATTTCCATAAATAGCCGGCGACCCGAAGAAGGGATGTCTCTGTGATTTCGTAATTCGATAGTAGCTACTCTCTGGTCAAAAGAGGCTGCCCTTTACAAATGTGTAATAAAGGGGCGCTTTTATGCTTCGTGCAGGGTGGCAGTCAAGGTTTGGTTATCTCATAACTTTTTCTTGGACAGAAGATAAATTGCATATGATGCAGTGTATCGTTTGCGAATTATTAATGAATTGGGGTACCCAGGAGGAATCTCATTCTTGTTGCTAGGCTCCTCTGGTTGATCTAAATTTATGATATTTTTCCGGGTCTATATAAATTGGCATTTGAATTTCTTTGATAGGCGAAAAGGTCATACCGTGTTACAACTCACAATCTTTTGAACTGATAGTCTCAGATTTAGGTAGGGGTTGATTGTAATGGTGATCTTCCTGCGTAGTCAACAAACATCTACGAAAAATTTCTTAAATTTTATTACACATTTTTAGTCTTCTAACAGTTGATTGTTGCTTCGCATTAAGACCAAATTAGATTCACATTAAAACTGACGTACAAACCGTTCAGGTGCGAGTTTAACCATAGCATGAGATCTTTTAAACCCCTTTCATACCTCATAATATCAATTACAGCAAAGTGTTCTTAGGCCCGTGAAATTTATGGGAAAGTATTTTCGAAGCTTTGATCATTGAAATTTATTACTATGCCAGCTTTCAGTTTGTACCAGTCCAAATTTGATAATAATAATCACAAATTTTATTAACACTCGAAGGTTCCAGGATCTTCTTTTTGGCTTGAAAACAATTGCCGTGGACCTTCGAGGAGTGCGAAAACTTTGTCTAGTATTCAGACTACTCGGAGGAAATAGGCGACCGTAATTAATTGAAGCTTAGGAAAAGGGCGTAAGACTTTAATCGCGGGTGGATTAGCTTTAAAAGGATTCCCTCTTCGAATCGGCACCCTTGCGATAAAGCTTGGAAAAAGCCATCATAAATCACAGTGCCTATTAGCTGCGAAGATACAATCAATTTACCACCCTGTGTCCGGGCTGGTGGCATGAAACGGGTTTTCATTGCGTGGGCGGAACACAGGGTACAGGGTGGCCAGGTAGTGAGGGGTCGCTCGTACAAATTTCACAAAAATGTCGCATACGCAACGCAGGCGTGTTCTATTGCCTCCGATAGGATTGTGGGCATGGTCGCGGTGAGACGCACAGGGAGCATGCACTTATCACTTATCACCAGGGCCATACTTACCTAATAAATCATTGACTCCGGCAAACGTCATTACTAATGAGGCGACAAATAAATCAGCAATGGCTAATGAGGCCAGAAAGAGGTTGCCGATTCTGCGCAGACTGCGCTCCGTGTAGATTGCCAGACAGACGAGGATGTTTCCGGCGACCGAGAGGAATATGAGCAGCGACAGGAAGACACCTGCAAAGGGCCAAACATGAATTTCCTCCAGGTAAATCGCAAGTCGCGGAGCTGTTCGTGCATGGCGTCGAACACGGTATACGTGCAAATCACAGGTAACCAGCTATTAAAGGCATTTAACGACAATTACTTTACCGACAACTAAAATCGATAGGAGAGACACTGTATCCGGTTCCTCGGTATCCTCCTGCGCCGGGGCCCTCCACAGCGTCTCGTTGTAGTACGATGTCACCTGAAATTGGATTTTCTTTGTTTGAAATTTAGCCTTCACTAGATGGAAGAACACTTTCTATCACTCGCAGTCGCGGCTTTTGTGGGGGAAATGGGAATAAATACAGGTATTTACATATATCTAAAGGACGGGAGGGAAATAGCACGTAAATTGATATTAGAACGAATTTTCGCAGTTCTGGGAAGCGTGGAAGAAAGGATAATATTTCTATTTATTAATATTAAGCATTTGTTGCCTCTGACTATTTTTTATACTATCATTATTTGGACTTGTGCAAATAATCTTGATTTAGTTTTAAATTTGAAAGAACCAACATTCTGGAATTTGTTAAGTTATCCCATAATTATTTTATAGTATAGGTGAACAACAATGGCGACATTTTATACATTTTTTTCCAAACTTTATTCAATTATTCAACTGTTTCAGAAGTATTTTCCAAAGTGAACATGTATTTTATACAATTCTAGTTTAGGCAATAGCGACATATGTGTTGAAGCTGTATGTAAAATTTGGATTTTATTGGTTCAACGAGGCTTAAGCTATTCCATGCATAAGATTGAAAAATATGGTTCCAAGAAAACAGCGTTTGAAATTTGACATGCTCGAATGGCCCGCGTTACACGCTTCTGTTTAAAGCCCTATAATTGCCTTATCTTTACGAATTTCAGAATATCCTTTGCATGTGCATTTACCAAACTAAAAGCTTTAAATAAATGTAAAACAAAAATCATTTTTTTGAGTCGATATATAAGAATACTCACGTAGCTGTACGAGGCTATATACCTTCAATATGATAAGCCTCATGGTTGATAATATTGATATTCTTTTAAATATCTGCAATACAGTTTTCAAAAACTAATTTTAAAGAAGATTCTTGAAACATTTTGCACTAAGCCCTCAACCCCTTAAGAATATTTAGGTTTGAACAGGTTGGAAATTCAGAACATTTTACCTTTTATCCTAAAATATGAGTTTTTTAAAAATAATCTGCTGTTCTTTATAGATGTATAAATTCCCGAGAAATTCAATGAAGAATAATCAATCGTGTAAATACTCCTTTAATTCTAACATTTATTTTATATTTTGCTATCGTTAAATCCGATATTCCGACCTCAGATGGGAATATGACGAGTCGCACCCGAATTTGTGTAAGATTAACGAAAGGCTGGGTGTCGGGGAGTTCCTGCGGACACAAGCGACACATTCGCAATCAAGGTTTACACAATTTCCATATAAAGTGTGCCGCCATAAACCCCAAGAAGTTATTTCCTTTTCTGATCGTCTCTAAGGGAAGTACAAATAGAAGACGTCGTTGGATGGATATGTGCCTGCGTCTTTTTGCGGTAATGGCGTTTTCAACTGAGCATAATTCGTCTAACGATAAACTTGAGGATTGGGGCCTGGGAGTTTGGGGCAGGCCATATCATTCGAATTTTTCCGCCACATGAAAAAAATTAAGGAAGTGCGGAACGTAGATGAAGAAAATGTTCGGAGACGATTTGATCTATCGAATGGCGGTGGATGGATTTCCCCGGGGCTCATCTATTTATTGGCTGCTACGAGAGGTTCATCCCGGTAATCGAATAAGCTCGTTAGTTACGAGCAATGCCGAATTAGCTTCTATTTCAAGGGGAACAAGGTCTATGTGCGTGAGTGTATGACGCACATGTTTCGCTCCTAATGCAATTGTTTCGCGTTGATTTCCTCGCTTTGTCTGTCATTTATCTTACTCTAGTGCTTATAGGATAAAGGATGTGAGATAAATTATTTCTAAATTGACAAGAAGTTCCCATGCTGTGGACATGGCAAATGCTGCATGTAGCCTAATGCCATCTAAGCCAGTTGGGATTAACTACCGGAAAATTTAGATTAATTATTATTTTGTCTGTTTCGATTTGCATATTAAAAACTAGAGTAAATAAACAAACTCAATATGTACATAAAAGAGCAACTTTTTAAGCTCAAATTCTCGATGATATCTTAAGGGATATTTGAAATTTAAAAGTTAATTATATTGTTAATCAGTACAAAATAATTATGTAAACTTGTGTGTTCTAGTTGTATAAATTCATAATCATCTATTGGGAGTAACTCCATTAACGCACACTAGAACTGATATATTCAATTTCAAAAATTTGCTCTATTTTTTCGTCACAATTTACTGCAAGGTATACCTAACGATTATCACGTTGCTGCAGCTACTTGAGCCATGACGGAGTGCCTATTCTAACCCATATCCTTCGAAGTGCCTTCTTGAATGACTTTGGACAGGACCAGGATGGTTCGTGACCCTTGGAAGAAACAATTTCTCGCAAATGATTACCACACGTCTGGAATTTCAATAGTGCGTCCCCGGTGGCGCAAGACAACAGATAGCATCGCACGTAAGAGCCCCAGGCCGCTACAGAAATATATCCTTGTCACGACAAATTTTTTATGTCGGCCTGCCCTTCTGCCACAGCCATTACATGTGGAGGAACTAATGTCTTCCGGTTCCTTCCTTCCGAAGGCCCCAGAAAAGATACAGGAATTGGAGTGCCCGGGTCGACGGCGAAGGATATTTGTGAGAAATTCAACCGGTTAAACTTCGCAAAGGACGCGAAGGACTGCTTATGAACAATTCCGTCGCAATTTTTTCACTCCCTATATCAACCCGAGACATCTCAAGATATGTATTGTGTCTTATGGGCGAAATAGACGAGAATGAGAAGTCTTGAGGTCACATCGAGGGAAAGTCCCCGTAGCCCTGCCAATTGTGCAATTTTACTCGGAAATTTATGGATTTATGAAAATGTGACTGTCTGGTCTTTTACGTTCGCAAGGCTTTGTCTCTAAGCCGCTCTCCAAAACGAGTCGCGTAAATCATCACTTGGTCTTAGAATTTTTTACGTATTTTGATTTGTCGCCCGAAAAGGGATTTTCAATTCCGAAATCGCCTGAAGGAGATTTATGGCTTTGCAATTTTAAAAACAACTTTCACCTTTCGCTAAGTCACCTGAGGGATGAAAAGTATTCAAATATAAAACAATTTTTCTTCCCATTGTTTTACCTGCCAGAACATTTCAAACACAAAACAGCAAATCATTTAAAGCAATATTGAATTTATTCGCGTGCGAACTAGGGTAGAGGGAAAACAACGTACGAAATTTTGTATAAAAATGTCTGAAAAGGTTTATGGAAACGGAATTTTTAAGTATCTTAAAATTTAAAATTTTTGGCCTGGGCATATTCTGTCAGATAATAATTTTTCCTTATTTTTATGGCTTTGCAGGACTACCATCAGAATCCCATCAATTTCACTTTTTCGTCCATTTATTTGTCTGTCATAGGGAAATATTCCGAAAACCGTGTGAGTTTCCTGGCATTCGTTTCTACGCAAAGAAATGTGGAGGAAACGTATGAAAGCTTAGTTTAAAAAATGGAAGAACGACAGGCCAAGATTCCCACCAGAAAGAAAATAAGAAATATTAATTATTGAATAGGCTTGCGAATATCAACGTATATCACCCTTTTACTCTTCTGAGACACATTGCAAAAATTCAAACTTCAAATAAAATCATCTTGGATTACGGGAGTTCAAAAATTATTCCCCACGTTTCGCCTTGCCAAAAATATTCATTCCGCAAACGTTCAAGTGACTCCCCTTATATAGTAAATTACATAGGTAACATTTTGGTTACATTATTCCTCATTTTACTCCCCTTCTACAACATTCCAATTTGTCTCTCCGACCTTAGGTGCAACATTTTCCGCTGACATCAGGAAAGGTCGGAATTTTCCCATTATGAAGTTGCACTGGTTCCTGTTCCTGTGTTGCGGGAAGTGATAATTCTGCAAATTTACATTCGAATGGGACTAAAGGACGCCACAAGGCTGGGGCTCGGTGGTTCCTTCGTATTCAGGACAGGGCTCCATACTTGAAAGGAATAGGAGGTTTGGGAAATCAGGCATCAGAAGGCTTGGTTTGCCGCTACAGTGTTAGTCAGCATATTAATTCCCAAGCTACTGAGGATTATGTGAAATGGAATTCTGGCTCGGTTGGGGTTGGAAAGCATTCGACTGGTAATCAATTTCACCACCACTTCAGCCACTATAATTCAAAGACTTGCTGAGGTAGTCTTTCGCGGGCCGAAAAATACCGATTAATTTTGCTAATATATCGATCACTTCGAAGACCTGCAGAGTTGAAAAGTGCTTCGTTTAAAAAGAACAGATTTTGGTTCACTACCTTGGTTAACATTCCCGAATGCGAATATATGAGCTCAGCGAAGTGGTAAAAGGGGATTCTGAAGTGAAGCTCTGCCTGGAGAAGGTTAAAATCTGTTTGAACAGCGTTCGCATTACATCAACAACAGGTTAAGCTTCCCATGGAGTTCGTACAACTTTAAGGATTATGTCTGGTTCCTTAGGGTTTAAGCGTTTGATACATGAGTTAATTACGGAATCACCTATAGGATTTTTCGGGAAGCGATATATCAGGATTTTTCCGCTTTAATATGTAGCCCCAGCTTTACGTTGAATGGGCGTTGAAGATCAAGCAAAAGTTCTCTGGATTTAACATGCCTAAGCAAATGGATAGTAATTGTGCTCGGAGTGCTTAGTTGGGAAAATAATGTTCTTTGGGAAATAAATTTTACTGCAACGAGTTTGATATTATCTAAATATACGCATATTTCTACCTCGATCGTTTTTCACTTTACCGCATAATTTGTTAACCTTCTTAAATGTTTGAAAAATTAGGGATTTTTAAGAAAGCATACCTGTAACATTTTAAAGCAGACATATGCATCGTATGGAAAATCTTTTCGGTTAATAATCATTATCAACTACTGCAGAGACACAGTTGCTTAAATTTGTTAAAATTATAACCTTTTCCTAAAAAATGCTTAAACTTCCTCAACATTTTGTAGATTCGATTATGTACCTATGTACAAATTCGCAAATCGGTTTGGACAAAAACCACAAATCTAATACAAAATAAAATGATAGTGTCGACTTATGTAAATTTATCCACAACGCAAGCAATCCAATTGAAAAGGTGTTTGGAAAATCGCGTTCCCTATAGTTCCATTTAACCAATAGTCTCGTTGTTATAGATATATATCTTTTTGGTTTGTAAAAATAGAATGTGTTCTGAAACTCACGCCATGGCGCGGTATTTGTTTGACTCAGACGCGACGAGTGGGCTGTGTAAGCCTTTCTAGCGATCGATACGAGAAATAATCGTTTCCAAATAGCACCTAATTAAAATCATCCATTTACCGACATGGCCATAAGCCCCACTGGATTAATCTGGCTAATTGGATTGGATAAATTAGAACTTTTGATTAACGAGTGCCTCTCTGCGTTCTGCACAAACGACAGAGATTTAACTCCATTCCAAACGTCGAAATTTGGTACAAATTGTTTGGAAGACTTAATCATTGTTGGTGGGACACTTGAAAGGAATTGATAAAAGGTGAGATAAATTCATTAGTCAGGTCGACTGTTCTTCTTCAGGCGAAATTAAAGCAAAAAGCGCTACAGGATCTTCTCCGAAAATCCTTTCGCGGTAATGATTCCCCCCTTATCGGAGGACCCTTTTTATTTACCACGGAAAATCATGCAAAATGTCGTCTTGAAAGACGCATCCATTTCTAGCATCCTTTTGCTTTCGTAAAAGTCCAAAGTTACAAAGAGGTGAGTACTTTTAATGATTCGCCGCACGCCTTTCAAAAGCCAATTTTAAGCGGACTTTGGTGTTTTGCGGGCACTGAGAGATCTAAAGCAATCAACGAACCGTTTCTTCTTTGTCTTGTCCCATTGTCCCAACGGGATCTTGTCGACGATCTGCAGTAATTTTTAACAGGGACTGAAATCAAAAATCAAGAGGTACCTTTTGCCGGTGCAAATGGGTTGAAATATAAAGAAAACGACAAAACACCTTAGAATTAATGAGACTTCCGCACCACTTCGTAGACAGTTTAAGAAGGCTTCAAGTTACAAAAGACTGCTTCATGAAGGCTTTAATGATTTTGAATGATTTCAAAATAAAATATAACGATGTGATGAAATTGTATTACCATCATTTTTAATGGTCACCGTCTTTCAAGCTGTGGCAACAACGGGAAAATTTGTCTTGAGAAATTAGATCTCAGTTTTGATTAAATTATCTACCGACTAGTATTACTTTAATTTTTGGAAAAATCCCAATTTCATTATACAAGAATTAGAAATATTTAATTTTTAAACAAATTTCTAAAATAATTAATTTCTGCTTTTAATGTTATGATACCAAAGTCTAGTTATATTTGAGATATTCAATTTAAACGTGCGGGGTGTTAAAGTGTTTTGTATGAAATCAAACCTTTCTGTTAACTGTGTGAAACTGTATAGAATTTATAGAATTTATATTATTTTATTAGTTCCATCGAACATTCATAAACATACAGGACATAAGGTTGTATGTAACTTTAAGGAATAAAAAGTGAATAAAAGTCAAACATCCTAAGCTGCTAGAATTTCGAATGTCGTATTTTAAGATAAAACTAAATCAATCCCTACTGAAGTAAATATGAGTCTAAAACGATACTAAATTAACTTAGAAGGATGTTCATTCTATACATTTAAGGAAAATAATTGAACAAAGCATTTGCTCTTTTTAAAACCATTCTCATAGAACAGCTGAACTGAAAATAAGAAAGTTTTGTCTTTAGAACAAGTTATCTAACATCTAGTGAGCTGTAAAAATACGGCAGAGTGAAAAACAGCTTTGAATATCGTTTTCTTCGCTATCTGGCGACTAAAAAGTTGTTTTATTTTCATTGTTACGAGCACTGTTGTCGTCTAAATGAATTGAATTCTAAAGTGCTCCGCTGAAGTGTCTGAATGGAGCCCGGTGGATCCCCATTTCCGCGGCGCTACAGGAAGAACGCACACAGTTACAGCCTTGTTAAGTACCCATCAAAGAGATAATTCCATTAGCGATTGTTCCGCCTCCACCTGGCAGACGAGTAAGCCCTCCGCCAGCTGGGGCGGCATTTGCCATCAGGCGACTTAAGGTCAAATAAAATTCCTGGTTACGAGATCATTTGAACGGAGCAACGCTCTGAGAACTCGGCGATAAATGGCCCTTGCAGATCTATGGCTGCAGGCCGGTGTTGCCGTCTCGGCGGATGCACAGCTAGGACTAGGCACGCAATCTAAATAAGTCGACAGGGCCTTCTGTTGCACGGCACAAACGCTTTAATTATCCTTCAGCGAGTTGTAGGGCCTCTGTCGGCTGGGCATGACAAAACTGCTTGAGGCTGGATGTAATCGGTGGTTCCCAGAATAGGCGGTTGTCCAAACACTTCTGGTCTGCCGAAACTTGTTAGAAGTCCACCTGACATGGTGCGATGTGTCCACAAGCCCGAAGGAGTTTCTAAACGCAATTGTATTCCCAAGTGGGTAATAAAATTATGAAGAACTCTACAGAACGCAGGGCACAATGGCCTCTTGTTCACTTGATTACCCATTGAAATCAGGAAAACGTCCATTCGTAGTAATTCTTCTGATGAAGTGGGAAAAGGCTGTCTTTGGTTGATGTCTGAGAGATTGATTGAATTTCAGTTCTCGGCTAAAGGAATTTGTGCCAATATATTTTGAGATTTGAATTATACTTTTTTCAAATATCGTAGTAATTTTTCTTAGGTCATATGCAGCTGATATCTATGCTCTCCAGTCTCATAAACCTTAATTTCCCCTTCAAAAATAGGTTCTCAAGTGCATATTAGAAGCTGCATCGAGATAATAATGGTTCTAGAGAAATGCAAATAGATGTCTACATAGACCTTTATCTTACACTACGTAAGGATAAAGAGTAAATATCGACGGAAAGTCCCATTTATGAACTTTTATTAGGAAAGCAAGCATTACTAATATTAGTACCAAACTAACAAAAATGTGCATGTTACTAACCTATTCCTTTCCATGCGTTAATGTACCAGGAACTCTTTTCAAAATATTTTCTCATGTATACCAGCACAGGTGCTCTTCTTCAAAATTATATTTTTTGTAATATTTTTTACTTCAAGTTCAATTTCGGAAATAGTGCAGTTCTTCGGAAACAAATAATAAAAAATCATTTAATATTCGTTAACATTTTACTATACCTTTTACAGTTTTAGTACATTAGATTAGGTTTTAATCGTTTATTCCTCGTCCGATGAAAATTGGAAGGTATATAATATTGGAAAAATATTGAAGTTCTTCTGCCCATAAGAGCGAATAAAAGAAATCAATTAATAACTTATGCTGTCGAGAGGAGCAGTAGAATTTTCCACGACAGAGATAATCATCACCCGATTCAGTAATTAAGATCCTTTTTCAATTAATTTAATGAAGGACTGCAGATGTGGATCTACCGTGTAATTTTCCTTTTTTTGTTTTCCTCTTTAAATCGTTCAAGAAAAATAATTATCGAAAGGTCTCAATTCGTTCAATCAGGCTTCCCGACCCGCTGATGTAATTACGCCACGGGGTGGAACGTGTAATTCCTTGTTTCGGGCGTTCTCTTGTTGTAATTATACAAAGAAAGAAAACAGGCAGATTTCCGAATTATGTAGTCAGCAATTTCATGATGGTTCTGCCTGGGGTTGGAACAGGGCACCTGTTAATTTTTGAAGGTTACACAAACCCGCAGAAGCAGTCGACGAGAGAGCGAGGAAAAGAAGTCTTTTCTGCATGAGATCCGCGAACATTAGATCTTGGATTTAACGACAAGAGTATTCGGCAAAATTAAGAAATTAGCTAGATTGGAAGCATTGGTATTCAGCTGGTGTGCCCCAAGGTTCTTATCAAAGTAAGAAAGCGCTCATAAACAATAATATTTTACCGGGAGGGAGGGGATCAGTCATTCAGAAAGATGTGATGATTCAGATGAAAATTAATTGCTGCTAAGACGACGAAACTGAAAAGTGAGATCAGCTTTCTTTGGTTCTTTATTAAAAAGTCTAGCGTTTGTTTTGTAATTTGGCCAGGGGGAGATATAAGACAGGCTTTTGTGATGACGATGATACTTTTGAAAAAAGGTTTATTATACAATTAAATTGTTATTTACTCTCTTGTTAAATATAAAAAATGTAAAAAATATTAACTTGGACAGAAGGACTAGGAGAAGGTAGTATCTAAAACGAACCCTTATATGTAAACATGCGGGATAAATTTCTGATGTAAGACTTCAAAGGAAAATTAATTTTAAACTTCAATTTCATCCCGTAGATATAATCCTCTTTTATGCAAACATTTTTAACTAGAATACCGAAAACTATTCCTATAACAAAACATAGGTCACCTGTCGACCCTTAAGTTACAAGTTTGAAGTGAGTCTAGTTCTTACCCGATTTACATTTTTTAAATCCATAAATTCAAAATTTACTGATGCAAAGGTTAGCAATAGAAAATATACTGCATATTTTTATGTAAATTGAACTGGAAATTTTCGCATTCAAAATAGAGTAAAAAACCGAAATAGTCTCAAAATTGGATCAAAATCCATTCTTGAAAGTCGACGTGGGCTTTCCAAAAGCATTTACGAGTGAAAATGGAATCAATCAAACCGATAGGAATCTTGGCGACCTAGACAGGAAGTTCAAAGCGGGAAAACGTTTCCTTCATTTGATTGAAGGTCTAATTGGCTGTCGTAAACACTAAGCGGTCGTCTTTCGATCCCATCGTGCGCAAAATCAATTTTTTCCTTCGCTCTGATTGATGCAATTTTAGCGCCCTGTGTAATCTCGTTTTAAAAAATCGAATCCATAACCCAATAACTTTTCGACTGCGCTAGGCCAGGATTGCGGTCGGTCGGCGACGATGGGGATTTCTTTACATTATCCGGTCAGGAAGAAAATTGACCATTGAAAAATTTCCTTTCACGGTAGACACGGCGCAAGGCTTAGGTCGAAGGAGCCAAAGGACTTGAAACGTATCCTGTGGAGTTCGTGGCTGGAACCGCTCTTCATGTGAACTCACTTTCAATTTCATGCGAAATAATAGAAAATCCGCCGGCAGAAAAGTTCAATTTCGGAAAGAATGGAAGGGTGTCGTAGACGTCACACAAGTCGACATTAAAGTCCTAAAAGGAGGAGTATCTGCTCACTAGAATTTTCACAGGAGGTGCTTGGTGGAAATTCTTAACGAAAATATTGATCCGCGTATCATGCACAGCCAAAGGGTACTGCTTCAGTATTTAACACTTAAATAAAGGATAATTGGAAATACATTCTTGCTTTTGGAAGGCATAGCAAGATGGGATTTTTTAAGGTGCCTCACAAACTCGTGGCTTTGGTGGATTATCCCTTTGTGCCCAAAGCTCCCGTATATTCAAATTATTCAAATTTGCCATAAAGGGAGGGAAAGTTTTTTCTTCTGAAGACCTGGAGCCATGCGGGGCGCCGAACTTATTTGACACAATTGGTCTGAATAAAATACGAATTATACTTTTCCATTTGCAGGAAGTCCCAAAGGCTTCTCTCCAGCATGCTCGCAATGTGGAAAAATTCTGAATTTAACCCCTTCTGTTCCACAATGGTTCCTTTTAGATCAACTACTTTTCATTATGCCTAGAGCATTAAAATGGGCCATGTTAAAGGAAACCTTCCGTTGTATTTTTGATTGTTATATTCGAAGAATAAAGTACGCTCCTATTTCAGTTACAAGCGTAATCAGTTTATCGAAAAATCCTTTTTACAAAGGCTTGTACACAGTTGACCCTTTTATCCATGCGAACTACTGCTTCTTACCTTGCATAAGAATACGCACGCACGTTGCCTAGCTCTTGCTAATCTAGAAAATCAACGCACCAGTCATACTGTAGCTTTATAAATTGTACAAACATGTGGAATACAGGGTATGTCCTGAATAACTGTGTGCCCTTTTATATGGCGAATGCTATTCCTTCTTCTGACAAACAAAACTAAAATAAGTTTTTAAAGTTTATTACTAGCTTTGTCTCAAAGTTTTTTACTAAGTTACTGCAAACTCCGTGACACTGTTTGAAGGAACAACATAGACTTTTCCAGATTCAGGTTTTGTAGAAGTTTGTTTCGAGCCCCATCATTTTCTGTCTGAATGTCTTCACTCATTTTTGTTACAAACATTTAATGAAAAAATAATTTTCTAATTTAACTTATAGAATTGTGTTTTACAATTTTTCATCTACAGCGTTTAATTTTTAACGAAATAAGAAAAAAAAATGTTAGTTAAAATACCAAAATTTGCATATATGTTCAAAGATAAACATTTATCCCGGGATTTTGATTTGAATGTAAAATGGTATATAATGCGGCATTCCTAAATGAAACTAAAAGTTTGCTACAATGCAATTTTCTACGTTTAATCTGAAAATACATGAATGAATATCATCATCATTCAACTTTTGAATTTGTTGATATATAACTATATAACTAATAGTAACAGTAGGAAAAACGCATAGCTCACAGAATCCTTGTCTTTCAGAGCGATAAAATTTTCTGTTTTTTATTTTTAAAGTCTGTACCCACTTTAAAATATTTACTTTAAACTGTGTTAAGTTCATATTACATTCATAAGTCTAAAAAAATCGAATGTGTCGAATATGGGACCTGTAGCATTAAAATACTTTTTATTTCTTTTTTACTTTTATAAGAGGGTACCTATCAACTATTTCTATAAGGGCTTATAAATTTTCAGTTTGAAACTCGACGTTTTAATTTTAATCGAATAATTTCTTAAAAATTGAAATCTTTACAATATTGCATCCAATTGCATAAAAGCTTTTGAAAATTACTGAGTATATTGTTTTGATAAAATACAATTTCACATTTATATTCAAATCAAAAGAAACAGCTTCTATATTAAGAGCTGCAACCTTTAAAGATTATTCATGCCTCAGTTTCAATTTCGATAGAACGTAAATCGTAATATTATCGAATAGAAAGGGTTTTGGAACACTTGTTCTCTTTAGGTATACGAAGCTCTCTAAAGTTTAAAATTTAATAGAAAGAATAAACACCTCTAAATTGCAAATAGAGCGAATAGTTTTCAACAGTTTGAAGACTCTTTAATTTATAATTTAAATATTTCCTTTATTATCTCAGTATTTATTCGAGATATGTAGTTACAGTTAGTATTTTTCTTACTATCAGAAAACGACTTCTACTTGCAAGATGTTCGTACCTCCTTTACCCTACTCGAAGACATAAATGTAAATGAAGCACGCCACATCATCATGCAACGATAAAAATCTTCCAAGCATTTCTCATTTATTTTGATATAATCTAAAATGGAGGTAAAATGTGTGTGGTGTGCCGTGCCATTTATCGTCTTAATCCCGAGATAGCTATTGTAAAAGCAGGTTTAATAGAAAGATCAATAATGTTTCAATGCCCGTACCCCGCAGGACTTGATTAGGCATTCAGGTGAGCCCTTTTAGATGAGGTCGGGGGTATCGCCCTTAAAAGCCAAGTCATCCACCTGTACCCCAATTATAAGGGCCTGACACCTTACCCCGAAGGTTCGTAATAAAATGAAAAACGACTTGTGCCGGTTGCCAGAAGCAGCAAATGCCTATCACGCAGGAAATGAGCAACTAAAGGCAGGAAATGGAAAAAGGTATGGAAGCTACCAATTCTACCAATTTCAGGCCAATATGCCTTACTAAGCTATTAGACCGTCCGATACATGACTGTATGCAAATTACCATACATCATCCGATTTTAGGCATATTTTCGGGATTAGGATGACAGCCTGGTATCGAGTTTATCGCCAGATATATTCTCAGGTATACTATCAGGCAGCTACGGCATCAATTTGCAATGAATATATATAGAAGGCTCACGTCGCGTCCACTTCGAATCCACCCCGGAAACTACTCTTCATAGGAACACCAAGAGGATCTGGAAGTCGCGGAGTTAGGGATGAGGAAAAGATCGATAATTGGGGTACAGGAGGAAATTTAGCTAGCCTCCATTTACTTACTGTGCTGTCCTCGTATCCGGTTGTCAGCAATTTGATATCAATTTCATAATCCACTTCCATTTTCGGACTGACGGTAGGTAGCACAACCCGCATAGTCAAAGATCGCTTTAATCTTTAATCTTACTAGCCAAGAAATAACGAGTAAAGTAGGCAACGATGACCGTTGCCTTTTCGCACTAGTAATTACTCACAATACTAGGGGAAGTGCACCTGTACACCTTAGCCACTCACATACACTGGACAGCGACGGACGGCAGTTTTTCGAAACGCGATATCGTCCTTTTTAGCTTAGGGGAGCTTTCTTCACATTTAGCAGGTGTCATCATGTGAACCACTTTCACTGTTCACTCGAATATTTAAAATATGAACATTATTATAGCTCTCTCTACCCCAAGGTTTTCGAAACTTGAGAAATCACCCGCGCACTTCCATGGAGGTCTGGAGATGGTGCAAGCACATCAGCCACATACTGCCTCACAAGATCACTTCCCTAAGCCCAAACATTAAGATATTAAAAATAAGAATCCCTGTAACGGTTCTTTCACGGCGAAGGCATTACGCCCGAATTGGTTGAAGGCTCGTTACGAACTGAGGGGGTTGAACTTAAACCTAGAGTGGTCCTTTAGCAACAACTCACAACTTAGCGAGTGGCTAGAAAATCTGCAATAGCTGAATAAGTTTCACCACCCTCCTAGTGCGCAGCAGCTTTCCGCGGGGTACCTGTTGTTCGCATCTTCCTTTCGAGGGCACCGTCGCGCTCCACAATCTTCGAACGGTCGCTAGTATGTCTCGAGTGGCCCCGGAGTAACTGCTTACTACTTTTTCTGCGTAGTTTATCGTCTTCTGAAAAGTAATATAGAAAGAATGCGAAAACACGTGAAGTTAGGAATGCAAGTCATGGAATCTGCTCCCCTTTGGGGAGCATCTGCAACTACCGCTATCAGGAATATTGTTCATCCTGTGCTGATGTCTACACTTGACTCTGCTTCGTCTGGTCCACCTGATTTTTCTATTTGATGAGAGAAAAGAAATTGCGGCCACCTTAGAACGCCGCACTTAAGGCGATAGACGATCTTATGTTTGGCCGACCCATGGTCAACTCCATGGCAATTTTAATGCATTTTTCATGGGATGATTGACACGTTGGGGTAATTTTCTTATGATAAACTACTTAAGGCCTGTGGGTGCAGACACTTGTCTTAAGTGGATTTGGCTGTTCTTGACACCACTCCACCGACTCCACTGTTACACAGGGCCCCATTTTGCCTCCAGGGTGCTTTTGTGCAGGGCGGAGGGGACTTCAAGCTTGGGGCTATCGTCAATTTTCGTTTTGATATTTCGAGTACATCCAATTACTTCCTTTCCTCTGTCGTGATGTCTTTGCGCGAAACGGAGACTAAACACCTTGCCTTGTTGTTTTCGTTACATTCAGTTGATGGTGACTTCCGAATAAAAAAAACTTTGTACGAAGCTTTACGATAACACGCGGATATTTTATGTTTTGGATTTTGCTTAGATGCTGTATTGGATTATGGTTCTTAAGAAAATAAATTCCATGACAGGATATACACTAGATATAATCACATCTCCTACGAAAAATTGCAGAATAAATGAATAAAAAATTCTCAGCCGGATTATTTCAGACTATGTAATTAATTAGAATAAAATATTTGCAAAATAAGTTGCCACCAATAAATTGCCACGACTTTCTTCGCAAAATAAAACAAATTAAATAAAATGGTTACCTTATATTTAGGTTAATTTCTGGAAAACATCTCCAAAGATAATCTAAATTTATTTATATTTGGACAGCACTTAAAATATTGCATGTTTGATATAATTTTAAAATGTACGAGAAATTACATAATTTTTAACATGATTTTGGTTTAAAATACAAACACCCTTACATACAGCTCAAAAATTGTGAATAGTAGAAAAGTTTATACTTTTAGTACACCAAGAAAAATTAAAAATGTGTACCTTTAATTTTCCTGAGGGACTTACTTTCTTCTGTCCAAAAAAAAATTATCCTACATGTCTTGAACTAAGTGCGGGTAAACGGGCTTATAATTTTTCCAAATTTTGGACAGGAAAAATCAATTGTGACACAGGTAGAGAGCAAAATTTAACGATAAGCTTTTCAAGATTACCTTTTTTTACCGTACCTTAAAAAGTTGGATAACAAATAGACATGGAAGTTTGTTTTAGAAACTTGGGCCTATTAATTAAATATATACTTTAAGGATAACAAACTTTGGCATCAATTCTTTGAAAATATATTTCTTTTCAACTTGGACTGTTTTCCCGATATTTCATTAAATTAAAATTGTATAAAACAAACTGTAGACAAACCATTATTCACTTAGAAATCTACGTCATACCCACTTAGGACACTTTGCAATGTAATATCCAAATATCTGACTCAAATTGGAAGGTATAAACAGTGCATTATTACACGTTTGTATAGGCTTTACGTAAATTGAGGGTCAAAACGCTATAAAAATACGAGCAATTTTATAAATGGAATTATCATAAAAATTTTTGAAATCATAAATCGCATCAAATCAGTAAACAATTTTATTTTCCAGCCGTCTTTGTTTTCATTTTTTGGCATAAGGGTATTTTGTTTGGAAGAACGACCAAAATTGGCCATATGAAGAAGGAAAGGAAGACGCGATGACTCCTTCGAAACGTTTACGTAGAACTTTGGAGTGAATCTCCTTAGTACGCGGGCGGCGGCGGAAAGGAATCCCTTTATCCTCCTTGAAGCGGCAAGAAATGCTAGAAGTGCGGTCGAAAGACATTTGCCTGTAGCATGCCGGGAGATTTATTTCCCTGGCCTCTCATCCCTTAGGCTTTTCGTACCTCTTACAATCTCAAATTTTTCCTTTTGCCGTATTTATACATGCGGAGGGAACAAATGTTTCGTCCTTCTGCGGGTTTTTGCGTACGTGTACGCACCGCATTTAGGGCATTGCGTAAATTGATGGAGAGCAAAGCCTAAAACTCGGATCAAATCGTCTTTCGTGTTTTCAGATGTGGAGGAACCAGCGACGGAACGTTCTGTATGGAAAAAAGGCAAGACGCAGAGAAATAAATTTATGGCCTAGATTTATTGTAATTGATTGCGAAAAAAGAGAGCCCTAGAAACATTGACGGGCGGAACGTGGAATTACCTTGCTCGTGATGTGGAAAATTATTAATTTCCCCGTGACATGAGAGTACGTGGGAACGAATGTGACGGTGCCGCCTCTTGATGAGGTGCGATACTAAAGCTATGGTGTCTCTAACGATCCTTAAGGACATATCTGTCGAGGAGAATGCCTGCTAAATTCCCATCAAGGTTACGTCCGAGGGTAAATCACGCTAAGATAACAATCCCAGTTGACTCGTTCGATCCTCAATGGCTCCTTGAACATTTGTGTGCAAATAGCTGGAAGTCATGTTCTTTCGATTCTAGCATTAGTCGCCTTAGGATGCTTTTGCACAAAAACAGTCCAATAAATCAAGGCTCTATTCACACAATCCGATTAGAATAGTAAGCAGAAACGCCTTCGAATACCCTAAAATAATCTTACCAAATTTCGGTACCCTTTTAAACGCGGTCCATTTTGGATCAGTCAGCCAGAAAATGCAAATTCTAACCCGCCGCTAGCAAATGCAGCAAACCAAGACGAACCCTTTAAAGCGGGTAATCCATCCTCAGTGGCCCGCAGTGTTCTCTAACTTTTTGAAAAGCAAAATTTAATCAAGCAGCCAGCAATTTTAGTCCAAGACGTTAATTAAGGTTCAAGCCACACCAGCACCAATGGCTCGTTACTGAAAACTCTATGGAACAACTCTCAATAACCTTGTGCACCATTGTATGCTATGATTTTCCTATTATATACATGGGCTGTGGCTCATAGTATAATAAAAGGTTGGAAAGTAGCTGATACGAAGGCAGGTCCAGGCTCCTTATGACGGAAAGGACATTTAAGGGCTTCACAAAGAAAATTGCCCGATGATGAGGACGTCTATTAGCTCCTGCCGCATGGGTGCAAAGGGCCGAGATGGAGCACAAAGAAAACTGAAATGTATTCTTCTACCATTGTTGGCGAAAGGCATCTTGGGTACCAAAATGTGACGGAAGACGTTTTTCAGCATTAGACCCACATAGGCGGGGGACTCGCCGGGATTTTTGGCGCGCGGCTCCCAAGAGTCATGAGGCATGTAACGAGATTCCCCACTTTGTATTCTATGGGTGCTTTTGATAAAATAATATGACCTGGAAACGAAAATGGCATAATTACAAAAGATGTGGGAGGAACCCTACGTTGAAAGGGTTTCATACCTTCAAGTCACAAAAAGGATCCTAACCCTGTAAGCGGGAAATTTAAATGAAGTGCAGATGGGATGGAAAAACAGGGTTTAATTTTGAGTGAATTCATTTCTAAAGGACATTGCGTGGCCATTTTTCACTAAACCAAAAATTCTAGGTCCTCATGAACTCTTTTTGCTTTCAACTGAGACCGGCTTAGTTAGAGCAGAATAATTTCGTGGTTTCGCGATCCTCAATGACTTTAAAATTCAAATTTTCTCCCCACTGTATTTCATTACCTTTCCCACCTGAAAAAATTTGAGTATGCTCAATTACCAGCTCTATTAACTTGACGAAGTGCTTTCTAGGACTAATTAGGTTTAACCTTAGAAAATTCTCTGGGAAAATGTTTTCTCGTTTACTCGGCTGCAAAATACGCTTAGGGCGAGAATTTTTATAAAGTGCAATTTGTTTAAATATTTAAAAGGAAAACAAACATTTACACTTTATAGCACGCTTTCAATGTCAAAAGACGTAAATTTGCGTTACGTATATAAGGTATGCACTTAAATATAACTAACATTTATCAAATAGAATTCCGCTAATATATAAAAATCATAACTAAATATAATAAAACAATTCTGAAAATTGAATATATCGAATCAAGAGTAGGAGTCGTGCTTTAAACCAATATACTAATATTATAAAACAAGATCTCTGTGTCCTTTAGGACACTGGTCATTTTTAATCATAGTTTAATAAAAAAACTATAATGTAATGTACAAAGAAGCAAAATATCTTTTTCTACTTCTTAAAGATCCGCCAGGAACCATTCGCGCCAATTTTTAGGTACCCTCAGAATAAGAATAGAAATGAATGTTTTCTATTGATTTCTATCTCCTTTCATTTATAGAATAAAAGCCAAAGTTTTATTGACAGAAAATTCGAATCCTGATTAATGGGATGAAGTTTTGATATCTTTCAGTGGTATAGTCTTTGTAATTACTTTTTCACTCCCATAAGGCAAATGACATACAAGTCTTTAAGCTCGTCTGAGGCTTTTCAAGAATTTTCCACAAAATTCTATCGAAATGATAAAACCTAAACTGCCAGGTGAAATAGCACTTGAACTAGCTAGGATAAACGGATTACCGGAGTAAAGTGGAGAAAGTCTAATGCTTTTTCTCAGTTCTGTGTAACGTCTTAAAACTTTTCCATCATTCCCACTTTCTTCGATAAGAAGGTTTTTTCCGTATCCACTTTAGCCCGCTACCGGGTCCGACCCGCTTGAATTCTTTGTAACTGATTGCCCTCAAAAAGTTTTGGGTAAAATTAAAGCAGACGGTCACGCCGCAGAAGTGGGATGTGACAAGTCAAGAAGTGCTGGATTAATAGTTCTGGCGTGGATTGAGCTGTCCCGATACAGCTGTACCGGGTTAATCTCTCCTAAACTTGCCTTAAGTGTGATCTCTACGTCTAGAGGCGAGAGTATTTTATAATTGGAGGCTTAGTTTCGCCTTAATCCGCGCTTGTGGATCTCGCTGAGTTACAACCGCTGTGAAAAGTGTACGTCGCTAGACCATTTCTGCATATTTTGAGCTAATTCTCTGATCCCATCGGTTTGGAATTTGCTCCTTCGATTGCTCTTATTGATAGTCTTGTTCCTGCCATTCTAGTCCTGCCACTGGAGCATCATAAACTTCATTTCTAAGTTTTTCCACTTTCTTTTAATTATGTTTAGGCTTAAGGGCCTGCTCGTACTGGACTGGATTTGAAACCAAAAAATTTTAATATTACGATGATTTTCTACTTTAAAGTAAAAATTTAAAAGTATTATTATGATATAAAATTTCTTTTACAAAAATTTGAATTCTAACGACAGGATTTACAGAACCTAAAGATCTTCTAAATTGTGGTAAATTGTGGAGAGAGCTAGCTCGAAAAAAGTGTTTAATTTTGTTTTGCCAAGTTTCATTTGGCTGTAAACTGAGTTTCAAAGCTTTCAAAGGCGATCCGAAAGGAGCAGAGGGGGCGAATTAAGAAAGATTTTCGTGTCATCTGAAAATCGGATTGTTATTATAGACGTCGTCGGGCTATAGTGCAACTGTGAGTTTGCTAAGGGCAAACAGTTGTCACCTCGGTAATTGCAAAAATTCCAATCCCGAGAGAAATGATTTTCCCTGGTAAAGGTTGTCGGTGGAACGTTCCTAATTCACTTAAGTGCATCTGTGTGAACACTCTCCAGCCCGCGTCCCGGCCCACGTCGCTTACCAGATCCTCTTCTCGTAGCATTCGTTTTAATTTACTACAGAGGAGACATTCAGGGAGATTCATTTGTTAGGACTTGGGACATTTGAAACTTCGGAAGGGTCTTGCGGTTTTTAAGCCCCATGAAGTCACTTTCCCCCTCCCGGCTAGGAGCAAGGCAACGTCAACAAAAGTTGGACATTACTTTTCATCCGAGTGGTCACCTAATGGAGGGAAACCTCCGGTGAAGGGAGTAGGTCCAGTAAGGCATGGTCGACACGCTCCCTCCTTCAAGTACTGCAGATTGCTCTTCCATCAACTATTGCTCCTGGCCATGGGAACGGGCGGACAAACTTTCCGGGAGATCGTTTCCTTTCATTATGTTATTTTCGCTGTTTTGTGCCCTCTTCCGGCCAATGGTCTCCAAGGAAAGTGAATGTAAATTTCATTTTCCTTTTTTTTCTGTAGCCAATGGCGATTTCTATCTCGTCGACAATTTTCTTTTTTCGTCGCTTATTTCCGTCCTCGGACGGCACCGGGTGCAGACCCGAATGGGTGAACAACCGACCAAGTGGAAAACTGAAAATCGAAATTCGATTCACAGCCCTGGCAAGGTGCATCGAAGGCGAAGGGAAGAGCTCCGATTGCCATCATTTGTTTACTAAGTTGGAAAAGCAATTTGTGAAACAAGGTTCATCGACAGCACAGGAATTAGGTGGTTGTATATCAAAGAAATGTTAATTTTACGAATAAGGTGAAAATAACTAATCTTAGCTTCTCCACGGTATGATAAATTCAGTAGTATTTAGAATTGTGAATTAATATTGGCTTTCTATATTTGAAATCTTGATATTTTTGAACTGTATGCAGCAAAATACGTGGGTGGTTTGAAGGGCCCGTGCAAAAATGAAAAGTCCTTAATTTTTCGGGACAAACCATTTCTATTTTTCAAAGTAGTCTTCTCTTAGGCTACACTTCGTTCAACGCTACTCAATTTTGTTGATCCCTTTCGAATAATAGGATTGGTCCAACTACGTTCTTCGCCTATTTTGGTGCAAACTCTCCTCTGGCATCCCATTGTTTGGACTGTTCTTTGGTCTCAGGCGTGCAGTGGTGTATCCATGTTTCGTCCACAGTGCCGAAACGACGCCTAGAGTCCTGTGGATTCGATTTCGTTTTTTTTAAAATTCCCTTTCATCCACTTTTTGGAAATCACTCGACTTGCATAGAGTACTAAACCAATAAGGCTGAAATTTGATGTGAGTTCATCAGTGGGGCTATCTCTCTGACTTGGCACGGGGTCAAGCCACCCAAGCCAGATTTTTAGGTGGTAAAGTTGAGACGTCAACTAGTGGAAAACACTATTACAGTAAAAGTCAAATTTCAATTCTATGCAAGATAAAAGTGCTTCTCGCAGAATATGCGAAGTATTAAAATATGTACTAACTTTTTTTATAATAATTACTCATCATGATGGCTTAAAAATTATTGAAAGGACAAATATATATAAATACGTATATTTTTATCTGATTCTTAAGCAACGTTAAAATCTTGCGAAATTCTTTGAATTTTCTCTGAGATGATGAGTGAAGCTTGTTCTTGAAAGAAATTCACGAAATTAGTTATTCCACCAGAAGATGAATTTTAATATTTATTATTCATATTTTAAAATGCTCAATAACGTTGCGTGTTTTTATCGTTTATAAATTTCACATGGCCGATTATTTAGAGTTTGTTGTTTGAACCAATACCATAATTTATTTTGCGCACGAACAGGTTCCAAGCGAAGGTTCTAAGCTGACCAAACAAGGATCCTGACCTGCATTTACGCATTTCTCGCAGTTTACCCTAATTAGGTAACATAGAACCCTACTAAATCGCTACTCTAATGAACCCTAATGAAATGTCCTGTCGTAAACAGTTTGGGCGGTCCACTAGCGGAACGCACCATCGAAATTCGACTATCGGCCAAATCTGTTAACTCGCCTAATCCCATAATAATTACGGAGCATAAATCTAGCTCGAAATGTGCTCGTTACCGTCACTCGTGAAATGCCTAAAATTACAGAGGTTAAGCCGGCGTTTCATATGCTCGCTTGCATGTCGGACGGAATAACTTATTCAAATTTATTGCCGGCGGCGGTGCACACGTCGCCCCATCCCGCGGGATCCAGCTCGTTCCCGCAATGATAAGAAAGTGGGTCAGATCGGGGTGCGGACATCACCCCTAAAATTCAAGATCATTTTGCCCTGATGAGCTTTGTAATGCGACGTCAGCTGCTACTTAGGGACAATTCTCGCACTTAAGTGCCTTTATGAGTAATTTTACGAGGGACGTGTAAATTACACCTGTGCAGTAAAATCTCTCGGTAGGGCGGCAGACCCGGTTACGCGATAATTTAATTCTAGAGATGTGCTCCTCGGTCGCACCTCCAATGAATCTTAAATGAGGGGAATAATATGTTCAGGCGTCTAGAAAACAGATGAACAGAGGCTCTGCAGGATAAACCTCTAACCAATAGTACTTCCAAAAAGTTTCGCTTCATAAATTATAGCTTACAAAAGAAATTGTTTTTAAAATTATTTTTTTTTTTAGATTTTATACCTTTAAAGTATTCACGATGGAAAACAAAGCTGAATGTTTTATCCACAAATATTTTTAAAAAGCGTATATACAATAGAAATTTTTAAAAAATCTCGAAAATTATAGAACGGATTACAAATTTATAGCTAAACACGTACGTACAAATAGCCATCGTACTTGAAATTCAAATGTGTTTCTTAAAGCACTAGTTTTTCCAAACTATACCAGCAAATGTTTTTAATTTGAAAAATTTATTTAAAATTCGCATATGTCTTTACCTTTTTGATAAGAAACAACGTAAATATAATAATATATTATATTTAAACTAAGAGCATGCGTCCTGATGTCACGGTAAATCGAGATTGTCTTACCTTTGGTATTCTTCATCACACATTGAAATGCCAATCGAATTAATTGAACAGGTAGACTACTGAGGTGCAGTAGATTATAGTATGAGAACGGTTTGGCAATGAGATCCAATTGACGCCTGTATGTCATCATCAAATATTTGATAAAACCCTATTAACACCGAATAGAGCCTGAGGGACCAAGTTTTCTGGGCTCAAGGGTTCATTGAACAATCCCTTTTAGGATCGTTGCTGACAAGAGAAAGTCAAGTTGTCCTATGCGCCGTCGAGGCTGTCTATCATGCATGGACCAGATTCAATGACAGGTGATGGGATCTAATCTTGCCGGTAAATTGAAATTCCTGGTGCCGGAACTGATAACGAAAAAAACCCGTAACAACTCGTTCGATATAGGCTTAATTTTCTACAAAAGAATAGAACGACGTTGGGATTTTAATTAAAAGATAAAAAAGCATAGAACATGAAAAAGCGGACGTCAGACAAATTGGCCAGTACGTTTTCAAATAAAAATTTCTCAGAAAACCCTCCGCGGAAAATTAACGAGGCGCAATTTTCTAGACAGACGCCTTAAGTAGCTAAGTAACGATATAAAAACAACTCCCTCAGGCAGATAATTTGCGCCGCAGATAATCTTCTTTGAGGTTATCCGCCGTTTAAATGATTCTCACGGGGAATTGCGATTAATGCACTCGATCCCACAACGCGGCACCCACCGCTCAATGGCTGGGACAGGAGTGTTTTAAATAATTTTCCACGCTGCCTAACTGCTTCATACGTAATTCTTCCACGGTTGCGGAAATCGCACTTAGGAATTTCATTTCAAATTAATTAAAGCTGCAAAATGAATATTTTCGTGAAACCCCCGAACATGGCTCGAAATCATCATACGTAATTTCACAGAAAAAATTCCCTTTCGGAAAATTATTACGTTGAAGTGGAGTTGAAGTTTCAATTTAATATGAAAATGGAAAAAGAATTGGCTTTTATGCTCCAAATGGTTTTTACCTGTGACTGTTAACGCCTATTATGCCCACACACAGGTGCTCTTTACAGCCTCGTAATCATTTCACGGGTGCAAAACAGGAACAATCCGGGGAACCTTGTTGAATAAAATAATTATTTGGGAATGAACACGAATGGTCCTTTTCGTCAATTTGCGGCAGGGGAATCTTCAATCGGATGTGACCGCGTAATGTACGATTTTTGCGATCTGAATTATGAATATGTACTTTTATCAGGAAGGAAAAGTGGTAGGCTATTCTCATATAAAAATTTTAACCTTTAAATATCGGGTTGGAACCGTATGACCCTACAGTTTTATTATGTCTAGATTAATCAGTTTGCTACTTTAATTTGCGTAGAAGATCTGCCTGTAGTGGTGTAAAACTCGAATTTTTCACATGTTTGAAATTCAATTCCGAGTGTTAAAATGGCTTGCGCCAAAAGAGTGTTGGTGTTTCCAGTAACTCTTTGGGTTCACTTTCATTTTTTTCATTTCAATCAATGGATTCATAATTATATTTTCTCGAAGAATCAGATTGATGTTCCAAATAACCTATACAACTGTACTACTACTACTACTATTTTATATCATAACAGCTCATGGTACTTTTCCAATTATTTATTAAGCTTACAAAAATTATGTATGTTATGTTGTATTACATAAATTTATGCATTTCCCTTTTAAAACGAATCGAGTTTAAATTGAACATCATCCCTGGTAGTGTATCACCTTGGACTCATGATAAATATCAAATCGAATATTTTTGTTCAGCCTATCTCGTTGAAAATTTTGGAAATTTAATAAAAATTTTAATTAATAAACTAAAGGTAGCTCCGATGCAATATCATGTGAAACGCATCGTGTCATATAAACCAATGAAACGGGAAATAAAAATTCCGTACCTCCTTCGTGGTTTCCTGTTTTCATGCGCGTTTTTGTGCGGTTAGGTCATGCAAGTAAACATAACTTTCTGAATGAGTTTTCATCGCCTGGCAGAATAAATCAACAATGGTAAAATTCATTCGGACCTCAACCGTCGCCCAACCAATTGTAAAAAATTTTTAAATTATAATTATGAAATTTACATTACTTAAATTCATACATTTCTATAATTCCTTTGTACCATCCATAAATTGCTTTCAATGCTGACCTATTTCAACAGATGCTAAAGTATTCATCCGTTGAGCAGATTATCCCCAGTTTGAGTCCAATTGCTTGGGTTGTGTAGTTCTACAAATGTGAATAGGACAATGCAACTTATATAAGATAAAACACATATTTTTTGTCGCACATAAGCATTTAAGTATCATAAATATTGGGACCATTTTCTTCCTACACAATTATTCTACTACAGTTGCCTGGATTGCATTGTTGTTAAAGACGTAGTAATACTTTACTTCTTTGAATAGCTCTAATTGGAAGTATAAATCAGAAAAAGATTGAAAAATAGATTTATAGCCTACATAAACGCAACCTATCAAAAATGAAGTATGCTATAGTTCTTAATATAACACAGTCTCTACTTCACAATGGATCCTTTCAGTAAGGGGCACAATCCACAAAATTGCTTCTATTGAGTTAAATACCTAAAGAGGCTTGTCCTTCTAGCTCTTATTACAAGGTGGCATTGTATTGTATTGTGGAATGTTATAGCTTAATTATGCTCTACCATACTCCTAACTTTAATACCTCAGGTTAAAATCGAAATACAAGGACAACATTTTAAACACGATCCGAGTATTTATATGAGTTGTATTTGATCCATTTTGTATTTAATATTTATTTATTATTTTTAAATAAAAATTTAGATTTAATCTTAATTTTGTTACAATTAAACAAAATTTTTGTTAAATGAGTTTTGTTTGTACATTATAAATATATTTAAATTGTTGAAAACACAATTCGCATTTTTAGTTTAAACACTCCGAAGTCTAAACAATGCGTTCTGCATTCTTATTATAACAAGCAAGGGAAATAATGGTCACAAACAAATTGTTAAAACACTATCATTATCTGAAAATTTGTGATAACATATTCAAAGTCATAGTAGTTTTTGTAATGCCTCTCAAAATTCTCCATTTAAAATAGTTCAAAGGCAAAGATCAAAAATATAACCTTGAATTTTGAAAAGTAGCAGTTTTTAGTGGGGAGATATAAGATTTTGAAAATAGTTTACTCATTGCTGTGTTTTTTTCCACTTTTTAGGGGCTTTCTTCAATGACACCTTATGTTCACGTACTCCGAATGCACTTACCGCCTTTTAAGTATGTTATTATGCCGGAAGTTGTCGGAATTTTTAATTTAACATTTATTCCTTCCTCTAATGTTAAACTCTCGTTAAAATATTCAATTAATTTTTCAATATCCGTGTGCGGAAGAGCTTCGGTAATTCTTCCGGACTCTTCATTTGGAGGCCTAAAACATCAGCGAAGGTACGTGGCCTATTTCCTGTTGTAAGACGCACGGATGCCTCAACGTGTCAGGAGTGCTGCTTAGGTACGCCACGTAGGTATGTCTTAAATCTATTCACGGACGAAATTAAACGGAAGCTTCACGTTTTCAGCTCTGCTTTGAGCAATTTTTTACTGTTGGTTAAATTTCAATCAGTTCCGATGACTTATAAATAGCTTGGGCAACCTTTTCGCAGATTGTCAGGGGATCAATAACGAACGAATGTGATCGGGTGTGTTGTCTTGCCGCCTTGTCATTTTGCTGCTCGCCTCGGGGGAGGATTCGGAGAGCCAGACACCCTGCTACAGTTTGTATGGCCCTCGAGGAGCTATTCCTATTTCAGGATTATCAAAGAACTTCTAATTTTGGCAAAAAGGGGTTTTCGTGTATGTCAGCAACCATCGCACCACACCAAACGAGCAGGCGGGTAACCTCTATCAATGGAATTGTTCATTCAAGTTTACCAGAGATAATTGGGAACATGAAAATAATCGGATAAATAACGACCTTTATTAGAGCGCAAGTAATTGACCAAAATTTCCAGAATTCTAAAAGGGAGTCTGGATTGAGAACTCTTTAAAATTTGCCGGTGTCTAAGGGCAAAAGGAGGGGGTAAAATGCAAGGTCAGAAAAAATGAGAAGCTTAAATATTACTTAACCCTAATGGCAATAATGCTCTGGTAATTGTAAGGTAATTCAAGGTGTGGGAATTTTAAATATGAGGAAGTGTCCAAGTACTTAGATTGGTATTAAATACATTTTTAACGTCTTTAAAATGTATATTTTTTCAACGGTGGAGCAGTGATCCTCCTTCTTTTTATCTAAAAGCTTTTAACACTGCCTTTTATCACAATCATAAGAACTTAAAAGGGAAATATTTGGTATATCTTCATCAGTGTCTTCTTTTCTTTCATTCTGCAAGTGAAAATTTATAATTCCTTTTGGTAAGATCTAAAACCTCGACTAGAGTAATCTTTCACTCGGCACAGTACAAGTTTTAAATGCAAAATACTATTATTATTTAAGATTAATACTAATACTTTTTCATGCAGTTTTCTCGCGCGTCCAAGATTTATAAAAAATGTTTACTTCTGACAATTTCAGCGATCATAAAAAAATGAAAAGTTCTTCGATGGGGTTTACGAATAAGTAACACTGAGGTGTGACAAGTTTTTTGAAGACTTCACCAGGCTTTACTTCAGGTTCCCCGCAGCCTGTCATCATGCTGTCATTCTTGTTCCCCGACACATCTCAAAGTCCTCTTTTATGGCTTGAAACAGTACAAACATTTGTGAACGACCCTGTCGCCCGAGTTCACCATCTTTGTTATTTGTTTTATTGCAGTGAGATCCTCACATATCCACCCCCCAAGCGTGATGTATGTTCTCCCCTGGACCAAGAGTATATTTGTCTACAGTGTGATAGTAAATTTCAGTTTGAGAAGGTGTAGTTTTTTAGGAAGTTTCCACCTTCGGTCCATTATTTCCAATTTTTCCGTACTTGGCTGCTGAAAGATTTATAACGGCACTTCCTCACGGCAAGTTACTTGTTAATGGCTTCTTTATGAAAATGAGGAAGGGTGTTTATGCTCCCTTTTATATATTCCATCCACAACTGGCTGCTGTGCATTAAGTATCGGGTATCCATTTTACGTATGCACCGGGGCAAGGGTGAAACCTTGCCGGGAATTTTACTCGGACGTAAGGGAAGCTAACTCAAATTATATTTTGAGTTGTCCAATAAACAGTTTATAGGAGTAGTAAAAAGTAGTTCTCCGCATTATTTGAAGAACTTCTTAATCTTAAAACAATTTAACTTCTTAAGATTTCATTTGAAAAGGGGGTTCTTAGATTTATATTCTGGGCTATGATGGTTTCTTTTCGTGTAGGGCATATAAACAAATTTACTTTCCGGCTGTGGTTTTATCTATAGTGAATTGATGTTAAACCGAAAAGGGTTCCAATATAGTTAGTTTTAAACAACTTTCGAAGTTTTCCTTCAATTTGAAATAATAATTTAAAAAGAATTAAGACAAAGCTCGGGAATCAGCGTATCGTGCACAAATCTGTATTGTATAAAAATAAAATAAAAATGTGGAAAGTAATTAACATGTGCCCAAGATTGACCCAATTTTGGAATACGTGAGATAAGCCCACGTTGATTTTGACGAAGATCAACCCAAAACTAATTTCAGAATTTAGCCATAATTTTTCATCTCAGTGGTCCTTTTTGTGTGATAAATTGAAATATATGATTCCTTCGATAAAACTTCTGTAGGCAAATTAAAAGTTTTTACATTAAGAGCATAACTCTGAACTCGAAGTTCTTGTAAAAATATCGGTTGCTTGCTAAAGTAGTAAATTGCCAAAATGGTGTGAATATAGACAAGTAAAAATTCAAAAAGCTACTACTTTTAACTAATTAAAACGATAATGAGTTTGCTTAGAACTGATTTAAATTATGCGTACATTACTTTTCAGTTCGAAATATAGTAATATAATTCTAGTTCCATAGATGCGGTTTTCCTACCTAATGCAAAGAGTTCTTTAGAAATTTTTCACTTTTGAATGTAATTCTCTCAATTACAGTCCTTTTCATTAAAAGTTCCTCTTAATTAATGTGCCTATGTACTCGGTTCTGTGAAAATGGAAATAGCTGCAGTCAGTTCAAGGCGTAGTACACTCCTGGAGGCATTCTCAGAATTCAACAATTTGTTTTTCTTAAATGAGCTAGCTAGTTGTGGCCCTAGATGACGTCCCAACAGAACCAGAAGGACCCAGAAGTCGTTAGCATTTTTACACACGAACTTTTAATTAGGTCAGCCAGTATCCGATAAGAGGCCAAAGACCACACATTAAAGAGCCGCCCGCTTTCTTCCTTTCTGCTTTGATATTTCTTCGTCTTATTTCTTAAAATGAATTCCTTGCGTGTAATTTCACCGTTGCAACAGTCGCCTCTGCGTCAGGTCTTGGGCATGGCGTTCACGATTCGCGCCACTCCTACCCTCCAAGTTATTAAAGTAAATATTTAAAACATTCCAATTTCCTTGTAGAGAATTTCTAGTCAGAAGCACTGCAGGTCATTAGACTCATTTGTGAGCGCTGCACGCCCCGTACTTGTAACTCTGTATTTGTTAAGTAAAAAACAAAGCTTAAAACGCTGAATTGAATGAAAATATCCCATGCTATATTTAATTAAATATTTCACCACTAACCCAGTCCGATTCTTCAAACTAACTTTTTATAAGCATGTTGTTAGAAAAGAGATATATGCAAATGTCTGCAAAAGGGGTTCTCACTAAATACAAAACACTTAACCATGAGCGTGGAATAATGCTTTAGGGGTAAAATAGGCATTTTCATAAATCTAAAAAGTGTGGTACATGGCAAACCCTCGGCTTAAATGCGTATAAGCAAAGTTTGGCTACTGATGTAGAAAACAACGGTGAGAAGAGAAAAGTATATCTACTATTAGAATAATATACGCAACGTTAGCGTAGAAAAAGCTGATTTATTTTGCTTTTGGTTTTTACTTTATTTTGCTTCATAATAATAATATAACTGTTAACAGTACATATAGATATTAAATGATTGAATTAACATTAGTAAGATCGCACAGATTTTGACAATTTTAAACGCGAAGTAAGTGAATACGATTTCGAATTTTTGTTATTTTTTTCACAAAATAAATTTGGCAATTTTGAACTGAATTTTATCGGTGTCAAACTTCTCCATACACCACAGAAGTTATTATTCCGATGTCCACGTTAATAATAAAACATATTTTCAGCAAAAATCATTATATCGAGATTAGCAAATTTCCATGATATCTAAGTAAATAAAATTATAAGAAATTGTAGTTGTTTTAGAGATGTGTTAGATATATCCATTTATTCTAAAGAATGGACGAGATCTGAGGTGCAAACAGGACCTAGTCTTTATTAATATTTTGAAATTTTTATTAATGAAGGCTACAGAAAGGACGTTTTTTGGATATCCTGTAGGGCATTAAGGCCTTAAAATGACCGGACAATAAAATATCCTTCGGAGTGATTTCAAACTCAAATAGTTTCCGGCATTCAACGGACGCTATTCCTTATAATAGATGAGGCTTGTTCCTTAATGGTGCTATGAGTTAGATTGAGTTTTCGGCGGAATAAGAAGTCATTTGTCCTACTTAAAACCGGAAAGGCTTTATTTAACTGTAAGTTGACTCTTTCACACAGTTTGGGTGCCTAGGCAAGGATGACAGGCATATAATATAATCCATAAAATCTGATCCATTGCAGTGTCCTGGGGGAGGGCTTTTCTTGAACGACATAGACAGATGGATTTTCATGGGGCCCAAGGAAGCGGTGATGAATTATTTTCCCGGAGTCAGTAAGGTTTCCGGGCCCGCAATTAACCCCTTCTGGAAAAGTAGCTTTTAGGGACTTAACTAAATTACTCGTTCACATGTTCCGAAATTACAAACAACTTTCATCAGGAAGCCAATTAAGATGGTGGGGAAGTGGATTGAATTAGGGTATTCAGTTTTAAAAATTGTAAGAACTCTTTTTGCAGTCACTATGCCCTAAAAACAACGAGTAGTGGCTGAACATACCCCATTGTTTCGCCCAGTGGTTCTGTTCCCACGACTTCCTTCAAGCTTCTTCGTGCAGCCCTCAAATTGAGTGCAAAATGTTGTCGAAGAATTTATGATGGAGCGTCAGAAAGTTTTCACATCATTCAAGTTGACAGACGTTGTGGTATTAAACATGACTGATTGAGGTGGGGCTGCGATTCTTGTCAGCAAGGCAGTCATTTCGTCAGTCAAATCATTTGGCTAGCAGCCCGGGAATCTTAATATCTGTAGGGAGAAAGAAAGATAGAAGTTTTCCCAGTTTTGTTTGCTTCTGGCATTCAACCAGAACGCAACCAAATTTGATTTGCACTCGAAATCCACTGAGCGTTCCCCCATGTTATTTTTAATGAATTTTCAAACATTTAGATTTTTCACATTTTCCCACGGGTATCATTCAACACGGGTATCATTCTTCCAGATGAGGAAAACACACGAGCTGCATTCATTTGAATTGGCAGCAGATAATTCCCAGAGCCGGACTGGGACGCACATGCCTCGCATGATTGTCGAGTTCGAGAATAAAAGAATCTCCGGCAATTTAATTTGCCATGCCATTAATTTTGTCTAGATAAACAAAAGAAAAGAACGCAATTGGACGTAGAAGAGGAAAAGGGCAACTAGGACGATCCTGCCAGGAAGTATGCCCTCGGGATCGATAACCGAGGGTTCCGCGTTCATCATTTTTACTGGGGACCTTGAATAAATATTAAGCAGGCACAAGCCGATTGCTTTCCCCGTAGGGGAACCATTTTACTCTATAGTCTTCTTGCCTGGCTTACCTAAATCATGTTTTACTCGTAAATGGCCGCAAGGCTTTCGAATCCTAATCTTTGCAGGAAATGATGAGAATAAACTTGACCCGGAAAATTATGAAATCTTAATAAAACTGTTCCTTCCTGTTGTAGGCATGTTTTATAAAATTCCACAAGGAATTCTAGTCTTATTTTCCATTTCAAAAAATGAAGAAGCGTTGCAATCACTTGCTAGAAAAACATATCGTGAAAATTTGTATTTTTTAAAATGCTCATGTCGATGTTTTTATTTCTGCATCATGTAAAAAATATTAACAATATTAAATATATAGAAGTCTTATAATTCAACGGAAAACCCCAGTTTGTGAATCAGGGTACTTTTATTTTTAATAACGAATTTATAGATCAATAGAAACTACTGAAATCTTTTAATTATTTTTATTGTATTTAAGTAAAGTCTTAAATGCTAAAAATTAGAATTTTAATCAACGGAAGTGAAACAGAATTATAATATATGTCCTTCCTTGAAAGGAAGAGAGACGTTAGAAGGATCTCTACTTAAACGAATTTTCTGGGTTTCAGAATTGTTTCTCTTGAGGCACCACGCTAACAGTAACACTGCGACTATGCAATACTATGAATCTTTTGTGGTACTGCAGAAGATGCTTCTGCGGAAGTGCCTACTCACTTTAAAAGTTTTCCCGGGGATGAAACATGAACCCTTCACTATGCAACCAAGTTGACCCAGAATTACGCCAGCAGGCATTATATTACTGCACGTACGTACAGATCTGGATACTGGAAGAGCACGAAGATGCGCCCTGAAAGTGAAGGGTATCGTAATTCATACATAATCTATCCTTTACACGTCATATATGCTTGCCTGTGACAGCAGTAAAATTGTAACAGAAAGCCACATGGTAAATTTACTAAGTTTCAAGAATCCTCCGGAATACAGTCCAATAGGTACTGCAGTACTACCTCCTTTATGGGATATTACAATACATGAAGTCTTAATTGGTTGGAGTATTTACCTTTTAAAGGGTATAAGTTCGTTTAATTCTATGCAGGTACTAAATATAAACGATGTTATTTATTATTTCAATAACAATTTATAATGATAGTATTGCAACAAAACTACGACAAACCGACTATGCTAAAATAGTGTGGTTTTAAACTGATATATTTCGTAATATTTGTTAGTCTTTTATATTAAAAGTACTTTTACAATGAAAAGCAATAAATGTATGTAGTATAAAACTAGAAAACGCTTCCTATAGCTCCTAACAATCAAAATACCGTAATCTTCAACTAAGGTAAACAAATAAATTATGTTAAGGTATAACCTATTTTAACATATAAAGAGAAAAGTCCATTATGCACTTATTCACCCGTCCACAGAATTTCACGATGAATGTACCCCGCAGAAATGAAAAAATCATGATCCCAAGCAGATTTGTGTTTTGTTTGCCCCGAATTTAAAGACATGTAGGATTATGTAAAGAATTTCCTGAAGGATTTCAACGTTGAAAAAGTGTCTTGTTGACTTATTCATAAATTTCACACGATGCCGAGTGTGCTGTGTGACAAAAGGTTGCCATCAACTAAAAGGGCACCTGAAACCACGGTAAGAAAACATCGCATCACATAAATCGCAAGGTAAACAAACGAGGAAGAAAAACTTCGTGACGATGGCTGAACTTCTGGGCCAAGGTATGTTTTTGTAAACTGAAAAAGAAAACAGCATTCCAGTTACCACGAAGAAAAATAGAAGAAATTGTAGGCACGCGTCATAGGCACTCACATAAAACCCAAGGAGCACTTTGTGTTCCGACTTTGATCCTAACAGAGAAATGATGAAGCACGTCACGTTACCTAAGAGCATTTTTTTCTCATTTTTCAGTTTCTTCTAGGACCAAAATTGCTAGGTGGAATAGAACTTCTAAAAAACTTGGGAAAAACGAATAAAGGGCAGGCAGAACAATCTGTAAGAAGCCCATCTTACAGGTGTGTTATTACGCGATCTTCGCGTGGCCCGTGAGTTTAAACTAAATGACGGCAAATTTGCAACTATGATGAGGCTTTTCTTAGACTTCAGAGTTGAGAATTCATCCAGAACGTTAATTAACTACCTTCCTAGATGAGGTGTATGGGATGGGAGCTCAAGAGCAGAAGCTATGAACTTGCAAAGTCATTAAAGTTTACTTAAGGAGCTTGTTCCCAGTCAAGGAGAAATATCGGATACATGACTCTGGCCACCAGAAAACTTTCCGGACTCATCGGAATATGGAAAAGATGTTGATATGATTTGAATATTCGATGAGCTGCACAAAATTCGCACTTTGATGGAGCGAGACTGTATACGTAGTTTTATACTCTTTTCACGTAAAGTATTGATTGAATCTGGAAAAGTTTGTGCCGAACATGGCTAAGCAGTAAATCATTACACAGAAGTCAGATATAAGAATGTAATAAGCTCGCCCACTCTGTTTTAGTAATTATTTATATTCCTTGAAAACAATTAACATTTAAGAATAGTACTCCCTTATCGAATTAACTAGATACTTAAAATTGTCATAAGAGAAGCCTAACGTTAAGATTAAAAAATTGCTATTCGCAATTGTATATAAAATTACGTCCTATACAGGGTTTTATAAATTTAAATATTGGAATTCGAGAATTTGGAGAATCAGATGTTTCATATAGAAAAGTCACAACATTTTGCTTTGAATGTTTATTTTTATTCTACACTAAGTTCCTTCTTTCTAACATAAAATCTTTTTGTTAAAGTTGATACAATATTTGGCATTTGCTTCATTGAATCCCTATCCATAAAATGTGCAATAATCGCCTCATATTCACAAGCAACTCTGCGTGATACTGCTGTAAGTATGTCGATCAGATCCGCGGGCTCATTCAACTGTAGTACATACTCTAACTCCTTGCAAAGACTCTGGATGAACCAAGAGCCCTTTATTACATTACGAAATGAAACATAGTCTAAAACAGTGAACATGTTTCTTGATTGCTTTCTGCTTTTATTTATACTTACCCTTAAATGTTGAATACATTATTAATAAATCAGCTGTTGAAGGGATTTTGTAAGTAATTGTTTCGGGTAAGGTATCAGTTTCATCGTTTCCTCCAGGTCCTCCTACATAAGTACCTTCATCATATTTTTCTCCTCTGCAAGCCTGTAATAGTTTCCATAATATTTTTATATTTACATTTTATATTTTACTTAGAAATCAAAAATATTAATTCTAATTTTACCGATAAAATAAACCTTATCTATCACTCACACTGCACCTTTGTCACATAATTGAGAAAATTAACATTTTATGAATAAACTGTGTGCAGATTATGACTTTAACGCGTCGCCAGCAAGATCATTCGATATTTTATCTGATAACATATATCTTATCAGACCTTTTAATATAACTTTAAAAATCTGTTGTTTGTTTATTGATTTTAATCGTCTTCCTATTTTATCATCGGATATATTTGGCCTGGTTGACTTGTATTAGAATTATATTTTGTATTAAACACAGATGTTCATGGAGTGAAATAAAAATCAGCCAAATTTAATACAACCTGATTCAAATTATTAGTATAGTTTTTTATTATGCAAATTCTGAGCATATCACTAATATTATTATTCTTAACTGACCTGAATAAAAAATAATTTCGGTTTTCCAATTAAAGTTGGACAAGAAGAACCTGTAATCATTTGCCACAGCCTTTCTACCGGATAACTAATATTTGAAGCGTAAAGTTGTCCACATGACCCGTGCGACATTACAACCACGAGCAAACAGTCATTTTGACTGTGATCTTTTTTACAAACTTATCAAAAAATGAGAGCCGTTAATATTCACGTACTTATATTGCGTGTTATACATTACCGTCTTCAAGTATTTTAATAATTTGAGAATAAGTTGGATCTACATGAACCCAGACTTCGAAGCCGAATCTTTGGAGTACTCGATGCAAACTATCGAAGTCATATTCACCTCCCCAACGTTCGGAAATATTTAGGTGATGCTGAAAACGTCTATTGTCCAAAATCAATGCAACTCCCAGGCGCCTGCGACTGTCATAAGTATCAGAAACTTCACTAATCGTTCTACGAGAATATCGCGATGGATGCAGAAGAACAGTGTCTGGCTGTTCATCCATGTTAGGAAATCAAAGGATCACTGAGTATCAGTAAAAATTGAACGATTCTTTATAATGCTAAATGTATATACCTTACTGATAAAGTTATCTTATCACTATTTAATTCTTCCGTCTAGATATTTAGCACTAAAACTTACTAAGAGCTAGAAAAATACATAAATTGATTTCCACGAATTCTGCACTCAAGCAATTTTTTTATAATTATGAGGTATCAGCGATAAATTTAATTTAATAAATTACGGAACGCAATATACAAGATTGCATCTTTTAAAGTTCATGAATAAACTAAATGGAGTTAGAGAGATTTTGATGCAAGAACTAACGTTAAATAAGTTATTAAAAAATGGGATAGAAGGAGATAAAAATTATGTACATAAGGTTAATACCAGCCATTGTTTATATGAGTCTTAAACACATTAACAGTGCCTGCAGTCTTCATAGAAACAATAATAGAACGAATTTTTTCTTTGGTCTTCAAATAGCCCAAGGTATATTTTGACTTCATGATCATGAGGTACCCACTGCTGATAATATTCGGGGGGTCATTGATATCTAGACTAAACGACGGGGATCCCAAGATTGAAATCAAACGACAGAACTGTTATCGATTTGATAAAAAGTCACCTGGCATAGAACCGTCCGAAATGGTAAATCTAAAGCAGGGGTAAAGATTTTGTAGAAGGATGCGGGGATTGGCACTATACTAACCTCTACATTAAATTCGACATAGTCAAACTTTAAATAACATTGCTAGAAGTGGAACTATTAGGATAAATAAATACGTGACAATAAGCCTTTTACGCATGCATTTTATTGGTTTAAATTTCGATTGATTTTATGTTTAATAAACAAATGTGGATATAAAATAAACATTTTCAGAATTTTCATAACTTCATATCAAGTCTCTTGGTTTCTTTCTAATTCGGAATGTTCTTGTTAAAGTCGATTTAATATTTGCTGTGATGTTCGTCAAGTATCTTACTCTGCATTGTACTGCTGTAATTACGTCGATTATATCCGCGGGTGTATTCGATTGCAGCAAATTTTCCAGCTCTATGCAAAGACTCCGGATGAACAACAAGTCACTCTCTATGTAAGACCATTAAAAATGTTTTCAAACGTTGACAAGTTTTATCTTTTTTCTATAACTTGAATGCATACCATAAAATGTTGAATACACTATTAGCAAATCAGACGATGTTGGAATTGTTTTCGGTACTTCTTCAAATAAGTCGTCGCATTCTGAACTCTCGCTAATTGTATCTGATTGTACAAATATTTTTCCTAAAGTCTGAAAAAATAATTAAAATTAAACACATTATTATAGTAATATAATTTAATGAATCTCTCAAGTATTTGAGCCAAATAGGCCATATACTCGAGCAAGCTTTAAAAATAACTTTAAGTAAAATAAAGAACTCTAAAGCAAGAAAACGAATAGTAGTTTTTTTTATAAAAATCTCGGCACGTAGCCGAATTATTTCAATATGATTATGATTTTTTTGTTTGAATTTTCAATGGAGTAAAGTGAATTTTAACAAACAGATGTAAATAAAACGAATTGCGAAAAACTAGCTCATACTTGCATATGTAACTTATCAGCTGTCAGGCACTTTGCTATGAAGTATTTTAAAAAATATCTACTATCTATCTAAAAAGTATTTTGTCTATAGACCAATTTATTTATTTATTTCGTATTTGTCTTATGTCAATGTGTTAGCGTCTTAGATTTCTTGAACAAGATTAGGAAAATGAAAAACTTCTTTTAATATGTTTAGATGCCTACTTTCTTAAAATATTTTTTTTAGTATAGTACTGTCTCACCTGAATAAAAAACATTTTTGGCTTTCCAACTAACGTTGGACAGGAACAGTTTATAACCATTTGCCATAGATCGTGCATAGGATATTCCCTATTTAATGCATAAAGTTTATCTTCTGATCCGTACGTTATTACGACAACTAATAAACAGTCGCTTTCACTATGATCCGTTCCACAAACTTAAGCAAACATTGGACATAAATAAATCTACGCATTTATATTACTACTTTTTCATTACCATCTTCAAGTACTCTTAGAATTTCAGAATAAGTTGGATTTTTTCGAAGCCATATCTCGAAACCAAAATGTTCGAGAATTTGATATAGCCGATAGAAGTCATCCTCACGACGTCCTAAATCTCCAAGAACGTGAGGCTCAAAACGTCTCTGATCGATAAGTACCGCCACTCCAAGATACCTTTTATTGGGATAGGTATCAGAAATTTTGTATGCAGTAGAAACTGAACCCCTAGCTGGGAGGGCGAAAGGAATTGCATCCTCTTGATCACTCATACTGACAAACCTATACTGAATCACTACTGAATGCAAATACTAACTGAACATTAGTTTAGCAAAATAAATTTATATATAGAGCTGATAAAATTATCTTATCATTTTTGAAAGTGTGCAGCTGTGTATGCCATTCCACAAAACTTGGCTAGTGTAAGTTATGGCCCTTTTTCAAATTTTATAAATTAAAAGATTTCTAGTGATGAATTTGAATTAACTTGCAAGGAATAGTTTTCATTGTAAAATTCCAGAATGTGTTATATAAAACGATTTTCTTATTTTCTATAGGCACTATTAAAGAAATTTTAAGTTTTCATTTTCACATTTTTTCTCTTTATAAGATTTCCAATGTACTGTCCAATTTTGATTTTAGCCTATAGATACTTTAACGGAGAAGGCATGAAAATATAAATCAATAAAAATTACGTACCTATATCTAAGTCGATGGCTCTTTCTTTAGGGGCCTACGGTTATCTAACACGTTTCTACTCTATTTTGGTTGTTGTTCTTCAGAAACGAATCAGCTGTTGACCGATTTTTTCTATTCTCAAATCGTGTAAAAGAGAATTAAATGTCTCTTTTAATTCATATTTAATCAAAACTGTCTAAAAAACGAATTGAATATAGAAATTCATAGATATGAGATACATTTAAACTCTTTTCCAGCGAAATATTGCTAAAATGTGTGTTAATATATTTTAACGACAGATTTCTTATAAGAAAAGGTTAGTTCACCAGAAAGTCGGCTACTCGTCTTTTATTAACTAGATATTACATTTTACTTGCAGTGTGTGGTTAGCTTCGAATGGATTATATGGTAGGTGTACACAAGTTTCGATCGCCTAAACAAATACAGGAAATAATCCTTATCTTCAGTTCGATCGTATTATCAGTCGCATATATAAGTTCGATTTATCAAATTATTATCAGTTAGTTTCAGTGGGTGTTCGGTGCTTTGTCCAATATGGCTACTCAAACGGACGCGAATTTGTTCACCAGACCTACCCACGAATGGAATGAAGATAGTGATCCTAATAATCATGCTTTGCAGTCTCTTCCGAGCGAAAGCTACTCTCAAGCTTACAACTCTGGTCACAAGTATATCGGTGTGGCGGTGATATTCAATCACGTAAAGTTCAAGCAAGGTAAATCAGCTCTTGAATTTGTTCCATCTCGATGAGTCAGTGACTGATATTGATGAAATTTTCAATGTTACAAATTTTTGTATATTGCGATCACTTTTCTTGCAACCACTCAAACTTTTTTGTTAAAATTTGTTTTTTGCTAATACTTTTATAATTGCTGCCATTCTTTTTATATTATCGTGTATCATTAAATCCCAAAATGCTTTCATATGTAGAGAAATGGAACAAATTTGTATTTTTACTACTCAGTTGAATTTCAAAGATTAGCTACAATATCCTGATGTTTTAGGCCGTGCTCCTTATCGCAAGGGAAGTACACACGATTCTAGACGATTAGCAAGTGTCCTTAAGAATTATGGTTTCGATGTACGAGTTTATAGGGACCCCACAAAGCAAAATATTGAAAAAATACTTAAAAAACGTAATTATTGAAATTCTATGGTTTAACAAAATATCTAATTTTCGTTTTCCCGTTTTCATTTAGTTGCTGCCGAAGACCATAGTGAAAATGATTGTTTGTTCGTTGCTGTGTTGACCCATGGATTTTCGAAGGGAACGTTATGTGCTTACGATCAGACTTATAATGAAGACATCCTTTGGGAAAAATTTATGGGCTCTTGCTGCCCATCTCTAGTTGAGAAACCAAAACTTTTTTTCATTCAGGCAAGAATAATGTTCAGATTGAAAAATTACTTCAACCTACTTAACAAACATTTTTGAGTGAAATAAATTCGATTGTCCCTGCCTTCATGGGATTAACAATTTGATAAGAAATTGAGATGGGTAGATCGAAATGGATGTAACTACCAGATGCAATTTAGAAGATGTTTTAAGCAGCTAATTTTTATTTGCACTTTACTCTATTTCAGGCTTGTAGAGGGGCAGTATGTGATAAAGGTATTAGTTTCGAAACATCTATATCAAATTCCGGAGATACAGTTGATTCTCAATTTGTAAATACAACGCAGAAAATTCCGACACAAGCTGATTTGTTTGTAATGTACGCCACTTTTGATGGTATACCCATAACAAATTCCAATAAAATCACTCTCGAGAAATTTGCTTATATTTTAGAAACTGTTTCGTGGCGCCATCCTGATAATGGTTCTTGGTTTATCCAAAGTCTTTGCGAAGAATTGGAAGAATCGCTGAATTCACACGAAATTGTGGAACTTATTCCGTTAGTTACGGCAGTACAACGAAGAGTCGCCTATGAGTTTGAATCGCATAATCCGGATAGAAAGGAATTGCATGAAATGAAAGAAATGCCGTGTTATTCTTCAACTTTAATAAAAAAATTTTACATTACAGCAAAAGAAAAGAGAAATGAAAGTCGTAGAAGCATTTTTTCTTGTATACAGTTTTAAATTAATGTAATATTCATTATATTTTCTTTAAAGTTAAAAAGTGATCAGGTTTTTCAATTTGAAACAGAAAAAAGCACTTATAATTGATAAACCTACCTCATCTTGCTTCTTCTATATTTTTGTTAGGCTTTATTAAGACTTCAAAACACTACCATTATCTAATCTGAAAAAGGTGGATTTAGACAGAGTTCATACCTAGGCCATTTTAATGCCATTCGTGATACTGAATTCCCTAAAGAGTCCCATATCTTTTTAAGCGAACTATGACCTTGTGGCAGATAGACCGCGATAGATTTCAATAATTTTGCGTTAGTCGCTCCGAGCATCTTTGAACTTCGAAAGCAGTTCATTCCCCAAAACAAAGTTGTCAGTTTATCTTCCACCCCTATTTCAGGACATTATTCTGGAGAACCGGGAGACTGAACCAAAATCGCATAATAACGCTAATGACACCTTCCAGGTTCATTTGCCCTTCAAGCGGTCCGCGAATCGCAGCTACTTCTGAAGTAATTTCACGGTCGAATCGTTTTATCTTAATTTCTAAATAAATAATTACATTCACTTTGTCGTTTTCCCACGGGCTCTGGACTCCCCTCCCCCTGCGAAATTGTATGCGGCATAAATTACAATAAACAAGGCAAAATTTTTGACACGAGGGGGCGAACAGAAAAAACACATTTTTGTCGCCTCTTGGGGAAATTGCTTGCCCTTAAAGAACACCTGAAATTCATTTCTTAACCTGTCAAGGCAGAGTGAGTAGGCGCCGGAAAATTCGCTTCTCTCGTCATTGCGTACACCATTACCTGAAATCTCCGTTTTTTTTACCTTTTTCCTATTTCGTTTTCGTTTTCTTGCATTTATTTTCTTGCTCTGTCCCCGGGCTCCAAATCTAATGATACAGGTGAACCTGGCACATGTTAAAATATCTTAAGCAAGAAAAGTCGTTTCCAATACCGTCCAAAGGTGTGAGAAACGCGTTACCTTTACTTCTTTTTAATGAATTCGAGAAGTCTTACAATGTTTATTTGGTAATTTCCGCAAAAAAATGATTTTCAATTTAATTTGAATTCTAGGGTATTTTAATTGAATCGGGATTTAACATTTCCAATAAATCCTCCAGCCTCACACCTCTGGTGGGGGCATCACCAAGAGTGAACTGAAAGAAGGGGCTCCGCTAAAAGTGATACCCATCCGCATACGAAAAATAACAAGTCTTTTAAGAGCATAAATTTTGAAGGTGGATCATTTTTTAGAAAGCTTTCTTTTATATTAGTTACTTCTATTGCTTATTTTGAATAAATGGTTTGACACGTTCTTTTTAAAACAATGAGTATCTATTAAAGTTTATCCATCTACGTAAAATATAGTGAATATATTTCAGAAATCTCATAAAATTTTTGAAATTACTGTGGAAGGAAAACGATTTTCAATTTATATTTTAAAATTTGGGGTTACTTAATTAAAAAGAGATTTACTGTATCCAATCAATCTTTGGAAAGAATCCCATATCTGCCGCAGGTGCTCGTTTTCCACCGAAGCTACTTAAATTGTTCCCCTATAGACTTTAACTTAGCAAATATGCAAATTGGTAGTGCGTCACTTTATCAAACCTTCCCTCGAATAAATTTCGAATCAAGATGAGCACCTGGAGCATCTCAAGCGCAAAAAAGAGATTTACAGGCATCAACACGTGTACCATTCCGCCGACTAGTAATAAATATTGACGCACAGAAGACCTCCTAGAACAATTCATTCGAAATAAATCTGATCGTCGTCGTCGTCGGCGGTGTCGTCACCAGGTAAATAACGGCGTAGCCACATATCGCCGGTAGGCATTTTTTGAAAGTGCTTGGGGGACGCATATATAGGCCTATCAATATTCCCGCGCGCGATTATTCAAATCGAGAAAAAGAAAACCGTCGTCGATTCCATTTCACTGACAAAGGGGAGACGGAGGAGTTAATATCATTTTGCTGCCCTCAGTTTGATCGGCCTGGGCCAGTACTCCTCACCTGGCACATTTCCATCCAGGGACAACTTTCTTCGAAGAAGTTGGCTATCTCCAAGAAAACTTTGAGATTCCGAAAAGTTACGTGGGATCAAGTAATATATTCATACCGAATCTTTTTTATAGCTTGCTGGGATAACGTCTGAAGCTCCAACAAAGTAGAATATTTTATAGGTTGTTCTAGGTGTGATTCCTTTTATTTCAGTAGTTTAGGTACACATCCATCTCGCCTGTCGTAGCGTTCCCCCCTTCAGATATTCAGGACATAAGACCCGCAATGGATTACAGATATCAATGCATATCAAGGAGAAAAGTATAAAATCTGAAATGCGGTTCTCAGTAAAGATATTATTTAACTCCATAGAGGAAAAACAAATGAAAATCGATATAAAAATTTCGTTTATTGTTTTAAGTCGTTCTCAGGACCACAGGCAGCTCAGGATGCAATTTTATATTTGTGGAAAGATTCCCTATTTTATGACTAAATTAAACTCACCGAATATAAAATGATTTTATATTGTCTTAAATGATGTGCCATAAACGATAAACATTGAACAGCAGGTACACGTATGAGCGCTTTTATACACGTACACTATTAAAAAATTCAGATTATACATTTTATCGTATTTATACTGTGAAATGAGCTCGATTACTCGTACTAACACAAAATTTTATCCTTCTACAAAACTTTCCGTTGCAATATTGCTAAAAAAATTACTATTCCAATAGTTTCCTTTTTTTCTGATATTAATTAATATTCTATAATCCTATAATATTTTTGGAACAATAAAATCAAGTAAGTACTTTTAAATTTTTTTAAGAAAATAATTTCTGTATAGGCTTTATAGAATTTCTGATGGAACTTTCGAAAAGTGCCTCACATGCGGCAGAATAAAACTGCAATAATTTTATAACTTTTGTGTACATTTCTGTAAAATGAATTGATACCACTAAAGAGCTCGTGGACTGTTTGGTGGCGAATTTAAAACGAAAAAAGGTAATGGAATAAATGAAAAAGAGACACCATTCAGTGATATACGCAAGTATATTTCATTATTTCAACAAAAGGTTGCCTTTCCACCAGCAGTCCCTTTTGTTGTTCACGTCTATGGACAGCTGCTCCTGTCCCGTGCATGGCAGGGTCTTTCAATCAGAAACACCTCTTTGCAGTGAAATATTACATTTCTTGCTTTTGTTCATTTTATTCGGCAAAAGAGCGCAACAGTTGCACGGCACAGTAAAAGGGATCTTTCGCTCCAATCGTCCGGCAACACCGGGGCGAGCGGGCGCCATTCCGACAATGCGGCGGAAGTGAAAGGGAGTAGAAACAAAGTGAAAGTCTTTCCTACTTGGCGCGTGTTCCTGTTCGATTTTCATCCTTTCGCTTCGATTGCTTTTTACAGTTAAATAAATTTGAATTGGGGCAGCAGCAGCAGCTTCCACGACTCCCTGCTCGAAACGTGGGTTCTTCCTTAGCCTGATGTTGCAGAATATCATGGTGAAACAGCGGCGTCATTCATCAGCAAGAGTATCACCGCCAATGTACCGCACCGGTACAAACTAAGGTTTCTTGGGCCTCCTCCACCTCCACCTTAAAGAGGTACTCTTCCATTCCGAAGGCGACGTCAGGTTCAATGCAAAGATACAAATCAGAGGAGGACTCTGACTCCGGCATTGTGCTCCGCGGAGTGGATCCTGATGGATAATATCGGGCAAACCGACTGTCGACGCTGTTGTACGAATTTCACTTCGTATTTCGTAATTCAGTTGTTTCCAGTTGTCTAAGCCGCTGATTGATAACACGGTGATAGCTGCGGTGATTTTAATGGTTCCCTAGGGAGCACCAGAGTTCCACCGGCTAGAGAACTACTCTTCGGGTTTGACATGCTCTTGTATTTGGTCCGATACCTCTTCTGATATAGATTTTTGAGTGACTTCAACTCGTCGTACATGGGATATGCTTATTTTTATCGAAAAAAAAAATTGTTGATTTACTTCGTCCCTAAGGATACACTACCATTTTTAAAAGCATGGGCTTGGGAAAGCATTCCAAATAAACCCAAAAATTCAAAATTTACTTGATTGTGACTTTTTTTAGTATACACTCTATGGAGCTTACTAGTGTATCAAAAATACACAGCTTTTCTATATTATTAAAATTTCATTTTTTTACAGACAGTTTAAAAACCCACCTTGATACGAAAGGTAATTTTGCTTTCTTAACTTCATGGGGATGCAAACGCTGATGTAGTTAGGAATATCTGCAGCATCGATCCCAACTCATCTATCGTTAGCATCCGACGTCTTTCGGGAGTCCTTGACGACACTTCGTACTCCTATAGCACGAAAAAGGTTATTAAGGCGCTAATTATTAATCACTGCTTCGGTCCTCTGAGGCGAATAACAGATTGCTAATGATATTTTTAATTAGACATTAAAATTTCCCGACTTCGTCACTGCTGGAGAGATTTTTCTTAGAAGACGACCGGCAACGGACAGTATTTTCTTGTAAATGGTCTCGTTAATGACGCTCCAGGTCTTGAATTTTATTCGATAGTCGTTTATCAGTTTCCTGTTGACCCATTTCATATTTTTGCAAGTCTCTCCCTAAAGAGATGTCCGTGTAATGTACATCGGACACTCCCAGGTCCTCCACCGGGGATATAAAAGGTTGAATTATAGCTGCGTCTAACAACGACCTAACAAGCAGTTCTGATGAGTTTTTTTAGCTGGTTTAAAACAATGACTATCCGATTTAGTTCACTACGGGATCCATGGTTCCCCCGGAAATTTTACATTACTGGGCAAACTACTAAAATTGAGATTTTCACTCGAGTCCTAGGCTTGCGGGATTGTAAAAAATACCCTGAAATGCTAGACTAATGCCGGTAACCTGATTGACGGATCTTTTCAATTTTATGATAATAATGGAAAGCCGAGTGGCCCCACGAAATGCAACCGCTTGTTGTACGTGAATGAATGAGCCTTAAGCAGTTTCGCCATTACTAAATGTATTGGCCATATCTACAAGGCCTACTGGTGGAAAGCCACGAAACGTATCAGGGCCAGAATCCTTTTGGCTATAAAGCGAACTACGTGATCTCATCCAATGAATAGCTATCAAGACGCTAGACGTGCTCCATTGTTACAGCCGAAAATGGAAGAAGCAGGTATATGGAAAGCGATGGCATGGCAACTTATCCTGGAGGTGCCTTTTTATAACTTCTTATAGCTGGAAGAAAACCTATCACCATCGGAACCTGCTCGCAGATCCGGAGCCGTCATTATTGCATAGAAAGGCGGGAGAACAGAACGCCGCTACAAAGATCGATGATGACGGAAGTTTGGGAAAAAGTTTTCATATATAGTTTTTTGTAGGCCGGCCTTTGTATTATTCTCGATTTTACGATTAGATGATACAATTGTACCATTATTTGATTACTGTCGCATTTATGACCGTCACATAATGAGGGTGATAAATTGGACTTGAGTTGCTCCACTCCACAAATGACCCATGATGCTTACCACCTACGAGAGCCCATCTTGATTGATTGGCATAAACGACTTTGACGATCTTAGGGAATATCTGAGTTCGGCCAAGTAGTAAAAAAGAAGAGGGTTTATTATTCCATAGCTTCAAGCAAAGGAAATTTAGAGATATTTTTTTCTCTGTTTTGATTTTTATAAAATTATATAATTAATTAGTAACAAGAAATCACATCTAAACATTGACAACTACGAGTCAAAATAAATCCAAATTAAATGGTACATTTTTCGATTTACTAAATTATGTTGATATTCCTCCAAAACTCGGAATATTATACCGAAAAGATCCCAATTATGTCCGTTCAAAGTAATTAACAAATTATTTTCCAATAAGAATATTTCTCATTAATATACCCTCATTTTATGAAGCACAAACAATTTTGATTAAATTCCACTTGGCATTATTTCACTTAAAGGTTGTGAAATACTTGGAAAGGAAAAGGATCAATTAAATCAAATTAACTCACGGCAATGTTTCTTTTTGCGCGAAGGCGATCCCTTGCATTAACAAAATGAAACAAATTCTTTTCACTTTAATTTGTTAATTCAGATCAGAGAAATAAATAAGGAGTATCCTAGACTGGTACGGGTATCGATTGAATTCCTCGGAAGGTAGAATAATGCTTGAAAACAAGAATTTAGAAGTGATAAGCTTTAAATATTTTGGAAGAATTCAGAGAAATATTTCTGTTTCGTATGTGCTAACTTAATAGTGAAAAATCAAAACAAAATGGTGCTCGAATATTTTAGGTTTATTGAGAATTACATACGAAGTCATTATTCATTTAACATAATTCAAAATTTCCGTAACATACGCTAAATGATATAGAATAACTAAATTTATGTTATACCAAAATTGTTTTTTTTTTAGAAAAGAGTAAAACGAATTTATTATTCGTACATCAAATTTTATATATGCAAGGTATTGTGAAGAAAAGAAACAATTTCAAATTTTATTTAAATATAAAATATCGATTACCTTGAGAGAATTTCTAAGGACTTGCGTCATTTTTCAAAAGTGTAGTAAAAATAGTAAACATCTTAATGTTTACCTTAATATAAATTGAAAGCTGGTCCACTGGATGATTCATGGCATGGAGCTGGACATGGACGTTGCTAAAAAATTCATGGGTCAGAGTATAAAAATAGCTGTGGAACTTTGCGGATAATCTGGTTCACCTGTTAAACAATTTAAATTTACGCTATTCTAGATGCACGTAAAAGATATTAACTGCAACGTAAATTTGGAATTAACAGAAGACCAGAATCGTCGCAAATAGGACGAAAACACGTTAAATTTCTGGCAGAAGTGATATTTCAACGGAATAATCCTGTCAACCGCAAAATGTGTTGCATGCCCAAAATTTCAAATCACTGAAAGTGACCGATATTTATACAAGGACATGTGGAGCAGTGAATTCTACCTTGGGTAGAATTAAAACCACCAGCTCTTCAGTAACCGCCTCTGGTGAGTTTGAGGCTTTTCAATTCCACAGATGATTCAACCAAAAAGACAAGTGTCTTGCCACAAGTTGCTCGCAATAGATTACTTTGGAGAGTTACCTCCGAAAACAGAGTGACTGACTATGGACCCTCATCCATCCGTCTGTCCCGTCTTACTGCGTTAACCGCACTTGGACCATAAGCTAGGCCTCCCAAGGTTTTCGATGATAGGGGCTAAATATGGCGTGAGAGTTCTAGGGCTGGTGGCGTTCCGAAAGGCATTGGCTGATAATTGCAGGCAGCCCCTGCCACTTGCAGATGAAAGTGAACTGGAGAGGGTCGGTAAATTGTAGCACATTTTCAGAGAACACAATTATTCTTTCTTAGAAAGGCTAAAGACTTGTGTTTGCCTGGATAATTGGTCTTTGATGAGATCCTTCGTCAGTAAGATTTATTTGGACATTAACAGTGTCCCCAAAGTCTTAATTGGTCAAGTATCTCTCGAGCGCACTAATGGCTGTGCATTAATCGAGGGAGTGAGAAATTTATTGCCTACTGTGAAGAACGAAAAAGGTTAACCAAAGAACAAGCTGTGACTCACTTTTAGATATTTTTGAATGTTGACAACTATTCAAATTTGCAATTTAAAAAAATAAATTACACGCTTCATAAAGGCAATTAATTTAGAAAAGAAATCATTTAACTAAACTTTAGAAAAAAGAAATTGAAAGATGTATTAATATAACTTATAATTAACTTATTATTAATATAAAATTTATTTTTATCAAGATATTAAAAATATTTTTAATAAGATGTTACCTAATAAAAGAATTTCTTAAATGGGTCATACTTGTTAAAAAAATTTAATATAAAATAGCTTTTTGGGTTTTTCCATCTTTGTGCCTATTTTTTTTTCTCTTTTTTGATTTTTTGCGGTGGTTTTTTTATTTGCTACTTTAGCCAAATACGAATACGGGCCAGACATTGTTAGAACTAGGTCAAATATGATCCAAATATAGGCCAAATATGAACCAGATATGAGTCTTAATAATCTTACTTTATTATTTTGTTTGTCTATGGCCTTTTGAAGCAGGTATATTATTTTCTAGCTGTTTTAATATCTACAAATTTCAATAAAAAATTCTAATATAATTTTCTCATCAGTTAATAAAATCACGCTTGTGAGCAAAAGATACTTTTCTTTCGCTTATAAACCACAAATAAAATTCTTTGCTGACATCACAAAAAATATGAATTCAATTCGCATTAAGGTCAACATGAAGGGTTTCCGTTTGTGGAGCCGAAGCCTTCTTTTCTGTATTATATTGTTCTGCTGTAGGGTTTCTTTACCAATAAACGAAGGTATGTTCCAATCTCCTATAAGAAAAAAAAAAAAAAATAGAGCGAACCACACGGCACACGAGCGCTAAAGGGTACTCGCATTTCTCTAAAAAGGAAAAGAGAAGATTTTTTCAGGATTATTTCGTTATGCCGACCTTAAGACTAAATTCTAGGAAAATGCCATTCTTCTTGTGGACATTCTAGTAATTCTTTGATTTAACCGAAAGCAAAGTCGCTTCCTTTGAGAAGGAGAAATTTAATCACATCCTCCAAACAGAAATGTAATCAGATTTACTGTCATGTGAAATTGCCAACTCGGGAAGCGTATGTGAACACCCCTTTAAACAAATTAGTTCGCTTTTAATGAGCCGACACATCCTTGCTGCAACGAAACCTTGCCGTGGGTTGGGCCCTCTCAAAGTTTCTCGGGAGCTCATCGTCGCTTTCTGTCAACGCAGCCAGTTCGTTAATTTATTATTTCTGTTTGCCGTTGTTTCAGCCCGCCCCGGGCGTGTCGGCTGAAACTTTTCACTTTGAGGAGTTGTCACGGGAAGCGATGAAAAGGGCCTTTAATAGTTCCTCCAGGAAATTATGTTAAGCTGAAACAGTTGAGGCCCCAGTTAAAAATTTAGAACGGCTCGTCAAGTCGGAAAAGAAAACAGACCCTTTGGGCGCAGGCTGTTATAATCACATGGTGTGTCTTTTTTGGGCTCGGTAGGTCTACGGCCAACAACCCTTTCAATCTAATTTTTTCGACCGCTTGTTTATCCCTCCATCGCAATGAGACCTCTTGTAAGCTACTTTAAGTTTATGCGGGTAATACTTACCCTGTTACGTTTGCTAGTCTCTTAGTATTCATGCCAGAGATTAGCATTAGCAATTTTTATATTGAAAACAAAACCTTTATTTTTTTATTCATTATGCAATAAATCAGTTCATCATTAGTAATAATTCCAAGAAGTTTCTATCTTTCTTAATTAATATTTCCTTGCGCCAAACTAAAACATGATGATGATGATGATGATGATGATGATGATTTCGAGACGTTATAGAAAGTAAAATATGAAATCCAAATATGAAAATGCATCCTTAAAGTGTTTGAAGTGGATGTCTTAGTTTCAAAATGATAGGGAATCAACAGCTTTATGTGGATATAAAGGCGAATAAAGGGGTCTACAGTGGCCTATCTTGAATACTTCATGAATTTATAATTTCTTTAATGCATAGTAAATTGAGGTACACACCAATACTTTCATATTGAATTGAACATTAAAATTAAACGAAGATGAATTGCTTTCATCAAATTTATATTAAGCTGCCTCTAGTTTAACGTTAAAAACATGAATTTCTTGTAATTCTACGGAATTTGGCGTGAAATCAATTTACCAGTGAAATTAGCGAACAGAAGTTGTCTACTCTGCAAATAAAATTGAACCTATGTTATGTAGAATAAAACTGAATATACTTGAACAAATGTTTAATAAAATAAAATGTCCGTTGCATGCTATTTTTTAAATATTTGTAAGAATTGTGTAAAAATTGTGCAAAAATTTGCATATGAAATTCAAAACTATGGTTTTACCCTAAACACACTTCGGACGTTTCATAATCATTCCAATACTTAAAACAGAAATAATTGTAATCAATAATTGTCTTGTTAAAACCCAATAACGAAGTATTCCGCATAAATTGGGAACACGACAGCCAAACTGCCTGCAGGTATTTCTGTCGCCAAATTCCGCCTACGGTCATTTTTTGGTTCAATTGGCCGTTTTTGATTGAAATTTTGTACGCAATTACTAAGGCATGAAACGTCCTCATAATCAAATTAGTGGTTGTCAAAGCTGGAATAGATTACTTCCTGTTTATTCTTCCTTCATATTCAAAATTATTGTCGTGGTTCTACAATTCTACGTATGAGTCTATTGCTGCTGGATATTTGTGTGGTATGGGTTTTATTTGAAATCGTTGATGTTATTGCCTTGGGAAGGCAATATTAATAATATAGTCGTCGTTACCCCAGACTGCAAATGTACATGTCCACGTGTATATTTATTGTATATTTATTTTAGTGAATACATTTCCAACCTGGAAACTGCAGTGGCGATAGCGTTGAATGGACATGAAAACAATTGTTTTTAGACTCGTAAAAAACTAGAATCCGGGATGGAAAATATTTGTTTTAGACATAAAAGAAGAGACCAGGTATGGTGTTACATTTTATCTCAATATTTGTAGGAGAAAATAGTGCACCAGGGCAGAAGAATTCAATTGTATCATTCACATGGAACACTTCGATTTTTTATTTAAGGAAATTTTTATTTAAAGATATTTTTAAGTAATTTTTGGTAGTATCAATTTGTTGTTTCAATACTGTCCGGAAATTTTGAAATAAATATCAATACTTTCAGAATCTCTGATTTAGAATGTTCCTTATTGGAAAAGAAACAAAACCACAGTACTATTAAAAAATTGATGACTTTAATTTTCGAACTTTTCGCTATTTCGACGCAATCAATATATTCTACAAAGTTTGTGTCACACTGTGTAAATTATTTTTTAAAAATGTCCTTGTGGTTATATCGTCATACGTTTAACTTTCAAATTTACTTTCAATCGTATGTATTTGATAATTGTTGAAGAGGGTGACAGGGTATTCCTAATAATGTAAAGATGTCTGTGGCCTTGAAAGTTGTTGAACATGGATAAAGAGCGAAATTTAGAACACCTCCCAAGGATGTACCCAATAACAGATAAAATGTTCTACCATCATTTCCATTAAAAAAATTCTGCCAAGAAGGTCATTTCACGTACGCTCCTTCGCTCTACGATTTTAAGGGAGAAGAACTGCTCCAAGCGGTAATAGATCTTAGATGAGGGCGCGTTAAGGTGTTTATCTACGCACTTTCCAGAGGAATGGGTGGTCTGTGAATTTTAATAAATTTGGGGCACCAAAGTCGCAGGACATGAACAAATTTACAGAGATGATCTGCCCGAGGAGGAGTCTTTGAGAGCGCAATAAAGTCAAAGTCACCTATATAATCAGCAGTGATTAGATGAGTTCCGTAAGACGTCTTAAGACCAGCCCCGAATTTTCAAAGTTGTACGTCTCGTTACCGCTAATGGGCTTTCAAACGAATTTTGACGCTGACGATTTACAGCATCTACCGACACATTCTTTGGGGCTTCCCCGAGGAAAATGAATATGCTTGAAAAGTTGTTAATGGACAAGTAGGAGTGGGGGCGTTTAATTCTGGAGTTAGAAATCCTTGGAATACTCCACATTACCGCCGCTATTGGTCGCTTTGGGATGTTCCAGAATATCAATACCTTCTATCCTTTGCAATGAGGGTTCCTCTCAGAGTGCCATCGCTGAAATGCCCAAGGCTCTGCCGCAATTCAACACGGGTATAGGGGAACAGTATACGTATAGATATCCAATTTATCTGCTAATACCCAAAGGGATTTTCAGGAACACTGGAATTAATGAAAATTGATGTGATTCCCGGTGATACTAAATCCTCCCAATGAGATTCGTTTAATTTGTGTTGAGGTTTATAGATGTGCTTGGGTTAAAGAGCGCGCAGACTTAGAGTGTACCCTGGTGAACCCGAAGTTATGGCACAGTAGGGATCGAAGTGGGCAATTAATCCGCAAGAAAGAAGCTTGCGATATTAATGCAAAAACAAAGTACACTATTTACCCCATTAAACTTGTAGTACTTTAGTTATTTACCTATACATAATGATGTAATAATGCCCGGATCGGCTAATCTACCGTATTTCTGTAGGTCTGCTTTTTAGGATTCCTTAAGTTGTACGTACGACCCATTAACTCAGAAATACAACGAGAACGACACAGCAAATTGCTCTTTTACAACCACAAATAACGTCGTCGTGATAAAAAATAACGTCTATAGCTTTTCCCATTTTATCTTCTACGAAAGATCCAAAAGTTATAAGGAAAATCAAATTGAGTGCTTCCACAATTTGAATCATAAAATTATGATATGAATGTTGGTATGTTCTTGAATAATTATGATTTAAACTGTTCGGTAGTATTTATAATATTCTAGCACATAGAAATGTACGAAAGATAAGAAACGCTCGATCGGTTTTTAAGATCAGATCAGCACATCCCTAAATATGTTACAAATTACCACTTAATTTATTTAATTTTATGTAATTGTTAAAACCAGTTTTTAATACAAACGCTCCCAAGTCTTGCTACGTAAAACGCTAACGTTTATATTTCGTGCAGCAAAATCTTCCTCCTATATCCAATTTATCAAGTTGCTAGGATATTATTCAAAATGATAAATATTTCAGGAACTACATGACCCCAGGCATTGTGTTATATTAATTTGCCAATAGCCTGCTCACATAAACTCTAATCGATTACAAGCAGATTCAAATCCGAGCAATAAATCTATCATGCCAGCTACGAGGTCCGATTTAGAAAATAGGGGAATCCCCATCTAGCCCCGCCAAAGCTCTCCCGTGCGGAATAAGTTCGACATCAACACGTGCGCACTTGTTGCTTAAGCAAGAACTTGTGAAGTCTCCTGCAAGACGGAAAATTCTGACTCGCCGAGATGTGGCCGTTCCCTAAAATTAGTAGGGACTTGTAACGGTCATTGGGCAGAACCTGTAGCTTATTACTAGAAGGGATAACTTCAGCCTCTCCGGATAATGGAACGAACTCGGGGTAGGGTCATAAAATCGAAGAAAAATTAATTCGAATCTTGGAATTGTTAATTTAGGAAAAATAAGGGAAATTTACGGCCGAGGCGCAGAAATGTTATAATATAACCGTGCCGCTTTTTCATTGGCATTCAAAGCGATTTTTCCTCATAAACGAGAAACTTCGACCACGGGAATTTCCGCGAACAACTCCCTGGGGCGTAATATTTCAGAGCCATTTGTTTATCAACGTGGCCGAGGAGGGTGCAGCTCGTTTTAAAACGGCCCTGGAAGTGGGAAAATATTCTGTAGCTCCTTCTGTACGCCTCGTTGCTATGTAGACAAGAAAGCCCAAAAGCCTCTTCGAAAATTTCGCCTATGATCTATGGACATCTTAATGTGGCGGGACTTGGCAATCGTGCAATTTTTACGGCCACCGCGACGGTGATTTATTTCGACCGACTTAATACAGCCGAAATGATGGATTCCCCCAGTGGCTAGCCATGCGTCCGCGAATAACCTCCACAATGAATAAAAATAAATAAATAAGGGAAAGTCAGGGAGGTGATCGCGGTCTTAGCTGCAGGGTCCTAAACGGTAGGCGATGGTGGCCGTCGCGAGGGCGTAGGTAGCAGGTCATAATGGCATATATTAATTTCCGTGGAGCGCTCCCCAGCTTTAATATTCTTTGGGATTTATATTTGCCTCATCTCGGATATTTTACCACCGTCGCCCATTTCGCACAACTCTGGACGAAATTGAGCGAATTTTTGGGCATAATCTAGGCTCGTCCTTTTCGGGATTTCTCTGGGGGTTCAATTTAATTCGGACATATAGCTGGCAAAAATGCGCTAGATTGGATTTTAAGGGGATTGCCACCCGACCACATCCTCGGAAGATTTAATCGCATACTCGAGCTACTTGGTGGTTAATATGGCCATTCCAGAGCCAATCAACACACCGTCCCTAACTAAAATTTTCAGATTTTTGAGTTTAATCTGATTCGGGTATTCCAATTTAAATGCAAACAAAATTTAAAGACTCTGTCCTCAAAAATTCGTTCTTTTATACCTACATCTAAAAGATAACTCAATATTCACTTTTCGTTTGAGTAGTTATAGAAAGATGCCTTTGAAGTTGTCGATAATAGATTTATCCCCAGCTGTGGTGCAATCTGGCACGTGAGCAAACACATACGCGTCCTAAAAAGCTGTGCTCTGTCTTCCAGAAACACCGTGATAATTATGCAGGCAAGTAATATGACTGACGGGATAGGGGGCGAGAGGCAAATGGGAATGTAATTAATCCAACCCTTTTCCAGCCAGACCCTCATTTCAGTGAAGGTACAATAAAGAGTGCGTTTTGTGCGCCGTTCCGGTGTGGCAAATGTCTAATTCCATCTCACGATCTTGCCTACACCTTAAATCATAATAATTAAAGTCTTGGATAAGGTGAGATGAGGTAACACAGCTTATGGTTGTGCCTAATGCCTTTTCGCCAAATGCTTGTCAGGGAATGTTATAAATTCTATTAGAAGCGCGACACCAACTGGGTTCAACGGCGTGAGTATTTTAAGGCACAAATCTTAGCGATGAATGTTCCTAAGATCTGCTGCGAAACGAAGTGGTTCCCATTACCTTTAGACGAACATTGAAAAAAGGATATATTTGTTGTTAACCAATTATTTTAACTACAAATATATCGTGTAGATGAATATGTCGAATTTGATATATATTTATTATTAATATATGTTATGTTTGCACGAAACATGAAAATGATGCACAAGCAAGTATAAATATGTACGACTTGATATAAGTAATAGTGCATTTGCTAGGGAAATAAAAAGTATTTGAGTTAACCCAATCACAATGTATATATGTACGTGTACATATAATTGTTATAATTATTATAGCACATACCAACCAGGCATTAACGCCGGTAACTTCATCGCGTAATGAACACCCATTTGGACCGGTTGCTTATAAAAAATAATATTAACTTACCTTCAAATGTTTTATTCAATTAACTTAAATCCCACGAATTCAAGATGAAGATTTCTTTATATGAAAACATGACTCCTGCTTTATTTTTAAATATACTTAATTTTTGAAAGGAAATTGAATTATATAATTTGTTCATAATAAGTACTGAAAAATGAACTTCATGTTAAACGAATTCTACAAATTATTTGCTATTAGTAAAATATTTTAATTATAAATATATCTCTTATTCAGTGAAGGGTGTCGTTTATTTCACCTGTGAAATATAGCTGAGCGCAAATATAGTTTTTGTACTAATAAATCCAAAGTCGTCCCGTGCAAAAGATATAGAGGTATAGATGATCGAATTTAATTTATTTAGACGTAAAGAGTCATTCTTTCCAAGATCAATTTTCATCGAAGGCAATAAATTCATGATACGTGTCTATTACGTCGCCCAAATTGAAAAATGTTTAGAAATAAAGAACATCCCATCTTAAATTCCAAATGTTTTCTATTCGTATTGTCCAGTCCAATAGAATATTTTAGACTCTTTATTTAATATTATTAATTCCGTATTATTTTATGTCAATTAATTTAACTAAATTGTTAATCTTAAATTTTGCGGAAATTCTCAATTGACAAAATTCCGCCATATAGTTATGAAATATTTTACTCTAGGATCAAATAAATTCGAGACGACTTTGAATAGCACAATATTATATGAAGCGAAGAAAATCCCCTTTATTTTTCCAGCCTAGCCAGCTATCCTGGACGATAAACGCTCCTTCATTTGTCCTTGTTAAGGTCAACTAATCCCTTTCAGCAAAAATCACCTTCAGAGGCCATTTCTTTCGCCGAATGAGTTCGAATCCAGAGGAATGCTGTCTGTGAGCTCCCAGTAAAATTGGAACATTTTCCTTAATTCTCCCGAATCGTATAAGGTGCTTCCATTTCGAGCCTCAAGTTATTTAAAGCACTGCTTGCGTATTATAGCCGAATTATTCTATTTCCACCCCAATGGTTAAACACGGTAGGCCTTTGGTCATGCCTTTCCTATAGGTAACTCTTCTAGGGTTACCTGCGGTGGCTAGACTTGCGTTTTATCGCTGCAGTGTAGAGATTTTTCGAAAGCAGGACGCATAGAACAGAGTGGAGATTACCTTCGAAATGTAATTGATACGACGACCGCGCTATAAAAAACGGACGCGCTCGAGCTTAACAAGCGAAGCAGAATGTGCCGAGAAGGCTTTCGGGTTTTATTGCAGCTCTTCTAGATTTAGCGGTTGGCTGGGCTTTACAGCCATCGTACACGGTCCAAGGTCGTCCGCAGCATCTATTACGCAAGCACTTTTCCACGGATCCACAGTAGCTATTTGCCAAAGAGCCTCTTCAGTCCTTTTGTTTTTTATTGTTGTCTGATAGCACCATCAGCGGCATATCAGAAAAAGACAATACTCGTCCACTTTTGGCCAGTACCAGTTGAATACTTCTTCCGCCACTGGAACCCCTTTATCGATCATACTGTTTGCCTTGCAAGGAGTACACTCAACTCCCTTAAAAAAACCATCCTCATTCAGATAATAATGGTGCTCCATTCTCGGATACGAAGGCAGAATTTTGTACCCGCAGGAGTGTCGAAGGTCTTTTCCTGCTTAGCGGTGTGAATAGAATGGTTATGATTATCGATTTTACATTAGAAATCTATTGATGATGTGATTGCATGGAGACCAGGTGCTCCGCCCTGTGGCTTCTGGTCGCTTATAGCAATAAGAGAGCATACTGCCGCAAGTTGACGGCTTATGAGGCTCATTACAATAACACCTTGTAGGCCCTATTTAAAACCTCTTTAAATTCTTCAGGGCTATTATATAATTTTTGAGCACATTTGTAATTGCCCAGAGGAAGTTACATCGAACGATGGGAAGGAAATCCTGGACTTTAGGAACCTGAGCTGATTTAATTTACTAGAGTGATACGTTTAGGAAAATCATTAAAATCATTAAAAGCAACAATTTTATGAGTTAGTTAGTTATGAGTAAGCCCTGTATACTTACTTATTAAAAAATTGAGGTACTTTTATTTTTTAAAGACAGATTTCAATAATAAAATTCTTATATAAATATGTTTTGAAATTTAATTTGAGTACTACTAAACTCGTAACTTGCTCAATAAAAAATGCTATAGTATTAAATAAAGCGTAATTTAAGTGATATGATATTAGAGCGACCTCAGTACTTTTTTTCATACAAATTAAATAATTATCCTGCTCTCTTTTGAAGTTACCTTGATAGAACAATTGAATTAGCTTATACCTAGGTAAGTTCATGTTTTTGCCTAATAATTAAATCTGACTAGAGTGTTTGGGTCTACTGAAACTGTCGATGGGAACCTATTATCGTAACTGAAGACCTTATTTCCGACTCTATGCCTACGGAAGAGACCCTCTGCTCATGCAATGTAAACTGTATAATTTTGGGTATTGTTTGTCCGGAGAGGTACTTTCGCCAACACGACAATGTCGTGCATCCCATTTGACTCTATCAACGAGAACCTTTAAAGGGAATAATCAGGACTCCACCCATCCGAAAAATTTGCCTGCAAATTTGCATGTCAAATTTGTAATATGTAATATTACTCGACTGAAGGACACAGAGCCGCACACTAAAGATTTCTTTTCGTTATCCGGGACTCCCGCTTAAATAATTTCAGATGTAAATGAGTCCTGCCTGTCCTGGAGCAAAGCACATTCGGAATAATTCTTGTAACCCGTAGTGTTGTGCCACACATCGTTCCCGGGTTCCGCTTACCCATTTTTCTGCTAATACGGTAGGGCCATGGGGACTATTCCAGGTCCTCCTCCGGTAGCGTGCGGAGTCCTTCAGAGCCTGGAACGAGGCGGAAACTCGTGTTCTCTTACTACCATAAAATATGGAAGTTAATTTGAATACGAAATTCCCTCGATTTACTTGAACCACAATTAAATTCTAAAATCAACGGCTTCTGCGCCTCCGCCCATCCGCCATATATTCCGAAGCCTTCTAGAATCAAGTTCTAAGGCGGCTGGAGGGGAGTATCCTCGAAGGGCTGTTAATCATTAATTGCTCCTTCGAGCAAAATTCTTAAAGGGAAGTGAAATTGCGCTATCACGAAAGCAGTAGTTAACTTGTTGAGTCAATGTGCCCACCACGGTGCACTGACCCGGCACGGCTTTTTATGTTTTCGCAGTTGATAGCTTCAGCTACACCCTGTGATTTTCTGATTTTGTGATAATCACACAGCACTGCGGCCCCAGTCTATTAAAAAGCGGCAAACAGAGTTGTTTCTTCGGTCAGGGAATGGTTAAATTCTAGGTTGCCATCGCATTAATTTCAATGAAAATTACTCGCAGGTGTATGTGCAAATTTTGGTGCTGTTTTTCATGGCAACCAAATCCGATTTACCAGATTAGATTTATATTCAGTAAGTGCTTTCAGGAAACAGATCTCTTCTGAATAAACGAATTAATTTAGCAAGATTCCGTCTCAGAAGCATATTTACACACTATATTTATATAGACATAAAAGGACGCGTGTAACACAGTGCGAAACCACTTTATTTGGAAAATTTGTTAGGTCAAATCTCTCAATGAGTATTCAAAATACAATCGACTTATTCTGTTCGAAAACTCATCACAGAGGATATCCTGATTTCTTCAACAGAGTCCCTATTTTATCTTGTATTTCATAAAACATAATTTGCATAAGATTAGACTGTATTTATATACTCATTAAAACTACATTAGTGGTTTAATTATTTTGATATATACCCATATGGAACGGCCTCTTTGTTGGGAAATGAAATTTTTTTCCTGTGCTAAAGGAAACAACTGAAAATTCTAATGTCCTTAATTTATTGATTAAATTAATTATTTGTCAGAATTAAATCTACTTTAACTTTCTTTAAAACTACAATGAAAATTATGCAAAACACAACTATCCCATTTTTCTTCTAGGAAGATCTCAGATTTACTTCTACAATCCAGTGAATGTGAAACTCTGGATCAATACAGTCAATAATCCTTCTAAAGTCTCCTAAATTCCAGGACTGTTGCACCCAGGGATGCTGCGAGAATAGTGAAAAAAAAACACGGGTATATTTTTTCTACACTAGTCAGTCAATCTCTCTAATCTGTGGCAGATCCGCTTTCATCAATAAGCATTAGCAGCCGGGCATGTTACTCCGTCTTTTCATCCACTAACGTAAAATAATGGCTTCTCCGTGCAGGTCGTAAACTGTCCCCCACATAAAACGAGAGGGCCAAATTTATTACAGTGTATGTTTTGGGAGCATTTACTACTTTAATGCTCCGAATGGTGTAAAGTCCTTGGCCAGAGCAGTAATGTTTCAGAAAAGGGGACTTACGTCAATAGTCCTTTTTATATTTTTAAGAAATAAATTACATCTGAGCCCAGAGGGTGGAACTGAGCACTTCTTTTGAGTGGCAGGTCCCAAATTGAAACAGAAATATTAAAGAGTACTAAGGCTAGAGCATTAGACCAAGACATTCTAATTAATTCTTGGCGGTAACGTGCAGCTCTTTAACGTCGCAAACAGTAACGCCATTATATCATCTTCGTTCTGTCTAACAAAACGGTGTGAAGTGAAAATGAAGGGTGTGGGGATTTTCGCATATCCAATGAGTACTATTTGCATGTTTAGCTCCTCGGGCTTGACTTTGTTCTATCAAAGCTTCCGATAATCAAGCCGTCGTACAATTTGCCTAAAATTAATCAAAATTTTGCATAGACGAGTGCTAATTAAAAGACCAGTACAGAAGTGATCAAGAAGCGCGACTCGATTAGGGGTAGATCCCAGAAATTTGCGGCCGTTCTACGAAAAGCCCTGTCACCGATGAATCCTTTTATTTGTAATTATAAATTTGCATATCAAAGCCTGGGGATTAAAAGCTCGGATTTAATCCAATTGGGATTGCAAATCAAAGCAAAGCCCTAAATCACCGCAAATAGAGCTATTTTCCCTAGGAATCGATCGATTTCATTTTTCGTCGAACTCTTCAGCTTTACTTTAGTCCTTGCATTGATGGTAAGCTTTTCACTGATACTTTTAAATTGTATGCAACGTGGGCATTCAAGGGATTTATGAGCTCCATTAAGGATTATGAACAGCATATGTTCCCCGACCTAGTCTCGAGCGTCGATATCATCGTTCCCCGCGCCCCATATACACGAGACTTCCAGAGGATCGGGTTCCGGCTAAAGGCAGACTACTGCCAGTGCAGTCTTTTATTAGAAACCTTCCTTCTTTTTTATGACCATCGGTGCCTTGCTATTTCTCTCTGAAACAACTAATATTGGAATTTTAAGCTTACGAACTTCTGGTGCACTTTGCCAGAAATGGATTCTGGAGGGGAGGGCAGGTACTATAGCATTCGTTTCAGCTTAATTGAACGAAGGAGTAAAGCAAACAAACTAGCTTCAAATCTTCACATTATTGAAGCGTATTTTTCAGAAATATGTAAAACGTCTGATGGAGAGTTCATTTATTTTAAATTTACTTCTTTTTTCCAAATGCTGTTATTTCAAAGTGAAATTTATTTGAGTAAAATTCTAGCAGCATTTCTACGCTTGCACATTTAATAGAATTAAAATTTTGAGATTATTAAATATTAAAGTGTTCAAAAAACTGTGCTATTTACACATTTAATGGCTAGACAGATGCTTTTAACTTAAAAAAATACCCTTTGACCAGTGAACTTAAAATTCGACTAAAATATTGAAGTGATCGATATGCACTATATTAAAATGCATGTCGATAGCTTGAATTTTAGCTATAGAAAAAAAAACAAAAAGAACAAAAAAATGCGAGCAATTACTTCCAGAACCATCAACCTTCATCTTTTTACAAACAGAGTTTGAATAGAATCAATTAAGCCAGTGAATAGCGCAATTACCGTCAGTAGTTAGTTCTTCAATCAAAAGGGCATCACCTTACTGGTGCCCAAATGTAAACAGAAGTCCTGAGAATAGCCCTAATTAAAATGGCTGTCCCCTCGCATAAAACGTCAAGCGGGAAGCAGGGAATTGATTAAAAGAAGGAACATCCTGAACGCCAGATCAGGATTCACAATACTCTAGCGAACATCCTCTAATTAAATCCCGTCTTGATTCGCATCAACTCCAGTTTAAGACCTTAATCCAGCTGACGTTCGACGACAGAGGTTCTACAGGTTGGTCACCCACTGCTCCCTCGGGAGCGGCAGGAATTGTCGTGATAAATTTTAACGAAGTCGCAATTTATATCCTAGCCATACATCAATGATACTTTCCAGGTTTAATTGAAATTCTGGACAAGATTCAGGGGTGTTGTGTTTCGTCACTTGATTTTTGTGGGGTCTTTTTCTTTTCCTGACGACTTCAGAAAATCAGCGAGGGCCATCAATCCCCTTGATCTTTAATGGAATCGGTTCATTCGGAATTCAGTTATTGCCGGCGGATGTGACATGCTCCTGACTGAATTTGGGGGATATGCAGATTTCAAGGGTCCTGAATTCATTTCTAGATCCGGGAAATCCCTCGTGAAATAAATCTAGAAACACTTTAACGAGAAAAGCTTCTAGCGCGTTAAATCGTTCCTTCTGTACGAGAGATAGCGAAAAGTTTCCTTGGCACGGTGTCAGGAACTTGGAAAATTGAATTACTTGCACTCGAACGCAACGAAACTGCAAAAGGCAACTATACGCCAGGCTGGGGGTCTGACTAAGTGCACTGGGAAATTGTTTTCTTCTGGATTCCGGAGGAACTTGTCAGCTAACAGTTCAGGTCGCAGTATCTACACCCTGCTGGGCGGAATGGTGTCATTCCGCCCTTTTTACTCTATCCTGGGTGGGTTTTAATTCATAAGACCCTGAACCTAGAAATCAAATTTATTTTACTTTTAAATCAAGCTAGGACGGAAATTTGTATTTTCTCGTAAAATGGTTAAAGCTAAGTAAGCTAATGCGAGTAGAATGCTTCCCAAGTCGGGGAGCTTATCAAAGGGATGAAGAGATGAGGGCATGAAGCTCACCTTTCCACTTCTGGTTTCTGAGTCTGGCAGTCTCCCAAGCGTAATTTCGTCGCTAGAATAGATCGTTGAGGGCGCTTAGTGGCAATGAATACGCTTCCTCTAAGCACCGAGGAGAAGCTAATCTTCTTATCATCATACTTGGCAAGCCGCTGTTGTTGTTTTTATCTTCTGTTTTTCCTTTGGTGAAATTTTTGAACACTTTATGGGTTCTTAAAATAATCACCGCCAATAAGGTCGACGAATGATTTTGAAAAGAGCAATGCTTTGTCGACACTCATGTACCTCGAGGCGGACAGATGAGTTGTTTAAATACAACATCCTAGAGATTGGATTGCTACAATGTTATGAGAACTTTATGACTACTACCTGCACGAAAAATGACCAAAACCAATTCCACTACAATTTGGATAAATAAGGAGCATGAGGCTCTTGTCTATAAACAGAAAATACCATTTTAAAATTAAATACTTCATATTCTCTTCAAACTGAAGTGTACGTTATTTGTTATTCCGGTCAAAAAAAGCCAGACTGTTAATACAAAATTCATATTTTGTGAGCAACTGTATGTGCCTTTGTATCCAAAAAAGATTAAATTTTTAGACAAAATTAGATAACAAAAAATAAATTCTTCAAAGAAAGCTTTAAAGTTCTATAATTTGTAAGCCGATAGCATTAATTTTTTTCAAAATTAGGAAGGAGAATTAATTTTCAAGATGAGTTTTCAGCAATATCTCGTAAACCGGGCAAAGAGACAAATATCCTTTAAGGTATAAGAAGTGGAATAAATGCGGACTAGTAAACAAAAACGCAAATTCGACTGTAGCAGACAATTTCAATGAGAGAGTGACTGACTGAGTGATTTACATTGGTTTCAAGACCCTGTCTATTTTTTAGTGTTTTTTTTTTTTTGTATTCCTGAATTGTTCTTTACTCTAATTTGTGCATTTTAATGCTAATGGCTACTAATAAAATTTTATCTTATCTACTCGATTTCTGATAATTTTATGAGTCCTTAAAGTAATCACCTTAATAAAATCGAAAAACCACCAATCAGGTCTGCGAAGAATTTTCAGGATCTGCGCTATGACGGATTTCTTAAGCCCCAAGCACGAGAAAGAATTGTTTTAATAAAACTTACCAGTGATGGGATTATGATTTTACGACAACTTTATTATTACTACTTTCGGAGGGCGGAGTCGAAAACCTCCCTTCGGCCATTTGCATAAGTAGGGATTAGAATGCCGTAAGTGACGACTGAGCGTACTTACAGTCTTGTATGTCGTTTGACTGTATAAAAATATATTTTTGGGTTGTATATTTAAGGACTACAGTAGACCCTCCATAGTCACATGTTGCCATCGCAAAGCCTGGCACTGCTGCAGACTTTTCATGCTTTCTTATTGAAATTTGGTTCCCCACTTTATATAAAGTGTACCTTCCCGTTTTTATAGTGTTTACAGGATCATTTCGGGAGATTTTTATGAATATTCGCGTATACTCGTAAAAAGTTTGATTGGCCTTCGATCGCCGAATGTTTTTCCGGTTGTGAGCATGATAAAATCCATGGACATGCCCATATATGCCTAGACGCCTCCCATCGCTGCGAGGGTATATCGATCGATTTCGTCAATTTGAACTCCTGGCAAATTGAATTGCAAAAATATCCAACTGTGATTTGTGTCAAAGTGCAATTGCTTGGAAATCTGATTCCTTCTCGTTTATAAGAGGATTTGTACAACACTCATTTCTAAATTTAAGATGTTCAGTTTGATTGCTGATTGATTTTTTCATTTGGAACTGCTCAATTTATTTGTTGATTTTCATTTACTTAAAATTTAACTATTTGATTGAAAATAACATACGATAGCAAATTGTCGTAATTGAATGATTCTGGATGTTGTCCCATTTTTGCAATATTATTTTTAAATTTTTGGTGTATTCAAAACAATACGACTGAAAATGTAGTTAAATCATAAAAGAATAAAGGAATGAGACGGTATTTTTAGAAAAAATGATAAATGATGTTAATCACCAACTGATGTAATGTTTAAATAAAATCGTATGCTTGATTTCCCATTGAAATTACAGTACTCTAAAATACTAAAATCTCTAAACGTATCAGGAAGTAAAGATCTTATCGAGAAAATAATAATACATGAATCATAAGATAAAAAAATAATTTATTTTTTGTGGAAAATTTAAAAGAACTTAAGATGTTTTCTGGGATAAAATTCCTCCATACAATACCTTGACAAATATTGCACAATGAAATAAATTTTTCTTTTTGGTTTTTACCTAATAACACCTCAATTATTAATTGATCAATATGGAATTTGGTGTAGATACCAGGCTATAGAATAATTTTGATTGCAATCATTGTGGTATGTGACGTGACATATAAATAATATATAAGAGACATTTCATTAGTTTCTGAGATTATATTAGACGACATAAGCCAACTGATTTCTTTATAGTATTGATACAGATAGAAAAATAGACTCATTAAAAATCACGACATGAGAAACACGCGAAAGATTAGGGCATAGTCATCACTGTCATTAGGTGACAGCAATTTCGTTTGCAATTTGCCGGCCAACAATGACAAATGAGCATTTTCGAATCAATTTGTAATTTTTGCTACAGTCCAGCGACTCCCTTAATGAAAATTCAATTAAGCTCGATTGCTAATTAATTTTTAGTGCTCGCTTAGACACTAGACCGTAGACCGGTTGGGGGTAATGTCGAAATAGTATGCTTGGTGACCGTTTTCGCCACTATAAAAGTGTTATGGCCTATAACCATCACCGCAAGGCCTGATTTATGCGATTTCAGGCCTTCATTAATTGACTTTGGTAATTTCTAAATTATTCTGACGGTTAGGGGTATGTACATCATACAGGGTAATGTACGGGTTATTAACCTACAGCTACATAACGATTTATGAAATTCCGTAATAAATTTTTATATAGTGTAAATTTGTAATTTTCAAAATTCAATTAGCTTTAAGTTCCTTTAAAGTGGACTTAAATATTGTGTATAAAAGAGATTCCTTAAATCCAGCATAACTCCGCTTCAAAGCCTCTAAAAATTGAAAATTTTACTTTTTCTCCGCAGGCGTTTGTAACTTGAAGGCCAACGAACGTCTTCGAAATAACTTCGAGCTAAGAAAAGAAATTGTAATTGCGATGGGCAGCGTTTGTCACCAGCGTGACTCAAATATTCCATGATGGGGTCTCTACTCCAAATTAATTTCATCAAATTACCTCGGTTTTTGGTATCCTTTCCTTATCAAGGGGCTGGAAACTCCTCAATGGTTCTCAAGGCGAATGCAGAGCAGATATTTGGAAGCAGTAGGTGACAAATGCGGCCCAAATTCGGCAACAACAATAACACGAGGGGCGACTATCAGGGGTGGTAAATGAAAGGCTTGTCAAGCCCCAGAAAGGACTGTCCTTGTCTCAGCTAATTGGACAAGATTTACCACAGATTTGGGACTGGCTTTATCTGGATCAAAAGGACAAAAGGTCGCACTTATGAAAGCTACATTCAAATGAATATTTGATAGTCAGGCCCTTGTTATCAAAATCAAGGGAGTGTCCTTGGGGAACTTCTAAACTGCTGATACTGGTAGCAGTGTTTTTATTAATCGCAGTTTGCTTAAACACAACCAACCGGCTAGAAATTCATTCTGGAATTTAAAAGACTTCGACGGTAGTCCAACTTCTTCAAGTTTAACGGAGGGTCGTTAAAAATTGTTTGAAGTGAATAAGATGCTGAGAATTTTAATAAAGTTAGTGGACTTTTGAATAGAAGAAAAATTTTACCAGATCTTGCCAAGAAGCAAAAAGTGTTAGACCGGCTTTGCATTCAAATAATGGGGATTATCTTCGCTCGAAGCAATATTATTAAAAGAACGCCATGTTTCGAACAGCGCACTGTCTGCCGCGAAAATCCATATCTTTTAGGAAATACTCTTCAAGGAAGTGAATAGCTCAAGAGTAGACAAATTGTTTCGGAGGAGTATTCTAATTGAGCTGTAGCAAAAATTCAAGTAAAAAGCAAGGAAAAATTTATTCAGAGATGTAAAAAAATGTTAAAAGGCACTTCAAGCAGGAAATGAAATCTGCGAAGGACCCCAGTCACCTCCTTAAAGGGAATGGTAGACTACCACCGGGAGTGTTTTGCATTAATCGACAATTCGAAGACAACTTGTCGCAAATTAGCACCTCCCTAGCTTCTTAATTCAAGTTGAATGGTTTAAGTGGCATAAAAGGATTATAGAAGAATCTTTAAATTGTTTTGGGGCTGCGAGATGTTTGTTCCTCCATTAAGAACTTTAGGAAATTAGCCGTGGGATCAAAGTTTTGTTTCCATCTAATTCAGTGAGAACTTTCGGGTAAATGAGCTCAAGTTGGTGAACTTTTAATTGCTGCACAACAATATGCTAGAGAACAACCGGACCTATAAATAAACTATATGAAGCAGCCGGCATTAATCAGGCTATATTAATAAATATTTAATGATATTGCTCAGTTGCGACCCTAATTTTGCCGCGCCGATATAATTTGGGAAACCCAGGCCTACAATTCACACTTAAGCTATCTTAACGAGGAATTCCATTCTTTTCAAAGTTTAGATCTGAGCCTGTGTATTTTAAAATGTAAAAATGGTTTAGAATTTCAAAAATTTTAAAACTACGAAGCTATTTGTGCTGCAATAATTTTTATACTAAATTTCTGAAGGAGGAGGAAAGAGGCTATTATAAAAGTTGATCCATCTCAGACAAAAGAAAATCTTACAGGTCAGCTTTATCTCAGCTAAATACCCTTTTTTTAATTTAAACTTTTTACAAATATTTACAAATGAAAAACTCTTTACATTTTTTCATCAATTTCTTAAAAATTCCAACAAGCTTTTTCCGCAACGGTAAGCGCTTTTATTAATTACATCTTAAAATATCCGGAATGAAATTTGGGAAAATGTTATTTTCAGATTTATATCATATTTTGTATGATGACTCCCCTCCCAGTTGTCTAAGGCAGTAAAATAAAGACATCGTCTTATTTTATCTGGAAATATATATAATTCTCAAGGAATAACAAAAAATAGGATTCAAATTTGCAAATTTAATGATTTGTAATTCTGAAATGTTCCCAAAAATGTAAATATGATACTTTTTTTAAAAATGACTCGTACATCCACTATTTTGTTTGATTAATATGAATATTAATTTAATTATCATATATTACCTAGCTTTAAAGAAATATAGGCAAATTGAAATTTTCTATTTTTTTTTGGGGCACTTCAGAAACGGAAAAACGCCAATTGTTGATTTTCCCCAAAGTCCAAGTAATTGAGTTAAGGTTTTTCTTTAAATTAGTTTAATGGGAAAAGGGCAACAAATTTTACACTTTGAATTTTCCACTCCATTTCAATCATCATTTAATTGGAGCTTTAAATGGAAATCACGGACGGTGCTATTGAAAATTTGCCTGTCGCCAGGAATAAAAAGGAGGTAAGGGGGATGATTTATTCGCTGCAGGCTTCTTCAATAAGGCCATGTCGAAGTTGCCACACCATTTGACACGTCGCACCGCCCTGCCCATAATGAGGGAACTTTGAAGCTGTTTAAGGCTGCGGTCACAGCTTTAATTGCATCACCACTACTCCAACGTGTGGGGTGTCGGGCACCACAACGACCAGGCCGGGACTATTGAGCTGCACTGAATTCGTTTGCTTAACAACAAACCAGTTTCTTCGATCCAGAAATTGCAAAGTCAGAGCTCTTGGACGGCCATCTAAAATTCAATTTTATTGATCAAAATCTAAGAAGCCGTGTTGCACAACCGTTTTTATCGGGAAAAATCGCCCAGATTTTTTATTCCTAAGCAACTTTTGTTCAATTTTTATCGATTCCAGGTGAAATAGAGTTTACGGTAGAGGTACAGCGACGGATGATATAAAATTTCTCAAAGAGAAAAGTCCAAAGTTTGTCAAAGAGAAATACCACCCGCCTCAAGTTGCGTCCTTAATTGGCTAAATGAAGCAGGTTTTTCCCACGTCCCCGTTCTTCCAAAATTTTAATAGTTCCCCATCTTCTTCTAAGATCTTAAGAAATACGCGCTATTTGCTTTGCAATTCTAATTAACTGAGCTTGCTTTAAGTTTGTTTAAGGCTAACTTGAAAATCGTATGGAAACCTTTGCATCTTGCAAACTTTGCCAGCCCTATGCTCGATCTCAACCCTCTCTTTCGGATTGAACTAGTAGTAAAGCCATAGAACTCCGTAAATGTTGTTTCTTGAGGGTTCGAATTTTGCGGCAATTACTTTAAACGAGATGAAGGTTCTTTTGCACAGACGAACTATAGCACTTTTTGAGATTGGATGAGAGAGCTAGAAACTTTCGGAAATGAGTGTGGGTGCTGGTTAATTTAGATACGTATCAAAAACGGCGTCTTATAAATAAGCAAAGCTAATTTGTGTAAATTAAAATTTAATTACCCAGCGTCTCCAAGAATCTTAAGGATGGTACCACGTACACCTTGGTCTCTATTTCATCTCAATGGCGGTTCGTTGTCATTTTGAAGACAAAGTGGTTTCCCTGGAAACAAAAATTTACCACTGTTACCAAAATTTCAGATTTTATCTAAAGAAAAGGTAAAGGCGCTAGCAAACGTTTTCTTTAGAATTGTTTACCTCACGACTGGGCGGATATATCTCGCCTGGAGGAGCGTGCCTCCCAGTTAGGTTACAAATCACGTACTCAAGACGTACAGTTGTCCTACAGTCGTCCCGACAAGAGATAAGACGTGAATCACCGCAAGGATAATGTTCCTTAGTGGTGGAATACAAAGGCTAAGACGTTTTCTTATTTTTCCAACTTCGTGAGGGCAGCAAATGGGGAATTTAGTAAAAGCACGTAATGAAAAGTGAATATACATGACTAAAATGCCCGACAGCTTAAAAGAGTATATTCTGATAAATCCACAGATTTTTATCGGATATACGAAAGAAAAATAAGTCCATTGGATAGCGATAATATGCTAAAGGAAACTTTTACCTCCTAAACATAGGATAAAAGTTGACAACCGATTTCTGGTGAGACTTCAAAAGCCTTTTCAGTATTTTAAGCGAGAAGTTTCACACAACTTTACCTACGAACGTGTTTGGGCAACATCTGTTTTCTCCGTGCCTGGCAGCAGAGGGACTGATTTTCATTTTCCTGGAATTATGACGGCTCCTTTTGCTGAAGTTGGAGAACTATCAGAATTTGAATTGTGTCAACAAAAGTGAAGGAAAACGTAGGTATATACAACCCGGCAAAAGGCTTTTCTGTTTTGTTCTCAACAAAGGGAAAAGTTTAACTGCTTTCCGGGCATGATGTTGGGAGTCCTTATTAAAGGACTCTTCGAACGTCAACGTTCGGAGTTTGCTTAGAAATTCTGTGAATATATGCATGAAATCATGATTTTCAAAACAGAGAAATAATAGGAAGGACACTTTAGTCGGTTTAAATTTAACCAGAAATTGCAAAGTTATTTTCTAAGCAGAAGTTTGAAGGAATCGTCCAGTAAAATGTTATACAGGATTAAAAAGAAAAATAAATTTATGCAAAATGCTCTTAAAATGAAAATTACCAATATCAAAGTACTACGACTGATATTAAACAGACCTTATTTAGATTCTAAAAACGAAGAGAGATGGCTGAAAGATAAAACAAACGAAGCCTTAAGTAATTTGTTAGTCACAATATTACAATATATTCTTTGGAAGCTACAAAAATTATATTATACAAATCGACACTCAGGGTTAATTAAATGCTTTACCACGCAGAAATTACGTATTTTCACCGAATTTTATGTAAAATTATTCTGCTTCAACCCTTAAGGTACACAACTCCCTGAGAACTTCCAGAAGGAGATTTAAAGTCCTATACATATTCCAGCTAATTTTCCTTAATTGTAAGGGCAATTTAAACCTTAAAAATTTACATAGAGAAATTTTAATTTAACACATTTTTCAAAATTCTAATTTAATAGTAGGAAATTGGGATCTAAAAGTTTTTAGGATCTAATGGACCTAAGGATTTTAAATGTAAAAAATTCAAGCTTTGCACTTTGCACAGACACCCCTGTAATTACCCCAAGTATTTTTTTTCTTGTTCTTAATCTGTGACAGCGACTCGTGAAGAATATATTTTTGAAACCAGTAAGTAAAATTTAAATAAAGATTAGGACTTATTTGCTTTAATGTAGTATCTCGGAAGATTAATTCCCGTGCGAGTCCCTCTCTGACCAAGGAGCTATGTACATATCGCTAAATGCCGGACATTTTTCTCGGTCTCAATTAACGGTTCACTGTGAATGTAATACATGTTGATTGAGGTAGCAGACACCGAGCCTTCGTACAGTCTCAGCTAGCTCAAATCCAAATCTCTTTAATCTGAAAGGAGCCCCTAATGGTACACGGCTAGAATACCCCACGGCTGTTTACAGAGTGGAAGGGAACTGGCAGCTACTGAGAGTGTACTTCAAAGCCTTGGTCTATTTTTGTTCAAGCACGAAGCCGGGGGCTCTAAGAGGCAATTTATTAATTTTAATTGTTGGCTTTTGCACTAAGGAGGCTATGATGCCGCGATTTGGAGACTTCTGCTCCCTGGGAGCAATTATAAACGAAAATGTTATTTATCCACCCCCAGCTCGTTTCGGTGCAATAAAATCCCTCCATAGAGGAAGCTGTCGGCTTACAGCTCAGGGTGTTTATTATGGGAAATTATAATTAAAACAATTTAAAATTATTGTCTTCCACAAGAGTCGGTCGAGTTCAAATAGCTTCCAAGTTGAAGTACTTTTACTTAGCTCTACTTTCAGAAATTTACTTTCTTCTTAAAAAACTCTTATTTTCATTAAAAAGGAATAAAAAGTATGTTATTCGCTTCTTGAAAACCCACTCCTCACGTCCTTAAAAGGCACGTAAAACTCTAAACGTAATATTTTGCGAAACTTTATTGTTCACTATAAAACGTTAAAGGGAAACGTACTCAATGCTTTCCCACTGCTTTTATTATTTGCGAACATAAGCGCTTTTCACTTGCGAGACCATTTTACACGTAAATTAAATAGATTAAAAGTAACAAAAAGAGGTAGGACAACTTGGGCTCTGCAAAAATTTAAACTCGATTGCATTAATTTAAGAAGATTTAATTTCAAATTGCCGGGGTTTTTATTGAAAATTGTATTTGCAGGCCTCAATATAAAAATTTATTAAAACATTGATTGACATTAATTTTATTCTCGAAAATTTTAGCAGTCTAATGAAAATTTAAAATAAATTTCCGTTTATAAATTGCAAACGCTTAATGAATCATTTTGCTTATCATTGACATCTAAAAAGAATTTGTCGTGTTCATTTCCGCTTATCTATCCGTAAAAATAATTCTTTTACAGTAATTTCTATTACCAATTTTAATTGCACGAAGCTTCATTTATATGAATTTTTGAAATTTTTCTTTTTTTACGAGATGAGGAGAATTAAATATTCAATTACAGAAAAGATGAAATAATGAAAATTTTTAAAGATATACGTAAATGAGTTCGTTCTTAAGCCATTACGAAAATATTTTTAGAATTTACTATAGTATAACAAACTTTACAAAGAATTACTGTATTCAAAATTCAGGCAGTAAAGTTATGGGCATTTTAATTTAGTCTTTCAAGGTTAAAGTAGAAAAACATTGTTGTGATTTTTAAAAACCTCTAAACTCGAAGTAAATATTTGTAAGAAAAACAAAAGCATCATTCCTGTTCATTAGTTGGTCAAACTAACTACGGAATTTCGCCACAGTCGACCTTTCAAAACAAACTGAGGTTTTTGGATGAAATTAAATTATTCATATTTCCCTTATGTTTTATGAGTGGCTTTAAGTAGAATGTTTAAGGTTGTCCGAATGAGTTGGAAGGGAAGATGGAAATGTTAGAAACTAGGTCTTTAACAAAGTTGCTGGAAAGTGTCCCTTTCCATCGGTAGCAAGAACCCTTCCCAAAGATACAGATCGCTAAAACGCGGTCTCTGGCTCCATTGTGTGCCGACTGCCTCTGGCGTAGATAGACCCCACAACGAGTTGAGTAACTTATCTTTCCCGCAGTCCGGACAATTAACGCAAAAAGAAAAAATAAAATAAAAAAATAAACCCAGTTTATCGTAAATAAGGGTAAGGACCCACAGAGAACTGCTCCGTTTCCTTTCCATGCAGAGCGCACTTATCTTCCAGAACGGAGAGATAAACAAATCCTTTATTCACTTTTTCCAAATATTTCTAGAAATGTCCCAGGGTCTCAGGGGTAGGATGAGAGCCCTTGTATTCTGGAAGAGTATCCTCGGTAGGTTTAGGTATTATTTAAAGGAATTTCGAGTGTTTAAATTAAAGCCGAGCTTCGAGATAAATGAGCCGTGGAAACAATTCGCACTCGTCTAGAATCAGTAAACTTGTTCCAGAATTGGTTTCGCAGCCTCCAGGTGCTGCCCTCTGGTGTACCTGTCGGGCACAGCCAGTGGGAATTTGGACGATTCAACAATTCGATTTCGCAGAACTCCGTCGTGACAGGAATTGTAAAGTCAGTTCGGATTTCAATTATGCGCATCAACCTCCTTCCCCTGCTCCGGAATTCTCCGCTCTGGAACCAGACATTACTTTGGCACTCGTGCGGTAAACAAATAATAAGTACAACTGCTGCAGAAAGTAGGCCGGCGGAGGGCGGGCTGGAACACTTGTAAATTTATTAATTAAATTGCACATTCCAGCACCACATTTCTATCTGCTGGTTTGTGCAGATGGCGTTGCATTATTTTGATAATGTTCGGAACTTTGTACATCTCGAAAAGTTCTTTTGCAGACGATTTATCGTTATTCGTTTAAACAAATTGCAAATTGCTTAAATTTTCACATGAATGAAGCGAGAATTTTGATACTTTCATTTTCAGAAAACCGAAACAATGAATCGGAGTAACATTTCAATAATTCAGTGGCTTTTATTTGTTACTGTTGTACTGAAGTCATTTTATCTGTATAATATAACCAGTACCAAAAAGAGGACTACATTAGATCAAAACATCAGAAACTTTCAGCTTTTTGAAATAAAATATATTAAAGATAAAATTGTATCCATAATTCGAGCTAAAGGTAAAAGTCTCATGTCAAATGGTTTATACTAATTTTTCTTTATTACCTGTGTAAGTTTAAAAAATAAATAAAAATAATTTCACCAGTTGTATTTTAAACTCTACATTTATTTTTTTAATAATACAATGAAGCCTTAAACCTGTAAAATAAAAGTAATTTTCATCCCAATTTTTATTGTGATTGAAAATTTAGCTTTATTCCGAAAAAAAAACTTGTTATACAAACTCTCACTCACCAAAAGCACGTCCTAAGCCTTTTTTAATTCAAAGTCATCATAACTGAAATAGATTGAACTTAGGCACTACATATAAAAACAAATCAGTACAGGTGTTTCCGAAGGGGTCAAAAACCGGGTCAATTAAATCAATTTATCGAAAACGAATTACGTCGACGCGAAACGAATAATAAATTTTTTCATCAGGTTGACCCGCCGGAGCTCCCGGACAATTAAGGGAATAAATTGAAAATTGAGCCGAGCGAGTGTCGTGCTCCGTGGACGTGCTAATTGCTCAAATCGGACTGTCCAACAGTAGCTTGTTAGTTGAACTGCACACACCAGACGGTCTACTCTAGCAAATCATTTGATTCTTGGGAAATCTACGTTTGTGTTTCAGGCTGTATTTCAAGAGGTAACAAGCGCAAGGAGCTCGGACGGCGAGCAAAATACATAAAATTAGTACGTGGATGATCGGGGACAACAAGGAAGACGCCCTGTGTTTTATGATCGACCCGAGTTCTTCGAATTCGCAGGGACTTTATAATGGCATAATGCCGTAATGGCGGCGCCGCGGCACGCAAATCATATTTAGTCGAAATTTATGACTTATTTAGGAAAGTTAGCTAATTTATGAAACCGCTTCGGCGGCCGAATTTATGGCGCTAGATTTTCCGGCAGCGACGGGCCTCTACCTTTCAGTGTATTTTATAGCAGTAATGAAAGGATTTAGGCAGGAATATTTAATTCTGCAATATATTTACTGGGCACAATCGGACGGCCTATAAACATGATTAATGTGGATTTATTTTGTCGACCGTTGGCTCCTGACCTACTCCAGAAACTGTGATATAATAACCCCGATCTAGCTGCGAGGGATTCCTCAACGATAATTTGTTTATATATCCCCAAAAATTAAATACTAAATTCAAACGCTTTTCTCGCCCGAATTTTTATTTGTGATGAATAAAACATTTCCAAAAGGAAAAAATGAGTCTAGCAGACTTTCCTTTGGTGGCGCTTGAAAATAACAAACGAGATGCAAAATTTATATAGCACTGAAGGAGCCCACAGGAATTCCTTCTGACAGCATTTATCATAATACCCCGAAGAAAATCCAAAATGCGGCAATCTACCTTTCGAATAGAGAACTCTCTCCCTGGTGGAATATACTGCAGAGTTCTGACTTCTGACATTCAACGCATAAGAATCTCTGACTGGAGACGGCTTTTAGACGTGAACTCTTCCAGGATTTGCAGAGTAAAAGACCACTAAGGACGAAGTTCATATTGCCAACATATGTGACGGGACTTAAAGTGACACTACATTTGCTGCATGCCATAAGGCGTGGATTTAGCCGGGGGTTAAGGATATTGTGATGAGAATTTGATACAACCGACGTGACTAAAAACGTGTCTTGAGGTTGTCCGTGAATTAAAAACAAATGTCAGGAGATGTCCTAGTGGCTTAGACACTAACAAATAAAGAGCTACAACATGGAAACATTTCAGACATTTTTCCTGCCCCTGGATATATGATATAAGACCGCAAACGGAATTTTTCAAAGATCTTGATTTGTAGATTTCAGAAATCGATAAACTTAACTTTTGACTACGTTTAGAGCTACATATAATGAAAACATAAGCGCGAGCATTAAATAGAAGCCCCTATACGCTTTCTTTATATTCTTTTCCCAATTCGCGATAATTATTCCTTTCTGAGATCTGCAGAAGGCGCTCTTTAATTCAATGCGGTATTTGTCTGAGTCCATAGAGTTCGAAATTTCGACCACAAAAAATCATAGGCTTTAACCCCTTGGAATTTTTTCGAAAAATTTGATAAAACTTGGCATACCCCATTTCCGACCCAAATGAAAGTGGACGTTACTCGGAACATTAATCCTTTTTTAGGGCAAGCAATTGTAACCCTCAAACATGCGTAAAAAGCTAGTTTTAGCCCATTTTTTAACAATTATAATATTCTTTTGTAGCATTAAGTAAAGCCCACTAGAGAAAGAACAAAATAGATTTATCAATACATATAAAATTTAAAGCCCGCACCCACGAAATTGCGAACACAGCTAATTTTAACTATTTTTAATACAAAAAGTATTGTTTTCATTTTCTTGGACCGTTCTGTATATCATAAATATATTTTAGTTCATAATATTTAAATATTCTTACGCGAAGCAGTTTAATTTCGTTCTTCATCCTCTTTCAATTTATCTATAATTCGTATCTTCAAGACATTCCATTAACTTCGCTGTACTGAAGGTACATTAATTATGTTCGTTTCCTGTTTAAACTTTTTTGAATATCCTTCCGCAACAAATAATTATTATACACTCTTTAAAAAGACTGCATTAAACGACAAAGTTATTATTAATTTAAATATTTCCATATTATTAACATGTTGGGGAGATTCAAGTTTTACTCTTCAGAGAAGGAAGAAACGTTACCCCTAGGCTTCTGGTCCTTGATGCTAAATAATAGTATGCAAATGAATCCATTTTGAATGCGAAAGCTAATACGTGCAATTAGAGCAAAATTAGCCGGTAGTATGAAGGGTCTAGAGCTTTCTATTCTGGGAAAAATGAAATTTCAAAAGCCACTTTGCGTTCTGGCCATGTTATTAAGTGATGCTTAATAGGTCTGCATTACGTCTAAGATAAGATATATAGTGCCCATAGAGGTAATTTAAATCTCTATTGCAGTTCCTGGAAATTATGGCATAGTATACGTTTTGCTGGCTGTCAGTTACTCGAATAATTAGGACAATGCAATCCTGAGGATATTGCATTTGGTTATTTTACCACAAGAGACAGGAATGTCACAATATAATTGAAAGTGGTTCTATGTTGCAATCATTCAAGGGCTGATTAAGGCAAATAGAGGGAACACACAAATGTAGGCTAACATTGAACAGAGGGCGAGGTGCCCTTGGCTCATTAGTATAAAACAATCAATCCAAATCAGGCGTCCATTCATTTCATGTGCCACGATTAGGGCTTCGGGCAGAGGATGCATTTCCTCTTCACATTGTAAATTTAATTTTATTGCTGCAACTGTAGTAGAATTTCAGTTTTCTAACTGGGCATGATAAATTCTAGGAGAAATGCGTTCTATATTTAATTACAAATAAATAACTGCTGCTGTTATACGATTTTAATTAAAACGCTTTTGAGGAATTTAAATGAATAATGGAGGAATAAGACGTACTTGTTTTCAATATTAAGAAGCATTATTAAACAAATTACAAGTAACGCCGGTTTTCTTCTAGATATGAACATACATTTGTAGTTTGTAATCAATATTTACATAATGTTCGACTATGCAGCATTTAAATTTTATTTAAATATTATTGGGAATTGAGGACACAGTACAAAGTGACAATGTTTATTCTTCTCTTTTCACCATTTTACACGAAAAACAAAAAAATTTGTTTTAAACTTTTCGTAGTAGCGCTTTTTACGCGATTTATATTACCTCTTTTGGATTCGTCATATCTCAAGTATTTTAAAGAGATGAAATGGAAAAATAAACAAAACTTTAACAAATATTTACTATTTTTTCGTAAATACATTAATTCTTCCAATCATATTTTTGTTGTCATAAATATAAATTGCAAATTAAGTTACTTACAAAATATAGCTTTGAGCAATAATTTTAATATTAAAATTTCTTTATTATCCCTTGCTTCATAATTTTTAACATTTCTCTTAAAAGACCAGGATAAAATTCTTAAAGCACAGTAAATTTATATACAGAGTCTAAGATTTCACCTACTTTTACCCTTCTTCGGATCTTTGCAAATTATATCGTGATATCGAATTTAACTACACCGCTTCACCCTTACTAAATTAATGGCGTTAGATAAATTTACGACTTTGGTTAATAAGCTTGCCTAAAACAAATTATAACTCTGACAAAGAATGGAGAATAGGAAAAAAGGTGGGAAATAAATAACCACTACAAAATATTTAACAATACATTTATTGTTAAAGTTTTTATTTGTATTACTGAGAAAGGAAACAAAATAATTGATGAAATAAAATACATATAGATCACCTTAATTTGTTTTACGAGGAATTTCATATCGTTCAATTTTACTGCAGAGTATTTGCATTACTATTCCTAGAATTAATCCTCTTGTAATACTTATCTGATAGTCGTTCGAAGCCTTCTAATAGAAATGTTGAGTCGTAAAATCAAGATTAACTACTACACTTAAATTTCTCAATTTGTGTAGCACTTAGAACAATCTTATTTGCAAGAGTTCACTGAAGAGTATTAGTTTTCCTAATCGCAGTCCTGGATGAAGTGGAAAAGGGTTAGAAAAGCAAAGACCAAATTAGGAATTATTTAAGAATTTATTTAAATAACTTGCATGTGCAACATAACGCATTCTTTGCGAATTCTTTGAGAATAAAATAATATTTGCTTCTCAATCCTAATCTACAGAGAATAAGGCTAAGTTCTGATATGATGAAAATGTAACTTTGGAGCATTACTAACTAGAGATACCATGATCTTATAATGCTGCAACACTTCATTTCAGAACTTAGCCTAGATTTGCGAAGAGTTGTGAACGATTTGAAGCTATTGTTCATGAACTTGTTTCTATTGATCTCTTTGTTAAATACTTTTTTAGCTGGAAGTATTGTTCAAATGGATTTATATGCGCTTAACTACTATATACTAGATTATATATACATAAACAAATACGCGTTAGGAAATTAACATAAATAAGTAGTACGATTTTAAGCGAATCTAATATAACTGAAATATTTCGAAGGCCTAAGTGGAACAATTTATTTCTTCGTACTTTACAAAACAAAAGAGTTACTTAAGCTAATGAAGTAAAAAGAGCTTAGTAAAAGTTCAAGAAATAAAACCGGGAAAAATCCCTATGGAATGTTAAAACAGCGCTAAAAAATAAACAGCGAAAGGGACAAATAAATAAACAAAGCCAAATAAATAACGCAACGTAATGACGGAATTACAATAGTAAATGTTATTTGAATTTACGACCCGGCAGCGTTGGGCTCTCGGGCGGGGTCTTCGACTGCTGGTGGATCGACTTCTTCGGTACCGACTTGAATGGATGCAGTTTCCTTAGGGGCCGAGGGGAGGAGTTATCAATAGCTCCTGCCGGTGATGAGGTTGAATTCACTTGTACGATATCCTTGATACCGATGTCTGCACTATGATTCCATCCTGGCAAACAGAAACAAAAGAAATAGACGGATCGTCGGGAAGTAGAGAAATTAAAAAAAAACATAGGTATCAGCTGCACATAGTGAAAAAGCTCGTTTACTTAAATTTATAGAGTTTTTTTTGTTCAGTTCTTGTCCTGTCAAGGGATGTAAAACCAATTCTTGTCTTGTTATCCTCTCGGATTTTCGCTTGGTCCTGATCTTAGCAAAAAATAATAATAATGCAAATGAAAAAAATTGCCGATTTTCTACTGCGACAAACCTTTCAGAGATGATCGATGGTGATCGATTAAAGCAGCTGCTAAAGGCGCCACACCCCCAGTTGGACCGCCGCTCAAGCATTGGTAGGTCGATGGAATTGGATTGTACACTCTAGTCACGAATTCTTCGAATGTTGTGTTCTCTTTGTATCTAGAAGATACTGTCTCCAACGACCTATTTCTCTCCTCGTAACTGTGAGAAATGAAAATATTTTACTTCAAAAATCTACTAATTAAATACAAAAAACCTTACTATTGTTGGAAGAAAGGTAATGACGACCGTTTTGCCCGACTAGCGTTAATAGCCGTAGCCCGCACTAAACTTGCTAAACAAGCTCCACTAACAATACTTTCATCCGCCAATGGTCCGAACCAAGGTACATCAGGTTTTCGGTTGACGGTGATTCGAAATAAGCTGTTTTTGAGAGGGTAAACAACTATAAGTACATCACAGAATTCTGTGGGAAGAATGTCTCTGCGATATTCCCTATAATGCTCGCTCCAGACAATATGAACTTCATCGTTGCCCAAATGGCGCGTTTTAGTGAGTATCGCTTCAGGGGAATCAGAAGGCATACGAGTCGCCACATGATATATAACCTGAAAATGAATATGAAAGCTGATCAGTCGAATATTACAACAAAATTCTTCAAAATTAAATTCGTTAAATCTTTAACTTCTCCACTTTCAAAATTCCTAAATTAAGACTAGATTCTAAGACAGCTATTACCTCAAGGAATGGAGTCGCATAATATGGTGCCGTTGCGCCACAGCCTTGTCGAGCTAGACCACCAAGGAATCCATTATGGGTTTCAAGCTCGATCTCCCAGCCGAGGGCAGAAATGAACATCTCATAAGTACTACTACCGCATGAATTCCTTAGAATACTATTTTTATCTTCTTGTCCACTAGCGACATATATCACAGCCACTTTGTGCGTTTCCCGGCATTTCTGCCCATCGACGTTACGCAATTCGCGAAGCAGCTTCTCGGACCGTTTAAGTAAATGCGTCCGATTGCGCCGTTCCCAGCCGGCCAGCCCTAGATGACTGAACAGCAGTCGGCAATACTGAAAGGGTATATCACTTTTGCAGAGGCTCGTGTTGTATGACTCGTAGGACGAATACTCCGCGGGACGCTCCAAGGAAGGCAGGCGATCGGTACTGGTCAATATATGCATGCTTTGCTTATGCACGTACTCCTGTTCCATTGCTCGTTGATTTAAAAGAATTGAGATTGTCTGAGCCTCCAGTTGGGAGCCAAGTGGAGATGGTCCCGGTGTGTTCAAATAACTACTTGCAGAAGCAAGGCACTCGGAGCTGGTATGACCAATGTATTGAAGCAACTGCAGATCGTTAAATAAAAAGCAATAAAAATATAATTTGTAAGAATGTAAACGACTGTTTTATATTTCATTTTATTCATCCAGAGCCCGATCAACAACAACCGAGTATACACACCAATTACAAAATGCCACTTATCTCTTTTAAATCAAACAAACATTTAACACCATAAACTCAGATATTAAGAACTAAAATAAATAACAACTCACATCATCCAACTGGTCCAAGTCTGGAGCTAAATCCTTTGCGGTGGGTAACTCATTTGGAGGCCTATGTCTAAGGGTGTGCCGGGGGGCATTTATTTCTAATCCAATTGTTGACGTCAAAGGATCCAGCGGAACACTGTTAGTCGGCCCTTTCCCAATTTGAAAGACCCCAGGGACTATATCTTGCTGTTTTGTTGCATCCGCCTTCAATCCCTTTTGATTGCTTCGTGGCTCACTGTATAAAATTGAAGCATCCCAACATGCCTTCCCATTTAAATCTCGCAAAAGCACCCGAACTTGTTTATCAGCAGTCACTAAGCCAGCCGTAACGCCACCACCTGGTAGCCTCAGAGCAGGCAATTCGACAAAACTCGCGACGAGTCCATCAGTTAGCATGAAGAGTTGTATATTTTGAGCATTCAGTACCAAAGGAGTCCCTAGGTCCACTGAATCACGCGTACTTGTACTATCTTGGCTAGACTGCTGTAAAATAGATAGGGCTATGTCATCCTGCTCTTCCACCAAAGAGCTCAATCTTGAGGCCCCAATCCCCATCGGAAAATGACCCAAATGAGTCACAAGATGCATAGCAACTGCTTTTGCACACAGTTTAATCGCAGATATGCAATTCTGAGTTGTCTCCACTGTCTGATAACTTGCTTCTGTCGTTTTCTCATCTATGACATCGTCGAAGGTAATCAACATATCAAAGTCCTCGTCGGCTGTAAGTAGTTTGATTCTATCCGATCGCGTCCCGGACGCCATATGGTGTAATATGCGCAGAACTGTAAGGATCAAAGCTTCCCCTTTTTCGTGAGACTTCTCAATGAGGTATTGGGGAGGAAACGCCATACAGAATTCGCCTAGACACAGTATAAGAGACGTTAGGACAGTCTTGTCCGAATCTTTCGGTTGTGCGACATTTTGAATCTCTAAAGCCTTGCAGATAGCGGTAACGATCATATAGGGTAGCCTCTCTATAGTGGCCAATTCTTTGCCCCTTTCTGCACAAAGTTTTAAGGAGTCTGCCGCTACTATCGCAATTGTACGATGTTTAAACTGCAGGGCTTGTAGGAGTACTTGAATCACCTCCTTGATCCTAGGGTTATATTGCATATGATTGTCTTTTGAAAAAAGGACCTGATGATGTGGAACTTTTTGGGAGAACCCTCGTGTAGCATACGATGGTTGAGACAAATTTAGAAGGATCCACTGTGATAGCTGAGCTAGTGCAATACAACGAGCCTTTGACGACGGCTCTCTACGCGCGCATCTTAATACAATATTAAGTACATGGTCTTGCAGGTCTGGGCATTCCATCAAATCAACCAATTCAGAGGGTTGCAGGACTGGCTTAGGTAGAACGCAAGTTGGATAGCAAAGTAAAGACCCTAACAGGGACGCAACCTCGGCTCGTGGTGTATGTTTCCCTGTTTCAAGGGAGGTTAGCAATATTGCAGATGCATGAACAACGTCTAAAAGCAATAATGTGTGACCGGGCAGCATAAGACTTAAGAACCGCGGGCCTTCGAAGTACTTTAAAATAGCATAGATCATATCCCGATCTTCTCCAATAAAGGCTTTATGAAGGGCATAATAAAACAAAGACAGATGATCAATTCCACTAATAGACCCATTCACTGCTAACATGCATAACAACTGCAGAGCTGAAAGTTTACCTCTTTTAAATTGGGGATCGAGTACTAAAGCCCCGTAGCACCACGATGCCGCGATTCCTATAGGAGGTACCAAAGTAGGAGGAGCCGGGGTACTCATGTTATCTGGAGAAATTCCTTGGTTCTGTTTAATTTTTATCAAATTCGTTGTCATATCTACAAGGTGTTTGAAGATCTGAGCATGTAGTTCAGGCTTTGGAATTTTGTTCACGTTGCCGAGAGCCCCGAGCATCCGCTTCCACATGATTGCAGCAACGTCTGGCAGCCACCCGCTTGCAGTACCCCCCAGAATAATCGAGCGGCGTTCCATCGAAGACATTCCCTCGTCCTGGGTATCCACGCTCGATGAATCTGCGGCCAAGACATCGATCTGCATCGGAGAATCTTTAATTGAACCACCTTCAATACCACTGGACGCAGTGGGCGAAGGGGTTCTCGAGCCTCTCCCACTTTCATTGTCTTCATCAGTTGTTTCCGAGTTCTTTTTAGGGTGGAGTGAATCTAGTGACAAAGCGCGTCTGAATGTGTCTCCATGTCCGAAATGAGATAGTCTACTGGAATTTAACGTTTCTGAACTAATACAAACCTCAGGTGGAGTATTAGCCAACATAAGGTTTAAGGAATGCTCGACACTTGACGGCAGAGCGGGTATTTTAAGTGAACTCTTCAAACGTCGACGGGACCTCGATTTTCTAGACGGCGCTAGACTACCTTCACTGAAACTTCTGTTCAAAGACGGAGTACCAGGTGCACTCCGGTGCTGTCCTGAGCTTTGTGTTGGCAGTGATGATGCAACATCTTCGCGTTGTTGTTCTTCAGAATCCTCGGATTTTTTATCGGATGATGCTCTGGATGAAATTATTTCTTTACTCTCCTTTGAATTCTGTTGCCATACACTGCCCATTCTTCTACGCTTGCCTTTGCTCTCGGCAAGCCTATCAAGTGGTAGATCCTGCAGGTTTAAATTGTAAACATGCCGAGCCAAAACTCTCGTTAAGGTTTGCATTGTTTTATCCCACTCTATAATTAATTCTTCTCGATAAGTCAGCGAGGTTAATACGCCTAAAAATTTCTCCCACAGCTGGACATTGACCGGTACATTCGTGTGGGCTCGAATCCAGGTCACTATCAAGGTCTGGAAGATTGCCTGGCCAAGACGACCCCCTAAACTGTTTGCTTTTGAGCCCGCCGCATTGGGCTGGTTTAAAATTATCGATGTTATCTGGAGCAGAACTAGTAGAAGCTGTTCCCAAGTTTTTGGTTCCATTCGAGTGTTCATGACCATTGTTCTGTAGACGTTCAAAACTTTCTTGCAAATGTCCGTTTGTTCGTTTAAGGGAGAAGATCGAAAATCTCTAGTTTTTGAGGGGAAAATTATGTTTAAGTTCGCAGTATTGATGAGAAACACATTTGCGGCATTAGTGACGAATACCTGCAACACATTTTGGAGCCCTGCTCTGATAATAATATTCTCCTTTGATATTGCCCCCAAGTACGAATCTGTTCGCAACCTTTGACTACGAGGAGGAGTTCCACTTTCGAGCATACTAGAAACCTCTTCAGGTTCTAATAAGAATGGTGGAGGTGGACTCCCGGTCATCCAGTCCCTATACACTGCAATAGCAGTTCGCATTGCTTCGATTTGAGATTTTGAAGTGAAGTTGAGCAGGAAAGCTTGGCGATAGACCTCATGAACAAAATTTATGTTCTCTCGAGTTAAATACAAAACATCACGCACGAGAATTCCTTGAGCATATCCCATGAACCTTGGGTTTGATAGAAGGCTGGAATTTTCAGAAATCTCCTCTTCTACTTGGATATTGTCTAAACGACTGCTGAGCAGTTTTTCGTGTGTAAACCGCGATACCCAATTGATAAGAACAACTACGCATGCGCTCATAACTTCGTCTCTTTTACCAGCCGATCTCATTACAGGCAGGTCTAGTTTAGGTTCATAAATTGATGTTTTGTGATCGAAGTTAGGACAGAACACGGGCAAGTAAACTTCCTTGAATCGATCTAATAGGAATGCAAAGCCCTTCATGTGTCTCTGGGAGGCATTTTCTCTCCATTTAAGACAGGCTGTGGTAACAACCATACTATTAAGTAGGATTTCCAAACCATCACGCGGATCTAACGCTGCAGCCCTTTCACTAGACGAAGGCGGTAAAAGCGGTAGGATTTCACTGCTCTGCACGGGATGAGCACTTGTATCGTGAAAAACCGAACCGCCTAGTTCGCCCTTCATATTAGGATGTGCTAGAAAATCTGTGGTATTAAATTCCAGATCGGATGGCCCTGACGTACCCTTCTGGGGTACCTTAAGCCCTGGAACAAGATCAGCAAACATGTTGTGGGCGTAAGAAGGAGCATTTTCACCCAGTGCTTGGTACCAAAGTAAAAAATATCTGGAAGTTTTTATGAATCATAAAAATGTGAAATGATTTATTTCTATATACACTCATCATCAAGAATTGCCGCATTTTAAAAATTTCGTATAAATAAGATCGTAAAATTTACTATTTTAAAATTTTAATTTTTCTATTACTTTTCTGCCGAATTACTAAAGTTGTAGTAATCATTTTTAAAATTATAAACATTTTCAGGATTATTCTTTTATAATTTTTTAATTAAAAGGGATTTTAGAAAGTACCCTGTATATTTTGATGTTTTTATTTCAAATTTTTCCAAAATGCGATGATTTTCGATAAATTGAGTGTACAAGGTGGAAGAAACAATACCTCACTCCCTCCTTCCTTAATTTAGCACTGTTACCAGAATGAAGCAACTTTCCCAGTATCCGACTGAGGGAATGGCACTGCCAACGCCGCGCCAGCAGCTCGGGCAGTAGACATAGAATTTTTCCAAGGAGCCACAAAGATCCATCTAATTCTTCCCGGTGCGCTTTGTAAACTTTAGAAAAAAATGCTAAGTTGTATTTTTCTCAAACAACCTATATAAGTGTTTAAGAGCCAAAAAATAATGTACACAACGCATTATTTGTACATATATACTATATTTCTCAACATATCGTCAATTTTCGTCTATTTTAAATTTTTGAAAACATGTAGTCTTTCTGAGCTGTGTGCATTACCTTGGCCTTAAATAGGGCGAAATTAGAAAGTGAGGGATGAATCATTAAAAAGTCATGTTCAAATGGAAAAATTTAATGTTAGTGAAGCGGAAAACCAAAATAAATCAAAAATCATCGAAAGAAGCAGTCAGAATGCGTCGGTTCTATAACCTCGAACGCGAATCGCTTTTGTTCTAATTCTACGTAAGTCTTGAGTGCACTTAAAGCCAACTGAGGCGTGACCAATCGTTTTATCAAATGTACGATAAGTCGTGCCAATTCGTACTCGCAGCGGTAGCAATTAGAGTCGGCTGTTCTGATTCCTAGACCATCTACGAAAACATAAGAAGCCACCGTGCTCCGAGTTCGTCTAGGCGACTGAATTTTCGGTAACTCCCTATAATCATGACCTACTGCGATTTTTTCACAGTCGAAATCAATCCGTATCAGGCGGATGCCCTGTGTCTGTTTTTCTAGCAAAGCGAGCGAAAACAGACACAAAGGTGCTCTAAAAGGTTTGTCAGTACTAATTAAAATTCTGCAGGAAAATCTCAGTTAAGCGATTAGGACTGAATGTGGCTGGAATACGAATTGAATGCGGAAAACGTATTTAGGTGCAACGAAGCCATTCGGGGAGAAAACAAATGAGAACTCCACTAACAATAAAAACATCAAAAGATATCAAGCCGATCAAAAACTTACCAATATGAAATGGAAGCTCTGTTGGAGCAGCAGAGGGAAAAGAAAAATGTTTTTTAATTGTTTACAGCGAAAAGAAATTTTAATTTTGTTGGGGGTTGGGGATTCAAGGATACCAGGGGCTATTTTAATGTTATTAGTCTTTTTTCGAATGAATCTCAAGCACTCAAATAAATTACCATCACCTCTGAGTGCCTTGTTTGTTCTTTCTCTTCAACACAGTGATTAATTGCATGCTTACCTCTTTGCTTCAAGTTAGCCTCTGCTTGCACAAACGTGTCATACAGGATGAAGTAGACATGACTGTAGTTTGTTTCAAAGACCGATTTCGCCTCTTCAACATCAACACAGTCTGAAAGAGGAAAATTAAATAAAGCGTTTTCAAGTCCTGACTACTTCACGTTTGCTTCAACTAGTAATATTTTTTTTTTCTTTCAAAAAACTCTGTTCTTCAGCAACTGATTTTCGTTTTAGCAATGATGCTTAAAAATTTTACTTAAAAAGTCATAGGAAAACATTTTAGCTCAACGAACTTAATTTTATCCAAATTTTTTAATTTTTGTATTTATGCTTTTAAATTATTTTTCTCAACTGATACGATACTTAACTTGTACTTTAATGATTAAAAATAAATAAACAATCAGAATAGCCAAATATTCTGGTTTTAAATACAATTTTTACAATTTTCAAGGCAGTATTCATAAGAGGAGTAAATTCAATTGTTATTTTTAAATTTATCGTGAGAAATTTTCTTTATTTAAAGTCTATTCGTCGTCGTTCAATATCTATGGATATAATAAAACTGTAGGGCGATAAATTTATTCCCTTACACACGTTAGCGTTTTAACAATTTCTTATTAATTTATTAACTAATTAAAAATGGCAACAAACAGATCAAACATGGAGAACAAGACCATCGTTGTTCTTTTCTGGAAAAATTGAAGTCGATATTAGTCTTGTAGCTTTAACTTGGATATTTTTGATCCAGTTTGCGATTAATGTTGAGATCTACAGAAAGCTCTTTAATTTAATATTCTATTTGTCCGGATCCGACAAATCTCGAAATTCCAACCCCAAAAAATCATAGGCGATTTTTTCGAAAAATTTGACATGCCCTTTACTGATGCTAAGTGAAAGTGGACACAGAGAGCTACTCGGAACACCGTTTTTGGTGCAAGCAATTGTAGCGTTCGAAATTGAATTTCAAACATGCATAAAATGAGAATTTTAGCCCGCTTTTTAACAATCATAATATTACTTTGTAACATTAAGCAAAATAAACTACAGAAAGATCTTTTACGCAAAATAAAGTAGTAAACTGATTTATCTATGATACATATAAAATGTGAAATCCACGCGTACGAAATATTTTTTATAAAGAATTTGTCGTTCATTTTCCGATAAGGTGGGTTGTTTAAATTTCTTATGGAATATTTTAAGGTCTTTATAGGGATTAAAAAAAATCCTATGCCAGAAAATAGGCTTCAAAACCAGTTAGACTTAAACCAATTTTGAAAATAGCATGTTAATATTTTTCATTTTCATATTATATATATATTTAGATTTTTTTAGATAAATAATTACTTAATTTTCCAATTAACAAAAATTAAACATAAAAATACTGATTAATTACATAAAAATTTTTATATCAGAATTTCTTAATTTGTTAAATATTTCTTTTAGAAATAATAGAGAAAATTTAAATTTCCACTTCTAAGTAATCAATAATGCTTTATTTATTTAGACATAAAGAACTCTTTTAACTACTTAAAAATAAACACTTCAATTAAAGGAGAAAAAATTTTTACTGTTCACGTCGAATCTACAGTTTTATCAAAATAACTCCAGTTAGTAACTCCGGATTGCTGATTAAGGCCGCCACTACTTCAGGTAAACGACTCCACACTTTAGGAAGGTGTGAATCAATGTTAATTGATTTTCCTAAAGTAGGTGGATGATAGATCGTGGGAAGTTATAAAATGTCTATATAAGCATCGGATATGGAGACAACTTTTGGTTTACTTATTCAAAAATTATTTTCTTGTGCCTATTTTTTTTATTTTTTACATACTATGCTCAAAGGGTTAATGATTATGATAATCTACCCATTTTTAAAGAAGATAGTTACAAAATACTACTAATTTATTATTGAACCTTTTCTTAAGGTTTTATGCTCAAGGAGTCAATTTTCCGATACTCTTTTGGTATTGTCCTTATAAGAACCAATCTTGATACACCAACGACTTTTTTTGAGAAGAAAACAAAATGAAAAAAATACTAACCACCTTTCTAAACTAAGGAAAAAGTGAAAATTAACATTTTCTTCATATGTTACTGGAAACTAAGGCGCAAAATAAGTACCAGATGGGAGTTTCTGTTTTGCACAATATCAGCCGGGTTTATCTCGGCGGGAACCAGAAAATTTGTGCCGCCTCCAACGTACCGCGGCCGCAGCAACCTCGCTGAGAAGCGCTGGCGCTATTAGACCGCGCGGTCACCTTATTCTTTTCCCTCCACGCGCGGCGCTTCGTTCATCGTTCGATTTCTAAAATTTCTACAAGTGCCCGAGATGCATACATCAAACTGAACTGAATCATCACCAACATCGGCACTATGATGATGATCATCATCGTCCCCAATTAGATACGCGGTGAAGGCGATTACATGTTGGACAGGTATCCACCAAACCGCTCCGCAAGCCAGTGCTGGAGGAGCAGGTGCGCACAAGTGTAAACACACCGAGCTGGCACCGTCCGATAAAATGATGAAATCAGACCCTCCAAAATGCCGTCTACACGAGGGTTGTTCCACAATTGCTTCTTTATTCAAATTATCGCCGAGGTATGTCAACAAAAATGTAAAAGATAACCATGCCCACCCACCCGCAATTGCGGACCTCTCGCCCTGCCACTGTCAAAGTTTTACTGTTTTCGAGCTGGCCACTACGGGACAGACTCACCCAGAATCGTCCTCAGGTGCCTCAATCTAGTGGCCGAGTCCTTTTTGCAGTCCTGTATTTTGAGCGTCGACTTCTTCACGTCAGCGTGAGACTTTTTCGTAAACATTGTTGTAAAACAATTTGGACCGAGTTGTTTTCTTCTACTGGAGGAATTTCACGGAATCTCCCAGCACCATTATTCAACTGTACTAATCTGTTACCCGCTTGTCACTTTCCACTGCACATTTCACATGGATTTGAATGCTTTCGCGTTCGGAATACCAGTCAATTTCGCTAAAATATGAATTTCGTGAAACTTTTCTGCGTTTTGGACTGATGGAAGTACGTTGAACTTCTTTCTGACATTTCCACTTCCATGGAGCGAAATGAAGCCGAGCTAAGGCGAAATGTCAACAGAATGGAGGTTTGTGTCTGGGAAATGCTATTTTGAAAAATCTAGGAAGGCAAGAAAAAGAAATTAGGCATGTGTTGAAGGTGCGCGTCCTCGATGAATGGGGCAAAAGTTCTGGGCATGCGCAAGCGGATTGAATCGATCCCCGTAGAAATTAATCAATTTATTTTGCTAACACAAAAAACCACATGGAAAATTCACCTAGTTCGTACAATATTGAAAGAAAGGTTCTTCAACGATAGGCGGCTTTTTGGAGTAGCAGTTATTTTGGCTTTCTTCTTTAAGTTAATTTCAAGATAGTTGATTCAAGAGTTACGAAGTAGACCATTGCCAAGCAATGCAACAATGATCATAATTATTACGAAAACAAAACGAAATCGCGTTTATTAGCATAATAAAACCGTTCTATACACAACACCAAGAAAGTCCTCCAAAAATTTTGGTTTTTACAACTTATGAACAGTGTCTAGATTATTCCGATCGTTTGTGCATGCTTTCTTTGTTATTACAAGACATTTCTTGAAAAATGAAGGTAATAACTTGGATGAATGACTTTTTTGCAAAATCTGCCACAGTTTTGTGTTCAGCCGACATGTTCTTGGTTTAAAAAGTATAAATACAAATTTACACTTTTTAATCAAAATAAAAGTTCTAGCTTTTAAATTTTCAATAATATTTAAATATATGAGAATTAGTCGAGCTACGTTCATGAAGAAAAAAATAATACATTTCTTAATACAGGAGTATCAGTATTAGTTTAGTTATTAAATCATCAAAAATACCGAGAAAATTGGTTGATTTTTTTATAATGTTTTTACTGAGACTCAATTTTTAATTTTAGCCATTAGCTAATATGATCTTTCACTATCATTAAATGAATAATGAAAAACTTGTCCATGCTGAAAAAGAGAACGCTCTTATAACTATAATCAGATTACAATGATACTACACTTGCTCTAAAACTTACACTATTAAATGACTTATTTCTATAGTTAAGCATTATAGAAATTTAATCGGTTACCTACCTTTCACGGCATAAATTGTTTACGAACTTTTCAAATTTGAATTAGAATGCACAAAGGTTTTTTATCTCATCGAGCACGACTCAGAAAAATATAACCCAATAATACTTTTAAATAGTGAACGCAAATTCTAATGCATTCCAGGATTTTTAAAACAAATTTAATTCTAAACAATACGATTGAAATCAATAGAGTAAGTAATTGACCTTCAAATTGCTGCATTTCATTCCCAGTCTATTAACTCAGAATTTAGTAAACGACTTATTGCTAAATTCCCTAAAGATAGTTCTCACAAAAGACTTCTGGGAACTTTCTATTAAAATTTCCGAAAATAAATAAAACTATATCCACTTGTACTCGTACTTGCAACCGCAAGCATGTAATTTTAGTTGCGTCTTTTTATATTTTTGATTTGCTGTCTAACAATTCCCAAACTCTACAATTATAACAAGATTTATGACAAATTCTTCTGTTCTCTTTTGTTACTAAATTTTTGGTTTTCTACATATAAACACTGCCGTAGAAAAATATGGTATTATTCAAAAATCCCCTTTATTACTAAGAATTGTGCTTTTTCGCTTTCGAAAAGTATCTTCTCCAAAATATTCCAAAATAGCAATTACAGAATAAAAGGCTCTTAAAGGATCACATTTTCTTTTTTAAGTAAAACCATTTTTTGTTTTATTTACATACGTAAATCTTTTTAATATGAAAAAGTTTTATGCAAATTTTATCTCTTAATCTCTTTCAGTGTTGCTTCGGTTCAGAGCACTTTCGGATTCACCTCTATAAATCTCAGTCTATGAACTCAACCCACTCACCTTACTAAACTTAATCACTTCAGCGAAATCTTGACTTGCACAAGTGGCATAGCGCCCTGCCGCAACAACGGGATTCCCACGAGGGTCAACCTGAGAAATCACTCTCTTGACGTCACGTGTCAGTCGCTCTACGAGTAACGATCATAAATCCGAGAAATCCCCACTCATTCGAAGGTGCTCTCCAGCATCTTCCTCAAGTGGCAAGCAAACAGGTCTGCTCGGAATCTGGGTGAGGAATCACGTCTTTCGTAAAGCTGAATTCCCCTGGCCTTTAAGATGCTGAGCATCTTCCGAAGATTCCCCCAGACAGCTAGCCGATTGCATTCAGTCAAGAACAAACCACGACGCCCCTCAGACTGTTTGAAGTTGCTCACCGTGATCTTTACTAGAATAGAAAGATGATAACAAGGAAACAGATTTTTATCTTACTCGCAGTGTTCTACTGTGGCAAAGTGGGTCTTAGTCAGCGAACAAGACCTCCCGTCGTATTCGAGGAGAAGCCTGAGGACGATGTAAAGAGGCAGAATGCTAATGTAAGTACTATTTGAAGAATTTTTAAATATGGCCTGTGGCTGTCGGTTTCACCGAGCGTATCATGGGGAGTCACGGGGGGTTATCTCTTGTCCACGCAATTGCTTATTTTTATTAATAATTTTCAGAATCGGAAACCATACTTTGTACCTGGACGATGCAAGAACAACGAGTTACTTTTCCCCGGTGACCAAGCCGACGACTGGATTTGTGATTGCTTCCCAGGTGAGTTGGAATTTTTAGTATATTTAACAAATCACTGTAGCTAGGGTTCCAAATTGGCCATGGAAATCCCAGCCACGCACTGTGAAATCCAAAACAAACAAGACAACTAGCCCTCATAATGTTTGCGATAGCCGTTCTGCAACAGATATTGCTGTTCAGATTTTTATTTCTGGTTCCCAAAGAAACACTTGAAGATGTTCTGTGAAAACCGGTTTTGCCCAAGAACATTTTTTGAACAAGTTTTTCAGGGGGTTTTTGCTTCTTCTTTGCTCGAACGTTATCTTTATGACCTGAACAAATCCAACCGATTAAAAACGCAAAATCATTAGCCATTTAAGTCGAAATTAGCGAACAATTTTATATACAAAATTGCTTTTTTTACAGGGTTCATATTTCACCCGCCCACAGACATGTGCCACCAAGCTTTTTACAAAGGACCCTGCGCAGACGGTCAATACCTCATCTTGCGAAGAAACAAATTTATTCCCGAGTGCATACAAAATCCTTGTGTGGATGGGCAGGTGCCTATCAAAAACGTGTGCTACGAACTAGGCAAATCAGAGCCGTGCAAAAAGCCTGAGCTCTCATATGTGTTAGGCGTGAATACCACAACATTAGAGATTACCTGCGTGCAACTCTCCATGACGCTGGCAAATAGGTTTGATGCAGATATCGAACTGAATTTCGAAAACGTTCCTCTTTGTGCAGCCGGATGCAGAAGGGCTGTTAATGGAACATGTATGGCACCGTTAGGTCCACAATAGCGTTTAAATCAATGTTAAGATATAACGTTAAAATAGCTTTAGTGAATAAACGACTTTTGTAACAAAAATCTATTAAACCTACAAGTTTTTAACCCTTCCTGTGACCCCGCGTTTTTTCTTCGACCTCATATTGCAAAGGGTTCGAAATAGAATCAGCAGATCTGTCATCTTCTTCTATGATCTCCAGTCCGTCTACACGCTCTTCGCTGGATACTTCCATTTTAATTAAGTTGCTTTCGAGGGAAGCCAGGAAAATACCCTCCTTGTATTCGGGCCAGTTTCGGAACTGCTTAAAGAGGGTCAGCATGTGAGACGGGCTTAGGTCCCCGAACTCTGTGAATATGTTCATTCCAGGGTAGAAGTTCTTAGTGGACATCGTTGTACATGGCTTCGAGAAAGGCGGTATACTACTAATGTCTTCGTCGGGGTATAACTGACGTGGGATCTCCGATTTGTTCGTATTTATGATAAGTCGAGGACCACAGCCGGGAACCCATCGTCTGAAATTTTTTGTTACTAGCGGAAATAGAAGAAAAACGCAGCGACTTACTCCAAGTTTGGTATAACACGATTTTTCCTGCTGGTACAATTCTGTTTTATGAAATACCACAAAGCTGGCATGTCTTCAGGTGGACATAGATCGTACAGATTCCTTCGGGGAACCATCTTGACTAAATAGAGAAACTCAGGATTGATGGATTTTACCTGCAAATAGTATAGCTTATTTCTTGCGTTTCTCAAATCTTTGCAATCCTACCCTGGTCAGTTTGTTCGTCTTCGAAAGGTTGTACTCGTACTGCCAAGGAAGAAAGTGCTCTCGTGGCAAACTGGTTATAAACCTGTACTCGAACATGATCTGAAAGAGGATTGACGTTGCCCTGTATATCAAGTAGCCAATCTCGCTGCCGCAAGTCAAATGCTATAATAAAAAGATACGTAATTTGGCTTTTTCTCGGCCAAATATTTTGGCAATTATCAACGCACTATGAACAACGGAGGCGGCATGATAAAAAACATTTCAGGACGGCCAAATGCGGTGATGCTATTCTGAAAGGTCAATGAGTTTATCAAATGCTTGAAGAAGTCGTAGTAGCCTACTCCCCCGACCAACCGCATATTTACATCTGGGAAGTGGTATTTTTCAAATTAATCAGTGTTTTTGTTTTCATTACAACTGATTACCGTCATCATACTGCTTTCGAGGCACGTTGCGCAACAAATCATCTAGTCTGGATCCATTGTCGAGCTTATCCCGAAAATGCAGCTTCCAAAGATTTAGGAAATCTCCCATTTGCAACTTAACCCGTTCTGGTTCGTGACAGTGGAACTCCTGAAAGAAAAATGTGCTAGTAATGTATGAGCCTCTTTTGTACTTTCCAGACAACCTCTAGGGTTTTGCTAAACTCATTGTTAGCTTCGAACAACAAAAGTTTGGAGACGTCTCGTTTCAGGAGCTCCTTCGTGAGCAAGCCCGGGCCGGGGTTTATTTCTGCAACGGTCATTCCCTTAGGAAGATCCGACGTTACGATGTCCGCAACCACTTTTGCAGTATTCTCATCGGTTATATAAAATGTTAACGGCAGCTTTCGCTTTATATGTAGCAACTTCCCGGGAAATAATTTAAGTAGTTCTATTTTATTTTGTGACTCGAAGTGCTTGTAAATTTTCGCTGACACCTTCGTTTCCCAAGATGATTCCTGTTTTCTCCTCCCTGTCGATTTACTCGAATATTTTCGGCTCTGCCACGCGATGCACCTGTGAAATCCGGCTATCAATAATTTCATTTTTAAAACCGAAAGCAATCTCTGGGAATTTATAGAGGCTAACGGCAATGTTTTGACATTTAATGGTGTTTTCCTCTCAGTGACAACAGCTCCGCCGTATTTAAAATTTTCATTTCATAATTTCTGGTATATTATCTGAGGTCTATTTTTTAATGTAAACATTTTTAGAAGTTTTGAAAATCGCCGTTGATTCCGATTTTATATTATAATAACTTTATAAACACTTAATGCAATTGACAATTCTTTACAGATTTTTGACGTCAAGGTGGCACCAAGGCGGCATGAGTCGCGTTTATGCCGAGTTGAGTGTAGAAATTGGAATATGTTTGTAGTAGAAAATTTGTGTAAGAGCTTTTCCGCGGCTGTCATGGCAACCGCATTAGAAGCACTTCGTAAGAAATTTCGTTTACATTTCTACAGCAACCACAGGGTCAAAAAGAAACCACTCCAACATCCGCTCTCTGCTCATGCGTCGTACAATTGAAAAAAGTCTTCGGACTGGGTTCGTGCTGTTCGTGCTCTTCTTCTTCTTCTTGATTCCACCTCGAGTTCTCACCACTTCTTTTTACCACGAAATGTTGTGGCACTTGGCTGTCATGGCTGTTCAGTGAGGTCAACTTTTGTTCGAGTCTGGATTGAATACGTCTTCTTCGGCTGGTTTTGCGAAGCTCTAGCTAAGAACGTACCGTAAAATAAGTGAAGCGGAAATGGACATCAAATGTTCTTCATCCTGAGCAGCAACTAAAGGCCACTGGAGATGCGACACGGGCGGTGAATTTTGTGTTTTGTGTGCCCTGTGATTGCTGTGGTGAAAGAAGTAATGTAGGAAAGCGAGCCGTAGTGTTTTCTTGTTCCGTGCTTACTCGAATGAGTGTTTCGATAAGTTTTTGAGTTTTTTTGGTGTCGACCGTGTATGTCGGACATATGAACATAGCTAATTCCCACCAGGCATACAAGAAAAATGGATAGCACAGCACGAAGCGGTGGTAAGTGCCCAGCCTGACCTCATCCGGATCCTAGCGGACACTCCTCTAGGCGACTCCTGTCAAACAAGGACGTGAGGAGCCCGAGTTTCCGTGCCTCTGCGGCGCACGAACATTGATCTTTTATTGCTGGGCTTGTCTGGGACCGCTGCAGTAATCGATAAATTGAATTGAATCGGGGACTGCCGATTAAATAGCACATTTCTTAAGACGTCTCTTGTTTACCTCACGTAGGGCACGGAGTATCCACTTGACCTCATTTCCTCCGTCGTGAGGTTCTAGGGCCATCACGTGCCCAGAACAGCGTTAGGTGGCATTTGATTCGTTGATTTCGACTGTTGCGCCTTACCGGGTGTAGTAGTTTAGTAGATGCTACCAACAGTCCACCATGCGGGGCACCACCCGTTTTGTGAATCATCCAACTCCACTGGTTTCAATAAAGTCATCCCAGATTGGAGTTCCTCGCAAATTGAATAGCAAGGCCGCATCAGCGTTCACCCGGGACAACAGCTTAGTTTAATTGATTTAGGATCTCCTTGGGGAAACCTGCAACGGACCCGGTACAAGCTGTTCAATATTTCCTTCCTCTGAAAGAGAGTAACTGGCATTTTTTCCAAGCAATGAGATTTGGGAAATCACAATAGGTCCAAAAAGCGGAAAGTGCTAATAAAGTGTCGTATTAGGATGACGAGGGAACGTTCCTGTTTGTGAATGGCTCCAGGTCACTGCTGACTGGCAAATGGGGGCTGAGAAAGCCCCCATGAGAGAAAATTTTGTGCTTCCCAAAATCTCTTGAGGCACACTGTTCCAAGAATTCAGGACAATTATGTAAAAGGGGATCTATCCACTACCACTTAACTCCACTAGGTTGAAAGTACATTTGGGGAAAATATTTGGGTTGTCAAGTGAAAACCAATGTTGAGAACGTCCCGGTTCGACCGGGAAACCTGCAAAATATTAGTTCTATATAAGAAGTAAGCCCTAAGCTATCGTAGTGAAAATTTAATTTTTTAAATTGGAATATTCTGTTATTTTTTATATTTTTCGTTCTGATATCAAAATATAGTGTTATTTTAGTTTTCAAACAATTCTGCTCTTAATTCTATCAAGACAACAAACAAGTAAAACCAAATAAGAGAAGTTGAACTCGCACACTGAGTTATGAAGGGTTGTTGCATCTACTAGGGATGGCTCCACTTGCCCCGAGATATGTAAATGTGGTATACTTTTCAAAAACTACTAAACTTAAACTAACAAGTCAAGAACTATTCTTGTAATCTGTACGTGTCCTCTGGTACTCAAAAATAGTTTATGATTTCTATAGTCAAGTCCTTATTTTTAAGGTAAGTACTTGTTTTTGTTCTGTTGTGAGCAACTTCCGTTACCTTTAGGATCTCCAAAAATTCAGGAATTTTTTTTTTATTTTCAGAAAATATTTTAAATATTTGCATTGTAGTGTTTAAAAGAATTTCGTAAAGAAATGTGTCCTATATACTAATGTACTAGCTGCGGTATATAAAATATTTTAATATTTAAAAAATGAAAAGAAAAATATTAAAAATCAACATTTGAACTTCGGATATTTGAATTGTCCTCCTTGATGAAAGTTCTTGTTGAAAAATCGCAAGTCCTAAAAAGTGGGAATTGTTTTGAATATTTGGTTTTTAATGAAAGAATTAAAATATAAATATTTTTGAGTCTGTTTATTTGTTTGCTTCTCTGTATGTCTGCATACGTTTGTCTGTCCGTTCCGAGACCACGTGAACGTATTTTGATTGCATTTTCTACTCTTATATTGCCCAGGAGCTAAGCAGCAAACTGGGGCAGGTATCGTCTTTAAGCAGAGGAATAAGTTGAAATTGGCGCTGTATATATTAATTTAATAATACGTGTGCTGCAAGTAGTGTAATAGTTGATAGCTGAACGCAATAAACCAGTATTCAAGAATTTTCTATAAAAATCAAATAAATGGCGATAAGTATTTGTGTTTTAGGTTAAATATTTTCAATATCAAAGTAAGTATTAAAGGTATGTATAAAGGACCACGTGGTCTAAGCGCAAGGTCTCTTATACCCATCTCTCAAATGTACAATCTACAATCTAGGCCACAATAGTTCTAAATCTTATCTAAGGTCGTTGTAAGTTGCCTGCTTAGCGTGAGTAGATCTGCTTTAGTTTCGCTAATTTCCAAGATATTGCGGACTCATTAAAATTAAACTTTATTGATATCAAGCCTTTTGCACTTTTTACACAAAAATGTGGAGTTTTTGATAAGCAGGTTTATCAAATAAATACTGTTTATTTTTCTTTAAATTATGAATCAAACAAAGTTTTATTGTTTCCTGTGCAACTTTGTCAAGAGAAAAAAAAATCCATCGAACATTCGAATTTTTGTGTTCTAGAATTATTCATATAATTTTCTAGACTTTAAAAAAATACCAAATTGAAATTTTAGTGTTGGAAAATGTATTTAAGAGTTAATCTCTTAATCTCTTGTTGGAAAAACAAAAGGTGGATAATTTGCATACTTAGAGTTAATGCAAAACGAGTTAGGCTGCTATGAGGTTTAGTGAAATGATTTTCAATACAGTTCTGCGATGGTAGAGATTAATTTGACTGCTTCCACAATACCTTTGTATAATGAGCTCATGATTTATGGCACATGTCGCTCTAAGCAAATAGCGATCCTACCTCCGTAGAGAGATCTAGTGGACCACATCGAAAGAGATCGCGCTGGAGAACACCCACAATTTTGTTCGCTTTCCATTTCTTGGCCGCTTCATGGAAATTCTCCTAGTGACTAATGGCGACGACCTTCAGCTGTTGGCGTTGTTGCCTCAAGACTATCGGAGCTGCTCGTGCCCAAGGCCTGGACGCCGCCTAGTTTCAGTTCGGGCTTTAACGCCTATTAACCCAATTTCTTTTGGCTTAGTTTTTCCTTTTCCAGTCAAGATTTTAGAGCTTTAAAAATTCTCAACAGTTAGTTTTAAGGCTTGGGGGGTCTACAATGTTAATGTATCTTGGTTTTACACGCAGTTGCTTTTAATAATTTTTACTACGTTTGGTCCTTGCCTTTGTTACTTTTAGGGAAATTCCTGTCAATAGAATAGTTGCCACTTCCCGCAATGCGAACAGACGCATAGATAGACAAGAAAACTTTGATAAAAAGTGGAACTAAAAGTATATAATTCTAGCAAAACCTTGCGTAAGGTTGATGTTAAAAAAGATGTCCCATAAAATACGTACGCACAAGTGCGGAGGGAGGGGTTCCTGATAACGTAACGAGCTTCCGGGGAACGTTCAAAAATGTATGAAAAAAACGTGACTTGGAAGAAGATCGAAAATCACATAACTTTTTGTGATTTATTTTACAAGCAATTCCATACATATTTTTAGTAGTTCTATTATTTTTTGATGAAAGCCATAAAAACTAATTAACCAGACTCGGGATACAACGGTATATTATTTTGAAATTCCATTAGGTGCTTTGATGTTTAGATAGACTCAAGCGGAACACAATAAGACTAAGTTTTGATTTACAATTTAATAAACTGAAAATTATGGGCAATGTGACATCAGCCTTAGCCCCACTTAAGCCCAGAAGTGCAACAATGTCGCACCTCACATGATACTTTTGCTGATTAGCAAAACATTGACCGTTTCAGGGAAGATGCCGCAATACACGAGGTGTCTTAGCCACAACAGGCCTCAAGACTTGTGGCTTGTGCGACGGGTTCGCAGTGAGCCTCTTAAGATTACGAACCGCATTACGAATGGATGACTGCCCATCGGCAGGCGACAGCCCCAGAACTCGGCTCAGCCACGTCCGACAAATTCTTAGCGATGAGTCAGCGATGGGAGCATTGTCGTCAGCTGAGGTGAATACGAAATTCGCATATGATTTAATGGACGAAGGCTGACTCCCAGCGGGCGATGGATGAATCACGACAGGCCGTTTACAGGCCGATTGATTGTGGAAATACAACTCAAGAATCTATCTGACGCGCATATAGTGATAGTATGCGACCAGCCAGGCAAACAGAGAAACAGAATAGCGTTCATGCAGTCCGTCGAGAGTGTGGACCTTTTTTCGGCTAGAGGATTACTCTTGTCAAACAAGACCCCAGATATCACGAAGATCAAGATAGTGCGGCGCCTTTAATTCAGACCTTTTGCGCGACGAATTCGAGGAAATCCAGCACATAAACTTTTGTGCTTATTGCCCCATTCGCACCAACGACGACCTCCACTTACCCACTTACCTTAGTTGGCTTAATGAGCATCCACTAATACAAACGTAGACCATCTTCGCCATGTGTACAAACGACAAATTTCTTCGAATAGTTCAGATGTGAACTTTTGCTTCTGACTAAAACCTGGCTTTGAATTTTTAATGGCAAATTGTTTCACCACGCGTACCTATGCTTTAAAAGAAATGTAAAAACTAATTTGATAATAACGTAGAAAAGTAAGTACACATAGTTGCATTCTTCACAACCCTGAAAGTTTTTAGATTGAATGAAACAAATTTTAAATTGTGATATGGACATCAAAGGCATTTTTCTCTTTTTATTAAAGATTAGCCGAAGACTCTAATAACTTTGTTGCCGGTATATTTGTTAATGTCTAATATTTTAACTTCAGCTAAGATTTGTGGAAAAATTAGAGCTTGGAAATTAAAAACAATATTAGGTTGTATTGCAAAAGTACAACAAACTATTTAAGAATTTTTACCAGTCTTCGAGTCGATTAACTTTTAAATATTGTTGTTTAAGTATATCTTACAGGAAAATATTCTAGCATTTTTAGAAATAAACGCATTATAGTTTTTGAAAATTTAAAAAATTTAATTTAAATTGTGGAACAATTAATAATAGGTTGGTATTCAAAAACTGGCTCGTCGTAAATTAACACATCGAATCGAAAAGACTGAATTTAATTTCAAAATGTTCTATATATAAAACTGTCTCTTGAAATTGTACCAGTTCTTAAATTATAAAGAAATTAAGACCATTTTGGAAATTGTAAATTTAAAACTGCAGCTAGTTTTGAGGATTTTTAGTAATAAAATTCCGGCTCTTTATCGCCTTTTTTGGCAAAAAGTTGGGTTTCGCTTAATATTAATTTCCCTAACTTTCGTGGAATAAATACGAGAAATTGTCTTCGGTGGCATTGCCTGGTACAGCGCCGCGATTGGTCCGCGGTTTTTTCGATCGACGTATGTTAATTGAAGTGTTGTTTTTCTTGCGGTGCAAAGTGATTTCACCGAGCGGGTGACGCGGGCTCCTCCTAGTGGGATGTAAGTGCTTTCATGCCTGCGCTCCACGCCTCAGCTCGCGCGTGAGTCATCACTTGGTGTTCTTGGCGTTAATCGCATAAATATTGATAAGACACTAGCAGGTCCTTGAGCAACTGTTTCGGCGCGCTCTGATCCAGCAGCTGTCGTTTGCCAGGGTGTAAACAGAGAGCGCGATTAAGACGCGAGTTCTCAGCCGCGATCGGTGATCGCATGCCCCGTCGCAGAGGAACTTGTCTTGGCACACTCGAATTGGAGGCATGGACCAAGACGTGCACGGCTTGCGAGGCTTTTGCGGTCACTTGTAATCGGATAAATATTTTGATGACCTCAAAAGATGCAGAATCCCCAGGTGGTTCGGACTCTTTTCCTCCGACAGTGCGACAGTTATTAAATTTCATCGGTGTTACTCATATTTCACGTGGACAGAAGAAGGCAAATCTGAAGATCTGGCTATCTTCCCGCGATCTTTACTTACAGTTAAAACAAGTCTTGCGGAACGATTCGGTCGCGAAACAAGGCCTAGATCATCGATTTCGATCGATTATTTTACTGGTCGTCGTACGGGTACATAATATTTAAGACTTAAGACTAGTTTCAGTCTATCTTGATTGCTCCGGGCTGTGAAGAAAACCACTCTAGGAATTGACACTTCAATTCTGTCTTGGGTTAGCGATGATAGACTCATTCCATGCACAATTGGCGGTAATTCAACGGAAAATTGTGGTTGTGATGGCCTCATTTGACCTCTTTGTTTGATTCTACTTCTCTGATCCGGAAACCTGAGTATTGATCTTTGCTACAACCACTTTGTAGTAGAAGCAAAATAATTCAATTAAATGCGCTTTCTAAGGCAGTCAGTCTTCTATAGTTCTAATTCTCATTGTAATAAAAAATTAGACGAAATTTACGGGAAATGATAAGGTTGTTTAATTATGTGGTTGGCCTCAGATGATAAAGACGCAATGTCGTCGGCAGGTTTTGTGATTCATAAGTTTACGACAGGGAATTAGCGACCTGAAATAGAAAAAAAATGTTTTGAGTATTTTTTGATAAGGTAAAACACTTATTTAATAGCTTTCCATGATAACTACTAATTTTCAATTATTTAATAATGTAATCTCAAGGAAAACTTAGAAACATACACTTGTCTGGATTTTACTTCCTTAGATAAAGGGATTAGCTTTAGCTTCAGCTTTAGTAATTTCTTATGAATGAAATATCTTTATATTCGTTTTTGATTTTTTTATCAAAATGTGTCAAAGCGTTTTTTCTCTTCGATGTAGATTTTTGAAAAATATCTATTGAGAAATTCAAATTGCTAACTAGATTTATTTTGTGATATATTGTGTTTAATTTTTGTTTTTTTTTCGTAAAATTTAATTCACAACATTGGAAGTGTGATTTTTGCATAAAACTGGAAAAACAAATCAAGCCATAAAATACCTTTTTCAAATTTGAAAATCATAATAAACGGAAGAAATCAGTTTGGAACTATGGATATTTTACATACAATTTCTAATTTTGAAGCAGAAATAATAATTTTCAATTTATGCGATTAAATCTTTTTTAAGGAATAATAGCATGTAAAGGAAATCAAAGACAAAAATTTTACTGGTCCAAATTTATTTTACCCATTATTTAATGATACTACAACATTATTTTTCTTATTTTAGAACTTCATCACAACTAATTGGTTATCTATCCTCAAAATTACTGCTATAACTCTGCTGTTAACTTGACGAAATTAATGGCTGTAAATATATTTATTATATTTAAATATTTATGCACAAGTGAATCATCTCTGCAGATTTCCATGCATCCTTTTCCCGAAAGAACTAAATTTTAATAGTTTAAGGGGGTAGCTTATTTGTTCTTGCCGTAAAAAATACAAATTTTCAAAAAATTATTAAAGTCGAAATTTAACATTTCTCTTTAATTTATTTAAAAACATATTGGGATTTTAGAATATAATACATACTTTTATATGAAAATATAGTTTTAAAGCTTTAACCGTTTTTGGGAAATTTGGGCGCAAAATAAAAATTTATTATTGAGGAAAAGTAGACTTAAACTTGTGTGCACGTTTTAAAAACACGCTAGAGCGTTCACGATAAAATTAGAAAATGAAATGAGAAAAGAAGATTGATTTAAGGTTTTACGATCAAGCTACTTCCTTAACTAAAACATGCACACGACACAAAATAAATCATGTTATTTCATTATTTGTAAATAATTTTAAATAAATGAATTTATATAAAATTTCGCAATTTATTTTGCGTCATTTGTAAATTTAAAAAATGTGTATTTGCATGGCCACTATTTTCATTTGAAAATTTTTGGGTTTATTATAGTGGAGTGGACTTTTACGTTGTTTCTGACTTTGTTCTGTGTTAGTGGTGTTACTATGAGTAATCAAAAATTGAAAGCAATTAAATATCACGTTTAAGGTTTCACTAATAATGTCAATAGTTGAGAAAAATATGTAAATAATTTTTTTCTGTGTTGAAAAATAATTGAAAATAATATTCCCCTTTAGTTGCTTTTTTCTATTTTTATTTTTCATATTTTTGTTATATTGTATATTACCTTTTAAAAATATGCTTTAGAAATGATCAATTTTAAAATGTTGACTTATTGTGATTCTGTTCGATTTATATGTACAAAATAGGCAAACTTTATAGACGTGCTGTGCTTTATGTTTGTCTACATTTGTATGTATAAATTGACTATTTTCTAACCTTTCAATACAACCTTTTGTGTGATAAACTTGGTTCGGTGGGATTTAACTTTAGCGTTTTGTTTATTTTTGCTGCAACCGCAAGATTTTCAATATTTCATCTTATTCTATTCTTTGAACAATGCAGAAGAGGATTTATAGCTTTTTTCAATGCAGACAATTTAATTTGTATTGTGCAAAATAATAATCGCACAGGGAACTAATTTGCACGGATAAATGTTAAAAGTGACGATTGGTGTGCTGAAGTTCACTTATTTTATTTTTAAATCACATAGCATCATATCTTTGGTGGGCAACTCTGTCGCCAAAGAGGTTCATAGTATTGCATCGCTTACCCACTCATCCGCTGACCTTTACACGTTCCCATCAATCAAGAAATTACCTTTCCTCCACCAAACGCCATCCAATGCAACTAAAAGAAACAAAAAGTAATAAGAAACTAAAATGAAAATGCTAAGATTGTAATTTGTGGTCGTGTCTCTTTCAGTCTCAGCGATAGTCGAGTACGACTACTCAGCGAAAGAGCCAGACGAGCTAGATCTAATCAAAGGTGCCATCATACACAATATAAAGGTTCAGCCCGGGGGATGGTGGGAAGGCACACTGGCTTCGAATGGTAAAACTGGAATGTTTCCAGATAATTTTGTTCGTGTTCTAGATAGTGACGAGAAGAGTCCCGTTGTACTGAGGTAAGTCTTCAATTAATTTATATTTTTTCGTTTTTTTGTTGGAAGTAAATAGGCATTTACCTGTCGTCCACACCACCCGCAGGGATAAGTCAGCAACGGTGCACAGGCGGTGCAGAGTTGTCTATAGCTATACTCAGAACAACGAGGATGAACTTTCACTTGCTGTTGGGAACATCATTGAAGTATTGGGAGAAGTATGATACCATTTCTAAAGCCACTTTCTGGTCTAGAATGTTAAAAAACTTGTTTTATGCTTTCTAGCATATTTAAAAAATTAAAAACGTGTAAAATAGAACCTAAACAAGTAAACGTTTACTATGAGGCTTTATTTTAAGCTATTAACAAAAAACAGCTCGTAATTTAAATTAACTTAAAATAAAATTTGGCGACCCACTGTATATGGAATAAAAAGATATTCAAGAAACTTCATCTAACAGTTTGAAATTTGTTTTTTGTGTTTCAGTTTATAAAGTACTTTTCCCAGAAAGATAAACAAATATTGGATTTTATTCGTCGGTATTTTTCTTATATATTCTTTTTAAAAACTTAAAAAAAAAAACAATTTCAGCATTTCGCATTTTCAAATTTAAATTTGAAGACCGGGATTTTAGGAGTTCAAAATTAGAATCTTTTTGTATTTAATAGTGTCATATGTAAAACACAACGTTCTGTTCCTTTTAAAAATAATTTTTTTGTCTAGTTTTAGTTCTTTTTTTTTTTTAAATACAATCGACACACATTTTTCTATAATTTTTGGTTTAAATCTTTGAAACTGAAATAGTCTTAATTCTAAAAAATGTTACTAAATTTGTTCGAATTCTGGACTAAAAGATGTTTTGTAGGGCTTGTGATAGGTTGTCATAAACAAAAATCTTATATTTTTAGGTGGAAGAAGGCTGGTGGAAGGGTAAGCTGGGCGACAAAATTGGCGTGTTCCCATCTAATTTCGTAGAGCCATACGAAACATCACCAATACTAGCTATTAAGAGATCAAGTTCAACGAAAAAGGAGAATAGATCTAGTTTACATAGCTCAAAGGAAGACTTATTAAGTAGTTCACCATCAAACCTAGACAAGGATGCACCTCTATTACCGCCTAAGCCAGTCCGTGAATATTGTCGAGTCGCATTTCCCTATGAGCCCCAGAACGAAGATGAATTAGAATTACATGTAGACGATATTATAACAATTCTTAGTAAAGACCTAACAGACAAAGGTTGGTGGAAGGGCGAACTTCGTGGCAAGATTGGAGTGTTTCCGGACAATTTTGTTACACTGCTTCCTCCAGAAGGTAAGTCCTTAAAAGTAGTAGTCAGTTTTAAATTTGGAATTCATGGAATATTGAATTAGAAGTGGGCTAGAATTCAGTACTTGCACATCTAATTCACAATACAAATATTTTTTTCTTTCGTTCACACAAGCCGCACCGGTGTGTGTTCCTTTCGGAAGGACTCCTCTTGTATTTGTTGGAGGTCAAATGGCACATTTAATTGAGTCTCTTTGTGCGTACTGGTTTTGATAGCAACGTAATATATAATTATTTGCTCCAGTTGCGTCTGGCGTATTTAGAAAGACGCTTTGTAGATTCGCTCTAAAGTCTAATTGGGGTTTTAATTACCGTTTAAAAAAATTAATCAAGATTTTTTGCTAGTTAGAATTTGCAAGTTAAATTTTAAATGCAGAAAAGCTGTTCGCTATTGAACAATTTAGTAACCTATAAGTATCTTTTTAAGCATATTTACTTTTTTATTATAGTTATTTTAATAATCCCTTTTAATTATGTAAAGAATGAGTTTTAGATGTATGTTGTTACATATTCTTTTCGAAATTGCAAGGGGTACAAGTTAATGAAGACTCAATGGTTATTTAAGAGTAAAAGCAAAAGTCCCATTAAAGTCGATTTAATCGTTTCGGTGTGGTAAGGTAATAAACTTCCTAAATTATTATTTTTATTACTTAATTACTTATTACTAGTTTTATAAAAAAAAATATTTAAGAAAACAATAAAATTCTACTAAGATGTAACAGAGAGGGGTATCGACTGTGCGTAAACAATTTTTTTATAACATCAATTCAGAAAAGAGGCATTTCGAGAGGAACAAGAATAAAACTTTAATTGTTTGTTTACAGAAAATTAAAATTTTGTTACGTACTAAATCTCGTAAACTGCATCAAACGATTTTTCTTTCTCATCGCTGTTGTAATCCTTGCATTTTTATATTGTTAGAAGTATTTTGGGAAAATCACCAAAACAATGTTCGGAATGCATCTAGTTTGAGTGTGTTTGTGAATTTATGAATTACTACAGTATGGTTGGTTTCTGTTGCTAGTAGTAGTATTAAAAACTATACAATCTTACAAAGTAGTCGGTGTTGTGACTTCATTTTTAAGTTTTTAAGAGAGAATTTTCAAATGATTCTGTAGCTTTTTACTTTTTCCTTGTTTAAATTTGTCAACCATGCGAACATTGCGGTATTGATTAAATTATCATCTTTGAAAAGACTAATTTATTAACACACAAAGAGAGATACAATCATAAAAATAAATTAGTAATGATTACTAATTTCTGTATATTTTTTGTTTAAGTTTTCGTTTTTATTATCTCGCCTTTTGTAAAGTGATTCACTTTTATATACTCGATTCATTCTTAAAGAATTAATTTATTGACAGCGTACTACTTAAAATCATCTTCGAAGACGTTCATAATTGAGAAGGTCAGGTAAATTTGAATTGTCTTCGAACTGTTTCTATTACGTCTTAATCCGCGAAATTTTGAATATTGAGTGAAATTCCTCGAGCTTCGCAGAAGGCTTGATTGCCGTCCTCTTAGCGATTGTCATGCAAACTACTCGAACTCTCGAAGTTGGTAATTTCTCGCTTCATCGCGATTTATGGGCAATCGCTGGTCGCAGAATGGCCCCAAACAAAAGCGTGTGAGCCTTCGATTTCTGCCGATGCTGTCACTGCTCGGACAGGTTTTTTTTTACAAGTGGCTAGATGTTTACATCATACCTAGCTTTAATGCTAAAATCTAATTTGAATAAATCCAGCGATGAGAGAAGCCCCCGGAGCCCCAGAGCTCCGTTGATCAGAGCGAAGCGCCTTTGCGTTTTGCTCGTTTGGCTCAGAAAGTGAAAGTCGAAGTCTGTTCGGTTTGCGCTAGATCGTTGGTAAAATGGGCGTAGAGTTTTGTAAATAGTAATTAGTTATCGGTTACAGTTAAGTTTCTTTCGTAATTAGTCAGGCTTAACTCTAAGCTAACTTAGGGAAATCCAAATTTGCTACGTGAGCTAACGTTTTTTTTTCTCTGGTGCTCTCTTGCAGTTTCGCCGTCGAAAGACTCTTCGCATCCAGATCGACCACCTCCCGGCACATCGAAAGTATTCATTAAGAAGTCCGGAAGTGCGTCGTCGTCGCAGAGTTCGTCAAATAGGAAGGACAGTTTTGGGTCCAGGGATTCCCTGAATGATATATTGAGTGAGACTGGAATCGTGTCGGGCAATGTTGCTGCACAGCGAAAGAGTTTGGAGAACAAAAATATAGACTTAACGAATAGCAGTGATGGTAGAGTTGCGCGACGCAGTCTAGAAAATAAAACATCGGAGATTCGAAAGGGCCTTGAAAGCATGGATGAGAAAAAGACACCTCCGCCTGTATTGACAAAGAAGCCTGCCGTTCCGGTGAAGAAGTCAACAACGGTTACAAGTGTGGCTGGTAATCTGCTTTCAGGGCTGAAGCACAAGGTGAAGAGCGTTGAACAGAAGTTATCCTCTTATGACAATCTAGATGGCATTGGGTCTAGTAGGATGAGTTCCCAATTGCCAGAAAGTGTGGAAAGAGGAGTGTCTGTCGAACGGATGAAAAAAGACGATTCATCAGAGTTCGACAACGTTGAACGTGGGTCTATGCTTCCCGACATGAGAGCAGGGCGAGTGAAAGCACCCAAAAGACGACCGCCCTCAGCTGCTATTAATGTTATTGGCGAAAGCAATAACAATAATTTGGTTTACCTAAATGGCGTAGGAGCTTACACAATGGAAACTACTGAAACCAGAATTGAAAGTACAGAAAACGAAGAGCTAGCTAAACCAAAACCGCGAGAATGGGAGAAGAAGAAGGCTCCTTGGATGGAGGAATTGAAAGCTAGCCAAGCGAAGAAGACTTCCCCGAACGTTGAGCCCCGTACATCGGAACGTAAATCCGAGTCTGATGCAAGTTCTACAAAGACAACCACAATAAGCAGCATTCAAGAGAAGGTCGATATGTCTCGGTCAATTACGAGCAGTTACTCTTCAAGCCAGCGCAAAACCTTGGAATCCGCCACCTCAAGTTCATTTGATGTGAAGACATCGAACTATGAAATAACAACCACGACCAAGAAGGAATCCCTGCCCACCACCGATATGACTAAATCCATGTCGAGTTTGGCGGCATCAACAAAGGTGTCTTCGAGTACAGATTTCTCCAGTAATTTGGAGGATATCAGCAAATCCCGCCCTACGAGTCTTTCCATCCGCAATCGGAGCGTGTCACCAGTCGCTAGAACTCCTATTGGAAAGGCGGTTAGTGTGGACCAGGCTCCCAAACAGCCCAATGCCAATTCAATCCTGCCAGTGTGCCACGAGAATGTTTGCACCCGTGTTATGGAGTTGGATCAACGAATCGCAAAGCTGGAAGCAATTGTCCAGACACAGAATAAAGTAATCGAGGAACTGGTCAAATCGCTGAAGGAGGAGACTGATAAAGTGAAGGGACTTAGGAGCGAGCTCGATAAGTACGCGCAGTGCGTAACGCAAGTTTAACTTATTGCGATATCATTTCGTTTTTCTATTTCTTTATTTTTTTTTTCCGTTCATTGTTTAGTTAAAATCGCATCCTAACGTAGGTGATAGTTTTTAAGCTGCTAAGCATTCCACTTTCGTCGTATCGCCGATTTCCAGAGCGATTCTATTTAGTAAGGTTGTAATGTTAGCGAATTGAACAAGCTTGCAAGTTTGAAAGTATTCCATTGTTAAACATTTTTTGTACATAACCAAATAAGACCACAATTGTATTTAATCAAATACGATATTTTTATTGAATTTTATTTTCCCTTTGGTTTTTTAATTGTTATTTTTTGTGAATGAAATTGTGCCGTATTATTTTCCATTCTCATTTTATAGCATGATCAACATTTATCTGCGGTGCCATGTGAAATATTCGATTAAAAAAAGCATTTTGAAAATGCTGATCAGATTTATTGTGATTTTTGTTTTGATTTAACTGATTATGCTCAGTAGATGAAGTGCCTCTTGCATAGTGAATGCCATAAAGCAATAATTACAATAAAGCCGATCGTGGAGGAGCATGGTTGAAATACAAATAAAGAAGGTTGAAATGCAAATCTGAGATGCATGTTACTAAATTATCCGAAGTTTATATCATAATATTGTTAGCAAAAGTAATAAACTTGCTCTTCATAAATAATATTGGCTCTTATAGGCTTTCCTAATTAAGTTACAACAGTACCAATGAAATATTTAAAATACGGTGATATTTTCGAAAGAACTATTCGAAATGCGCTAAAATTTAGTTTAATCTTAGGATCAAAAAATTAATATACAGAGCAAGTCAAAAATCTGAATCCTTTTCCTGTTTTCAAAATTAAATTAAAGGTATATTTGGAAGGTTGACATGCGTTTGACCTGAAATTATTTTAGTTATCTGAATAAATTAAATTAAAAAAATTGATACCTATCAAATTAAAATATTGTCGACAGTTTTGTCTTGTTTATTAATCGAAAATATTATACTTTGTAGCCTAACGTATTTATTTAAGTATTTACTTAAAGCATACGCAGCTCAATAAAATTAAATCAATTGTTTTTTCGTATTCTTCGAATGTTAAAACTGAGCGTAAGATTTCTAGCAGACAAGAATGATGCAAGAAAATTCTAGATCAGGAATATTAAGAAATAAATATGGAAACCCGAAAGAAATTTAAATATTCTGCTACATTAGTTAATTTAAATGCCTTGCTATAAGAACTAACAGTGCTTTATTAAATGAGTAATAAATGTTTAGGATCCGTTTGATTATTTTATTATTCGAATATACGATTTCAAAATAAAAAATTTTCTACCGAAAGCAAAATTCTTACCCCTATCTCAATTTCAACTGCCGTAAACGTACATTTTATAATTAAACATAAAAGAGAAATAACTGCATTTTTCAAGGAAATATGTGATACTTTCTTCTATATAAGAATTGTTTTCGAATAATAATAGTGTCTACTTATTGGAAGTAATAGTTATGGCAATAAGGCTTAAGAAATCATTTTTAATATGTTACGTTACGAACTGAAGCACATGTTTTAAAAATGTTGAGTCAAATTGAAATTGCAGAATTCAAATTAATTTGATCAACTTTATTTAAAAATTATTAATAGAAATTCGAAATAAAATTTGCAAAAGTTTCTCTTTTGATTGGATATGGTACAACAGTCTACCATTCATTCAAAATTGATTATTGATACTTAGCGAGAATCGACGAGAAACAAAAATGACGATTTTCGAAATTCCCATTAACAAAACTTTTTCATTTCGGTGAGCGAGGGAGGATATTAAAGCTTTTTTGAAATTCTTCAGCCTCGATCGCCTGAACCACAAGTCAAAGTAGTTTACAGCATAAAAACACTGACTATATAAACATCACTACATAAATATTTGCATGCCGCAAGCACTACACACTCTTTAATAACACCCGTTTTAAGTTTGAATGCATTTTCAGTTTTCACAGTAGATGAAATAGTTGATGAGCAAAAGATTAATAAAAAAATCGTATTTCTCTCACGTAGGAAAATAAAGAAGGGAAACATAGACGGATGGATGTTTTGAGCCTTGTTAAGGACTAACACGAACACACCAGTTGCTTGCCGTTTCCTTTGTTTATCCGAAACGTCTTTCGACACAAAGTGATTTACTTGTAAGATAGATATATTTTTGTATCTTAGTCATTTTACATTCCACAGTGCTCCATTGAGGATTGGCACACCCAGACACAAACAAAGCACTTCTTTTAATGTATCATAACTTAGTTTTGCTTGTACAGATTTTCAATCCATTTTTTTATGACAAATTGATTAATTTTTTATGACAGAAAATAAATAAATAAATAAAACAAATGAGGTTAAGAACTAAAGGATTTTAGATAGGACTGTGTAGGACTTGTAGGTAGGACGCAGAGATTAAAATTTGTTTTAATGTAATATTTTACATAGGAAACTGTTTTGTCGCTCGCCAACTGGTCGAGTCCAACAAAACGTAAGTTATAGTGAATGATGTTCCATAACGAAATGTTGGGTGATAACAAAGGCTATATGAGGTTTGTACATTTATTTTTATACACAACTGATTACAAACCTTCTTAATTTCAGTTCAGCACTTTTGTATACGTAATATAAAAGAGAATAAATCCGTATTCTTTGAATCAACTATTTAATGAAGTTGTACTTAATTATTGCGAATTTTTTGATTTTGATTTACTTCCACTAAATTTTGTCATCATTTCTGTTTGTTCTGGTCATAAAATAAGTAATGAGGTTCGATTTTAATTTTCGGATTCCTTTCTCAAAATTTCATATTTTTTAAATTTAGTTTCATTTTCTAGATTTTGTAAAATATCCGACTTTACCAAATATGACCAAAAAACACTAATTCAATCAAAAACTTAAAATGAAATACAATAATTCCAAATAGAATGTGAAAAGCGATAACGAAACACTAACATTTCGTTCATTTCTATTAATAAAAATTAAATTTAGTATTTGGTTATTTTATTTAATTTAATTGAAAAGTATATGAAAATATTGATTGGCTTTTTTGATATTGTTTAATTTAAAATTTATAAAATTATTTAAAACGAAATTGAAAGTAATCCTTGCTACTATCTTAGTATATAATTAAATCTGAAAGTTTTTAAAAAGTCTTATTGCTGTATTATGCTAAGTTTAATATAATACTATTTTATATGGAATTAAGAGAATATATTTGGTAACTTTCAGATTTTGGTTTTTTATAATAATAACTATAAATTATTTATTCAGCCAGACCACAGTGCGTGCCATTCTATTACATTCTGTTAAAAACACAGAATATCCAAAATATAGGGAGAACTTTGTTTTCATGACCACACCTTTATTATAAATAAAATCACTGTGTGTCGAGTATAGGACAGCATGCGTTGGATTGGCTATTGATCGGTAGTTTTAGTTTAGTACTCAATGGGTAGTAATTTACTAATCCACAGTTGTCTCTAACTTTATAAAATACATTTTGTGATCGCTACTGAGTATAGGAAGTTTCACTTCATGAGGACCTCAGACACCATTTGACCAGAATTACAGAAAATGAGCTTAAAAATATTCCTAATATTTACAATGTACAATTCACTCTTAATCGTAAATGTAATTTAATTTTGACGACATAATATTATCTAATATATTTTGGTTACCTAATTTTCCTTGTGAATGTAGATTAATAGTATTCCAAAGGAATTTATCAAATAAAGAATCAAGTGCTAAGATGTTTCAGTTAAGGCTAAGTTACTTTAACATAAGTGAAAGCGAAAGTTTGTTAAATAGTTTTAAAATAAAGTATGATTACAACAACTGAGAAAACATGTTATGAAATATACAAAAAAAGCGATTATGCTGCTCTTCGCTATTAAATGGCCTTTAAAAGGATAAAACTGAAGAGTGGTTATAAAAAAAGTGCAGAATTTGTAAAAATATTAAATTTACTATCAAGAGACCGTGAGTTTTTTTGTAAAACCAAGTGGAACGTGAAAATGAATATGTTAAGGAAAAAAAAAACAATAATCATAAACATATACAGTTTTTAGAAGATTGTTGCAATAATTGTTAGATACAATTGAAAATTTTCTGTCTTTTTTACAATTTATCCCCGATTGCTGTAATCATTTTTAAAATAACCTTATTATTGTAAATAACAAGTGAGTACTGAGCGCGCGGGCATATAAGTATAGAACCCTAGGAATCAAATATAAGCAACTATATCTTCTGGCTTTATATATTAAAAATATACATAAAAGGGAGAGTCACTCACCTTCCTCTTCAATTAATTTATTTTTAAGTATTATTTGTGCTTTGAGGTTATTAAAAGGAAGATTTTTCCTATTTTCTTTTACAAATGTTGCGTTTTATTAAAAACTGCTTAAACTAAACACACATCCTATTTTTCAGGGCTGTGATTATAACTCAAGGATCTTTATTTGTGTAGAAATTACAACATTGGTAAGTAAGGCGCGGATTGAACCCGTATACCTTGTTTCCTCAAAGTCTTTTTCTCAGGGGATAGTAATTTACAAAGTACATCGTATACGCCATTAAAAATATTGTGGGCCAAAATAATTTATTTAGAATTAAAGTATGCTTTGGTATTATACATCAAAAATTTATTGAAATACCAACAGGTAAAACGACCTACATTCAGAGACTTCTCAATTTCCTTTTTTCTAATGAATAATCTAAATAAATAAGCATTGGATGTACAGTCATGTTTAAAATACATCCCAGAAGTGCAGTGCAGAATTTTCACGCGCTATCCTAACCCCGCTGTCTTAAAAATTCATATGCTATTTATATGGATTGAATCGAATACTCATTCCTGCTTCAACCAGTTTCTAGAAAGCAACTATAAAGTAGGCTTAATGATAGTAGTGATAAATCACAACACACGTGGGTATACTTGTTGAGTACATGCATTAACGCACTTGTTGCAATAGAAGCACTTCTATTAATACATGGCATGGAAGAGAAAATCCAGTGCTGCATTATATAGGAGCGCAAATTATAATTACTTGGTTTCTAGTTCCTGTCTACACAGAAGTTCCTCCCAAATGCGGGCTTTAACAGCTAATGCTTGGTGCACACTGGTCGCAACAATGCGTGCCTTTCCCGTGCTCATGTGTACGAGATTTCTCAGGCCCCAGCATATTATCCCGGTAGTGTCTACATAAAACGAATATAACGAAATCCCTGAGAAGGGTTATAGAGCAGGTCTATAGGTATGAGGTTAAGGGTATTGTTCAAATATTTATTGTGCCAAGTGCTGTGCACAACTATATGGTAATATGGAAACGCAAAAGCGGACAAAATCACGTCCGGTTAGCAAGCAGAATTTCCAAATCTGGGATATTTCTGCTGCAAGTAAGCCAATTCGAGATCATGTTCTACGGCTAGGAGTGCAGGAGAAAGATTTGAGGAAGGTAGAACGATACATGACTCCGCAAAATTTTCATGTGGGACTCGTATAAACATTTAAAATGTCTAGTGGAATCGACCGAGTGAGCTGCCGAGGCCAGGATTTATTTGCTGTTAGTTGCTTTATTAAGGAACCACATCGTAAAGGGATTTCAGGGCGTACAGACTTCCGGGGTACGTGGAATAGGATTGTACACAGGTTGTCCTTTGAAGTAGGTACAGCTCTTCGAACTGACTATTTAGACGAATGATAGGTACAGTAGACCTTGGGTTACACTCCGGAGCATAGGTACTCGGATAATCAGAGATATGTATAATGGAGTGAATGTGCAGAAAGTAGCCTTTGTAGGTCGGTATGATTAACCATTAACTGATTTAATTGGTTTCTTTGATTTCCAAATAATCAGCAATTAATGACACCGTTTGTTTCTTTTCTTGGACTTGAGCGGTTCTTTCCAAGTGGCTTAAATATATTTTCTTCCTTAACTAAATAAATATTCAAACAGCCCGAACTGGTCAATGTTAAGCCACTAAATAACAAGGGGGTACCCCTTACCTACTCAACCCGTTTGCGTTGTTTTTCTGGGAAGTTAGTCTCATGTATAATTCAAAATCTTGCTGCTACGTAGACACACTGGCAACCTGGCCCAGATGTACGTAAACTTCGCTTTTCCAACTCAAAATGAAGTATTGACGTTGCTTATTAATTACAACAGCGGCTATGCGTTGGCACTAGAAGACTGAACGTTGTTGCTGCTGTTGAACTTCGTCTCAATCACATTATCGAGTAATGAAGTTAGACCCAGAAAATTTTGAAGACGATCAATTCTCTGAGGAATTTTTAGTGACTTACGTGCAGGTCGAGTACGTGTCTGCCGTCATGCTTCGGTTCCACCTTAATTTCGAATCGATTAAAAGGAAAACTTCCTGTACACTTCCTAGGTTGGATTGTTACACTTAAGCGATTAAAAAAACAGATTGTGATAAATTACTGTCTTAAGGATTACACTTCCTTAGGGGAACAGTGTTCATTAAATTTATTACAGTTTTAAGAGCGAGTGGGATATGTCCGCAAACTTTTTAAGTACAGGATTTTAGCTATAATTAGACCACAATTTTCAAAGAATTCAATACTCTATTGTTATAAGATGCTTACATTTTAATATTTAATCTTTCGTAGCTAAACAATTTTTAATAACCTATTTATTTTATTACAATTTTTAATAACCTATTTTTTAAAGTGCAAATATGAAAAGACATAAAGAAATATAAATGAAAAAAGAATAAATGAAAAAAAGGCATAACAAAGTAAGTTTGCAAAGATAAAATATACTATGAAATTGCTATAAGTAAAATCACGGCATTAAATAAAAGACTATATTTAAAAACATAGTAATAACAATTAAATACGGAACTTTATTTCAGGAATGTTATTCAATTTCACAATTCGTTCGTTTATTAACACTTTTTTTCTAGAGATTTAACTCCTTGTTTTCCTTTTTCTTTGGGTACACTCAAGTTGATTTTGGTGAAAATTCCTGTATAAACAATTAAACTGGGAACAGCATTATATACAATTTTTACACTGTTGATTTGGTTTTAAGGCTGCGACGAATCCATCCCCATTTCAGACCTAAAACAGGCTTTAATAAAGCTTGTGTAATTTGCTTTGCATTTTTCCTCGTCAGCCCATGATAACTGAAAGCCCGTGGGCCCACCAAAATCGACCGTCCGTCGCGCTCCTTATGAATTTTAATAAAGACATCAGGGGAGTCATGATAACATGAAACATATTTCTCTCCTTGGGTTGACAATATGCAAACATAATAAAAATAAAATGTTTTCTTAAATTTCTTCCAGGTCGCCCTAAAGAAATCAGCCTCAGTCGTCTTTTATAAGGCGTCTAGATCTTTGTCCCAATGGGTACAAGACCTGTGACCTTTCTACCCGTACCTTTGTTACAGGAACTGCTAAAATTCAAAGAGCTTTTCTACCATGCCGAGAAGACATGTTTCTAAGAATATTGTCCTCTGATATGAAAATTCATTACAAGTATCACTCACTGTCTGACCCAAGAATTACGTTACTCTAATTGCAAATTACATTGTATTAATGGAAAGACTTGGTATAGACTGCAAAAGTATAGGTACTACTTTTAAGAAATCTGCGCATTGTCGTGTACTTTAGAATTATTAAATTATATTTGATTCTTTTTCAGAAGAAATGAACTAGTTAAAAAAATAATTTTAGTTTAGATTTAAATTTTGGTAATTTAATTTTCATAACATTTTCAGAGAGTTTCTTTCAAATGTAAATCTTGAGAAAAAAGCATAATCAATTGAATGTAGTGGGCGTTGAATGCAGGACCAGATTATTTGATCCTATTTAAAATACAAAAAAAAGCTTTCCCTGAAGAACCTCATATGCATATCCTGTTGCTTTTCTAGCCTCAATCGCATTGTATCATCAAATAAGTAGATATGAATGGTATGTATACCGATGCTTATCCCCTGGCTTATAAAGTTGAGTAATGAATGTATCCCTTATGGGTGCACAATTTGTTCTCGTTGTACAAATTCCTGCTGGCTATATTTAGGTAAACCTCTCTTGATACAGAACAGTCATTATTTGCATTCATTTATTTCCAATACGAGAAAAGCAAGACCCATGTACAACTACCAAATTTACGGAGAATCTAAATAGCTGCATTTGTCGCTATTTGTATATTAAAAGATATCGTAGCTATTCTGAATTATTCATAAAATCCTAAGCACGTTTTGTGTGGTAGACGCATCTTTGCGTCCAAAGAAAGGGAAACTCATGTCATTGGTATATACGATACACGTCTGATAGCCTATACAAAATTATTAGAGGAATATAATGTATACTTCAGTTTGTTAGGAATCTGAAATTTCGTCGAATAACTTGAATTGTGAACAATTTAATAGTTGGGAAAAATAGCAAACTTATTAAACCCAAGGTGGTCTTTATCACTATGGAAAATAACTCGATGAAAAGCGCCACAAACGATTATTATAAATATCGTTAGCAAACAATTTTTGATTTATATTTATAAATATGTTGCTTTGCGTGTAGATGCAGAAAACTGGTAATTTTTAAATGAAAACTTTATAAAATATAACAAAAATAGCACATACGTAAATGTATTTTTACTTATTAATTTATTAATAATTACTTATTAATTTATTATAATTATTAATTTTAAAGCACTTATTTAATTAAAACTTTAATTTAAAACTTCCATTTCCCACATTTACAATGTTAATAAAGGTCTTGTTTTTAATTTCTCGTGAAAAGCCTACGGTAAGATTTATTTTTGTCTTTAAAAAGTAGAAACTTTTGAATAAAATTAAAGATTATTCTCATGTATAAATTGAATAATTTTTATGCTGTGCGTTATTTAATTTTGAATTTCTCATTTAAATTAAGTTTACATAAATATAAGAATATACATAAAAAAAACTCCATGCGCCCACTTCTTCTTAAATAATTTCAGCACGCGAATTTTTAATAATTGACGTTCACTGTTCTTAATTTGCATTAAAAGATTATAGAGCATATGTTTTTAAATAAATGATGATATGCGCGTAGTAGCTGTTAAAAAATAAAAATAAAAAAACAAGACCAGTGATGTGCGCAAATTGCTTGAGTTAGAGTTTTCTGAACTGAGTAATCAGAGGAATTTGTAAAATTATAAATTCAATAATATTCAACTTTATTTTCGCAAATGCATATAAGAAATCGCATTTATTTTCTCTCTTTTAATTATTTTTGTGCTAGACATGTCGAATTGTTTAACATTACCATACGTGGGAAGTTGGCCAAACTATTTTGATAGATATGAAGGTGGTTTTTCATATTCAAGAAGCGACGAAGAGTTGAACGACGAACTAGACCTTTGAACCTAAAGCCAAAGTGCAACAAATTTGACTGGAAGCTTTTTCACGTTATTTCATCCAAGCATGAATATCAAAATATAATTATGTCATTATTCTCCATGGAGCTTTTAATGAGAATGATATCAATAGCAGTCTTTTATCCTACTTGGAACGAAGTAGGGAATCAACCATTAGACCTGCCATCATTTGATTGGTTCGGCACTGGTATTAGTTTTTTGGAGGTGAGCACCCATATATAAATAGTTTAGTATCTACCATACCAGTTTGGAAATATAAATGCGAATTTTAACAGAGGAGATATATTAATATTTATATAATATTTAAATTACATTAAAATAAACCCATATGTCCGGGATATACTAACATATTATTCTGAAGGATGCTTCCATAGTACTATGAAAAGGTTAGATTTCCAAGACACAAGGGAATCTGCGCAACAAATTAATGAATGGTGTAAACGTATTACAAACGGTGTAATACCCAATATTATTGAACAAGGTAAGCAACGAGTCAGAGGCAAGTCGCACATTAAACAATAATTGTCTCTGTAAGGTGGCTTGGCAAAGACACTTGGAATAGATATTTATTCCTCGTGAAACGTGGCTATTTCCCTTCACAAGTAGCATTGGAATTCAAGTGCTATCTAGCCCCATGGCGAGTCAAAAGGGCCCATACTACTATTTGAAGACAAAAGAACTGGGCGCAGGTACTCAACTCTTGCGTTTGCCGCAAAAGGATATAACTTTATATTAATTCACCTTTTTTTAACAATTATGGTAATCACAGGGCGGTAAATGACTTTTATTTTACCAAACAAAGTCTACGGCCTGAATGACCTGATCAACGATATAACACCAGAAAAAGATTTCAAAGACTAATGAGGAACCAAACAGTGAACATTTTCTTATCCTAATTCACGTTCGAATCCTCTTTGGAGTTGAGAGATGATCTCATGACTGTAATCTCTATGGTACAAAATGTAAAACAAAATCCATAATTCGAAACATTTTAGAGGGGTATACAATTTGTATTTACTGAAACGGCTCAACTGCCCGGACTTGATCCACCGAGAACGGCTCTGAGCAACGTTTTTCCGAAGGTTAGTATTAAAATAGAGGAGAAAGGGTTGGGAATTGCAGCAGCCGGATAATTGTTTAATACTTCAATAACTTTATATAACTACCGTTTAATTTTTCTTCAGCTGCGATTTTTGACCTTAGACAAGGGGATGATACGCCAATATTCGATGCAATTACTTTAAATTCTAGAACGATGTAATAAACCATAATATGAATAAGTAACCAGGCAGTTTTTACTTTATTACGCTGGTCTGCATTTTATATTGTTTTATCTGCGAACAAGTAATTTATAATTTCAAAATTTTCTTCAATTTCGAATCCAGAAATGAAAATGTTAAAAAATGTTAAGTTCTTGAGAAACATAGATATAGAAAATAACTGTCTATAGAAGTAATACATTTCAACGATTCTCGCAATTTCCAATTTGATATGTGAAAATAAATATAAATCAAATATAAAGACAATTTAAAAATAATCTAAAATACAATTTATAACTATTTGAGTTTTGCATACCGCAAGAAACAGGAAAAGGAATGATTAAAGGAAACACCAGTAGCGATTAAACGAAATTCATTTTATTTAACTCATATAATTTGTTACTAATTGTAAGAAATATACAAAAGTTACAGTTTACTTAAAAAAGTTTCAACTTGAGTTAGTTGAAAATGAGCAAAATTAGGAAAGGTTCGTTTGAAAGTGGTTTCTATTAAATTTTTATATAATGCATTTTAAGAGGTGTTTCAATGAAGCTTGTAACCATTGCTATGCTTTGTCTTTCAAAGGCGTCAAATTAAATTACCTTTAAAACTAGCGCACCGCTCGAGAGCGGCCAGTTTAAATTTATCCTTAAATAATAGTGTACGTAAATAAAAGGGCTCGTAAAAGCGGGCAGGAAATGGAAAATTGTCTAAAGGATCTCTTTACTTTGTAGAAAACGGGCGCGGCAGAAGTAGCAGATAGAGGTTGATAAATTACATTTTGTTCCTCTCTTTTTAACTTAATTGCAACGCTACTACCCTAACTGTTTTATTAAATAGTCTCCTTACTCAATAGCTCTAATGCCTTAAAGTTAAATCACTTTTTATTAAATTTTCTTGTTTTTAACTTGATCACAGTGTCAGAAGTTGGAATATTCAAAGAAGTGAAAACAGTCGTCCACGCAGCATCGCTTGAGTCGTTCTCTAATAGAACTAATAATTTTTTTCTTATATTTACTTACTCAACTTGTGGCCGTCGCCTAAATAGAAATCTTAAGAAATCGTCTAAACAAAGAACATTCCTCCGACATGTCACTGTGCGTTCCGTTTTTATTTTTTACTTTTTGTTGCTGACTAAAGCAACTACCAAAACAAGTCTTCGTCGATTTGCTTATATTATTTCGTTAGAATTGCTCAACTTTTTAGAAAGGCTTTCATGCTACGCAGTCACAATAAATTCACATCGAAAATCTTTATACTATCATAGAATCTTAGATTAGAATGAAAATCCAAAGTCCGTTCGAAACCGAAGGTGTACAAATAGTTTTGGCGCAACTCCTCAATTCGTCACAATAGCTAATTGTTTTTAATAGAAGTCTCCAAAAATGATGCAATGCTCGAAAAACGTTTTGTCGATTTACTCCAGCAACGTCGACTATTTGTGCCGGTCACCCGAGGAGGATGGTCGTCATAGTCCATCGTGGATATTTGTAAATCGCTTCTTTGTTACAGCAGGTCCAATAGTTGTCTAGTTGTCGTTACTGTGAGGATTATGGCAGGGCTCTAATCCCGTCTAGAGACGGCCGCAGAACCAGACCACCCTCGACCCAAAAGTTCGGACGGTTCAGCATGTTCTGCCACAGGGATAATTCCTTTCCGGTTGCGTCCATCCAGTCCACTGGCTTCCCGTAATGTTTGCCTACACATTTAATAAATAAAAAAGAAAACTTGAGATAAATTCTTAATGGCTTATTCTGCTGTGCGCCTGCCTTTTTCCCTCTGCAAGGAAGGGATGCAGGGGGGTACAGGGACAAAGCCGTGGGAACATCAGGAATAGCACTGCGAGGAAGTGCCTGCGTTGTTTTCTTGGGTGCCATAGGCTTTCTGCGGCTATGACCTTTCGTTTTCCTGTACTCCTGCGGTTATATGCCGCTCTCGAGGAATACAAGGATCCATCTTAAAAATTATTATATATGACGTACCTTTGAGAAGGAGTAGGATAAATTGTAATTTAACAGAAGAAACATACATGTGAAAAAAGTATGTTATTCTCTCATTTATGAAACAAAATTTACATAAATAGAAAAAGTTCAGAAGTATAAGAAAGGTAAACGTTTTTTGATATCAAGGTACATTGTTTGCTATATGCAGTAATAAAATATGTTAGCGATAGGTAAAGATTTTGAAACGTAGAATGTTTTATTTCAGATTATTTATTTATATACTAAATATAGTGGATTGTCTATAAGAACTATGAGATTACAGAAAATATTGCTTACAATCGCATGAACAACGCATTTATTTCACAGTTGATCATTTAAACAAAAATTAAAAGTAATTTAAATGCGCATTTTGGGAAAATTCAGAAGAACTTTTTCAAATAATTTATAAAATTTACCTGTAAAATAAAAATGCAACGTTGAATAAATAAGAATCGAATATCTGAATTATTAACAATTAATTACTGGCTTAAAATAAATATATTTTAATAAGATTAATTGTTCATTTTATCATTCGAATAAATTTATTGAATAATAACTTACGCAAAATTTCGGAGAAACTGCTGGTTTGTTCACCTCTATTGAATTACCTCCAGTTCAAAGTGGCGACTGTACATTTAATATCAATTTCAATTTCTCAAGAATTCCCTATAATTGAATCGCATCCTCCAAAATCCTGGTGTAAGTAATACGCAAATACGTTGAATCTTTTCATGTATCTGAATCTAGTGACTCCAAAGAGTAAGCATAACAACTGACTTTATTTAATAGGACTAGTATATTTGAGTGGCATTTTAATTGAAGAATAATTGTAAGTGAAATCTTTCTCAAACAAGGCTGGTTAGGACATACACAATTAAAACGTTTATAAATAAATAACTCAAAATTCTGGAAACCTTTGAATAACGGAAATAAGATAATTAAATACAACGTAATTTTTTATAGAGAACGTTGTAACTTGAAATCCCAAATTCGTCATTGTTGATAAAACCCTGCTTCGTTTGTCATTTATCGTTAAAATCAAGGAAAATATTATTTTAACTTACGTACATTGCAACTGCACTAGACAGAATGAGTCAAAAAGTAGAAAAAATTTTATTTTAGGAAAATATTTACATACCTAATCCTCTTCTTGATTTATGTCACTTTTTAACAACATTAATTATTTTTTACTAGAGCAGCTGAGCAGAAAATTGAAATGTTTACAATGAATAGGTATTTTCCAAAAAGCTTTTCACAATGAAAATTTCGTTCAATTTCGTGCCTTTCTCTCGAGTATTCGCCCGTAGAGCCTTCTTGAAAGATGACTTTAGAAACACGATTTGGCTATAACTAAGAAATCACAAATAAAATTTACAAAGAAACAATTTCACTGGAATTGGACAGAAAGTCGTAACCATGAAAAAGTAAGAGCTCCAGCACAAAGATACACACAGCCCTCAGACGCCCCCTCTCCCACGGAGGTGTCTGGAGAACTTTCACAAATCAAAACAAATCCGAATTAACTTTCTCCGAGTATCCTATAAATATTTCCCGCCTAACTTGATTCCCCCTAAGCCGTTGTTTGTCATTTCCTCGGGGCTTGAATGCTTTAATCCTGAACAACTTTGTTACCATTTCTTTTCAATATCCTTTGTGTAAGACGATCTAGCATTTGATAGCATACCATTTAGCCTGGGGGTGGCAAACATTGATTAAACGAATCCGCCACCCCCTCAACTTATTTAAGCAGTAAATTTTCCATTCAGTTTTGTTTCTAAGATAGATCATTCATCACATGATTAAGAATAACCCCTGGCAGGGAATGATTTACGAAAAAAGGCCTTCTGTTTTAAGATATGCATTAGATAAACGTACTGTCCTCCTGCCCTGAGTTCTAGTCTTACACATATACAACATTTATTTACACAACATGGCCGAAGGAATTTTCTCCATATTTTATTTGCCTAAGGCCCAGAAGTACATTGGACATTAAACTTTTCCTTTGATTGTTTAATAAAGGTTGATCAGACCTGCCGGATAACCCAAATAAAAATTTATCAAAGAAAATAGCCCTCCTGTATTTGTTTGGTAATTCTTTAAGTTATAGGGACTTGATTTGGATAAAGTGGTCACCTTTGGGAGTTTAAGTTGTGTAGCAAAAGCATATCGAAATAACCTATGACGTAGATTTATTCGGTCTTAAATAAAACAGATTGCAATTCAGAAACAGATAAGATTTCTAGTGATCAAAAATTTCTATGACTATTAAAATCCATAATATGCATATGAATACATTTTTTCTTTACTTTCAGAAAGAAAAATGATATTATTATGAGTGCTACTTTACTTTTGGTCTGAAAATATGGTTATATTTTTTTATATAGAAATTTTTGTTATTTGTCTTAAAGCCCAATTTGTTTTAGTCCTCAGTTTATTTGTGTCAAATTTTTTATTACATGCTAAGCAATGTACTTGTTGATGTAATCCCATAATATTGTATTTCTCTAGGGTTTATATCTGACAAGCTATTAAAAGACATGCTTACGAGAGGGAATTATGATGGTGAAATTTGGAACACTTTAGACACTGTGTGATAGATTGCACCCTAATTTCTTCGCATAGAAAATAAAACAATGAGGCTTTTAATCTGTCAAGACGAAATGGAGCATTTCTTTTATCAAACCCTTAATCTATTTGTTGTTGGGTTCCGAGGAGAGCTGACTACAATAAATTAATTATTCCAACAACTTCCTCGGACTAACCTTTTAATCGCCATCTCTTCTGCCGTGGTATCAGGCGCGGAACTTCACCGGAAAGTCATGGCTAGCGTTTTTTCCGCACTTCTGAGCGTTTCATTAATTATGCGCATAAGCGATGTCGGTGGTGATTAGAGTATTCTTCACAGAAGCGAACCGCAGGGTTCCAAAGAGGTACTATTGCTTACATGGGCGCTTTCCCCAGCACGGATGTCGGTGGATATAGTGAATATATCCGTCAGAGGAATGATTACCGCTCGGGTTAACCATAGGGGCATGGATGCCGGGAGAATTAGTGCAAATAGAAAACTAATTGCTTACCGGTGCCAAGCGAGAACCGCACACCACCAAGGAACTCATTGCTGGCTAATCTATCGTGATCCCAAATGGTTAACTCTAGAGCTCTTTCCGCCAGCTCTTGCAGCGACACGTCCTCGTAGACGAAAGTATAGTTCCACACGGGATTAACCGACCGTTTCACAACCGGTGTCTTCTGTTTAGAGCTCCTGGTCTTGTCCGGTAAAAGGTAACTGCAATTGAATTTTAAATAACGTATCAAAAAGTGTTAATATCGAGGTCAAGCAATCCGCTCCAGGGGTAAAAGAAACCTGTTACCTTTTACAAAAAGCGTCACATGTTCCGTTGGCTTTCACGGGACTTAGATTTTTCGCCTCTTTCACGAGAACGTGAAGTTGTCCCTTTGAGGATACGTTCTTTGAATTTGATTTTATACTACCAAATTTGCGAAGGTTTGAGCTACTCCCACGAGACATGCTCTGCTTCGAATTTGAACTTTCCGGAGGAATGAATTTTAGGCCAACGATTATGTCGCCCCGGTAAACAGCGACGTCATCGAACGGTTCGCTCTATGTAGGGTGCAAAGAGTAAAATATTATATGAGAGATAAAATTAAAAAAAACACCACATCGTAAATACACACCCTTTCTTGCAGTAGGTACCACTCCGACTGAGGGTTATCGAAAACTTTTCCGGACAGGTTAATTGTTACCTCCCCAAGGAAGTCGTTCCGTCCGAACATGTCCGAGTGCCATACTGTAAGCCATAGGGTCCTGGATTCCAGGCTGCTTAGGGGCATGTGAAATCTGAGAGTCTCGTCGAATATCGGGTTTAGTGTGTGCTTTTTAACCTTTGTCTTCCGCTTGCCGCTTTTCGATTTGTCCGGTAGAAGGTAAACCTATTCAAAATGAATTCAGAAATTTTTAGGTTCCTGTTGAAATATTATTTAAGAATTTAAACAGTTGTAAAAAGTTATAGTTGTATAAAACTAATTCCTGGCTAAAGTTATACTTCTAAATAAATTCCTAATTTGTACTATTTTAGAAATTGGTTTTAAGCTGAATTTTATAAATGCAAAATATATTGGTTTTTGAATTTTATTTTTCTATATATCTAAGATTTCAAATCCTGTGAAACATTTTTGGTTGTAAATTGAAAATTTACTAATAGTATATACGTCAAGCTCTTCATGGTGCTCTAGTCAAGTTATCTATAAGTTTAAATTTGCCTCCAGCAAACATCATTGAGTAAACATAGTTACCTTAACGTAAGGATCACTTCTATTTCTTTTGATATCGACAGCGGCCAAATCCTTGCATCGAACGACATGAATCTCGAGAGCACCCTGCTTGTAATTGTACTGCATACCGAATTCAACTTGTCCTTTCACCGCGACTGTGCCGTAACGACCCTCTCCTGCACCGGAGTAGACACTGGCCATTGAATCGGAACGCATCTGAAATGGATAAGTAGGACAGAATGTGTAGGTTCGATTACAATCAATAGTTATCTTAGTATTATTATTAGTACTCTCGAAAGAGACTTACCCCCAGCGAGCTGAGACTGCTTCGGTTCTGATGAAGGGCCACCAAACGATCGATGTCCTCATCCGACTGAGATGGCCAAGGGTCACTCGACGCTGACCCGTGCGAGGCGATTGGGCTGGCCGATCCGCTTACATTCCGATTTCCAATTAGTGGAGAGCTGCAAACATCCGCTGATGCTGCCTGGGCCTCTTCTATAAGAAAATAGGACAAATTAAACCAAGATTATAGTCACTGTCGACTTTTTAACTGCAAGGAGAAAAAGCAGTTCTTTGCAAGCGAAGTCCCTTTTCTAAACAGATATATTAAACTCATAACACTTAGATTCCTAGGAAAGTCATTCACGGACGTCCGTTCTAAATACGAAGAGCCTTTCGCAAAAAAGGCTTAAACTATGCGAGAGAAGCTTAATAGAATTTGGAAGAAAGGAAGGGAACACTTTCACGCAAACAAAGAAAATGCTGGTATTCAAAGAAAATGCTCGTGTTCCATGCAAAGTCGTCTTCACACCCGCTTTTCTTGCTTTGCTAAGTTTGAGGACTTAACGGGCTCTAGGAGTAAGCAGAGGATGAAAGCACTTGTTTAATTTCATTTCGCTAAGGACGCATCGAAAAAGTTTCCCCTTAACAAAAGAAGTCTTTCTCAGGGCTAAGACGACGAATGGGATAATTTAAAGGAATCGAAAAGACGCCTTCTTTCGGCTCTTCGTCACTTCCCCTTCGCTGTTGCTGTGTGTTCCGGTGATTTGCCAAAAGTTTAAAAGTTAGAAAACGAAGATGAAAAGCTTTCCGATTCCTGATAACAAAGTTTTTCCGATTGTTTTCGACGTCTTCCCGGGATGCCTCAAAGAATCAACCAAGAAACCAACTAAGAACCAGCCGACGTAAAACATCTCAGCGAAACGATCGCTATTTTGCGGACACGCGAAGGTAATTGAGCCGCGATGAAAATCGCGTTTACCTGGAAAACATCTGAGAGGGATTTTAGATGAAATTTCAATTTTGCTATTAATTTAAGAAGGAAGCAACCTGCCGGATCGGGAGATGTTTTAATTAGAACTAGTGATTATGGCAATGAAAGGCCTTGGTGGTAATTACGAAAAGGGTTTTCTGGTGCTACTTTGATTACTTAGATTATATTTAAGTCACCTTTCCGTCGAGATCCGCTTCTGATCCGGGGTACCTTAAGAACGCGCCTTAGGCTTCGCTCCCCATCATTTTCATCATACTCAAGCGTTTCCAAAAACTTATCAGAATTAGACCGTAAGCTATCATCCCAGCTCCATTTATTTTTACCAGTCCTACCCTTTCCGCCATGAGTAGGAACACATGCTGATTTTCCGTCCATTTGTATTTTTACTGGGGATAGTGCGCTACCTGTCGATGGTATTGAGCCATTTACACTCATACTTAACTCCTTTAGGCTCATTTCGTATTTGATCTGAGAAAACTTTCCGTCGATATCGTCGTCGCCATTGCTGTCGTGTCTTCTGCATAATACTCCTCCACATTTAGTACAGTTACAGGTGCAGCAGGTGCTGTTGTCGTGATAACAGCAGTACAATTTCCGGCAGAATCTGATGCAACAGGTACATTGGCACCATAAGCATCTTAGACACATCTTTTTCTTGGATTTATGCTTTTTCGCCTTCTGAGCACACCGTACTCGATGGAACTCAGTAAGACGCTCGTTGCTGTTGCTGATGCCATCGTTGCCAAAGGTGCTATATCGATTCTCATCCCTGGGCTTATAGCTCACAAGTCGGGCCATGACAGTTGTGTATTTACCAAAATGTATATTATATAGTGTCACCGAGGATAATCCGCTATATCCTTGGATCTGTGGGTTAGAAGGTAAAAAAAAAACTGTATAATGCGGTACGATGCATCTGGTTTTCCCAGATACTTTAGCTTTATAATAACACACAGCACGTAGCACTCTTAATTAAGACCACAAAGTTGGCCGCTGTGATACATGGTCCTCCTCTCAGCCAACCGCAGCTCCTCATAAATTATTGATTGTGTTGAAAAATGTTTCGCCGGTCCTTGCGGGGACCCATTCTAGCTCGAACTGAACAGAAATTCATTTTCAACAACCATGAAAACTCCCTGCCTTTTCTTTTCAACTCAAGTCGATTCTATTGTTCAAAGTTTGCGAAGCACCCTATAAAATAGTCCGGCGCTGGGATGACAGACGCCCGCTACCCGCAGCCTCAGATAATTATGATAAAGCGTAGTCCCTATTTCAATCCCAATTCCGACTTCCCTATAGGAACTTCTCTCTAGTTAGTGACAGCAAACTGAAAACGAACAGAACCAAACATTTTCCCAACGGTGCCGACTTTTAAATATTCATGAGATAAGTTCCTCAAGGAAAAGAGGGAAGTGGCACGCTCTCTTGAAATTTGAACTTTTTGATTTTCATTGTCCGCGGGGTCTTCGCGGTTATATATTAGAATTTCCTTAAGTATTGCTCGTTTCTTCTATCATTTTGAATGTTGATTTTTTCTTGATGCTGCTCACTGTGTTATATTTGCATACGTTCTTGAATTTGTTACTTTAAGAAGTCGTTCGCGGCATGTTGCTATTAAATATTGCCCCAGCAGATGTTTCTAATGATACGTATGTAAAATGATACAAAGTCCAGGTTTGTTTCTGCTTTTTTCTTTGTAGAAATTATTTAATTTGTTATTTGGCACGTCCAAAAGGAGTGCACGTAAGAACGAATTGTATCTGTATTATAATTATTTATGGGCACTGGCTTAATTAAGAAATTCGTTTGTACGTTGCTCTTAAAGGTAATGGACTTTTCTTGCAATAGATAAACGTTTTTTGTTACTCTTTTAAAAGTAAAATGAAAAGATTGTGATATTTTCTGCTAGTGCGTCTTCAATTTTCAACTTTAATATTTTAAGACCCATATGCTGAGTCATTTTATTATATAACAGAAGCATTTCCATGTTATTTATATGCTATAGGTTAAAATGTATACATGAAATGTAAAACTTATGTCTAGCTAGTCACACAGTTTCTTCGAACATACACTAGATGGATGTCGATATATTCAGTTCAAATTCGTTTCTAGAATTCTGCATCTGGAAGTTAAGTAAGAATATAATAATACATTACCTTAATCTTTCAGAATTGGTTGATATTCTTAAAGAAATTTAAAATAGACAAGCAGCTAGGGAAAAGGTATACGGAGAGCTTATTAAGTAGACATGCTCTATTACCTTTCAATACAGTGTATACTAATATTAAAGGCTTCTTTGAGATATTCAAAACAATATGAAGTAAGTTATCTGCTTTAAATTTTAAAGTAAAATATTTAAAATGCTAAAATTGTAAATATTTTATGCGACACTCTGTCTAGAATGTCCAGAAAGTTTAGGCCTAAGGCAGGGTTAGTTTGGATGAATTTATTAATACAACTTCGTTTCCATTTTTATGAAAAATGAACTTCTGCTCAGATATATTCAGCTGTATAATCACATAATCATTTCAACTAGCGTGTTTGTTTATAAAGAAGAAACGTTTCTCAAGAAGATAACCAAAGCGAAAGAAGTGAAACAAAATGAAGAGCATCTCACGAAACACCCGACAAATGAGCAAAACAGACACGCACGTTAAACAACAATTAAAGAGTTTCACAACATTTTTACGGAATTTAGATTTTCGTCGAGTTGTGCGGAGTGTAACACTTTTCAGGTTTCATGATATAACGACAAACACTACCGATATTATAAAAAAGGCGAAAAAAAAATGCGAATCACGGCGAAGATACCTCTGGTTAAACAGAGCAAAGCAAACCACTCCGAGGAGATTTGCGTTCAGTCTTAGATGATTTTATAATTTTAAAAGACAAGCAATATGCACCGAATCGCGAGCGTCTTAAGTCGTCCAAGGACAGAGACCTAGGAGACCGATGTGCCACCAGTAGTTTGCGCGTAATAATTCTACTTAACAACGTACAGACAGATTACTCTTGTTTTGATGATAAACTACTCCTGAACATTCTATCTAAGAATTATCAGAAAACGTTTTTTTTTATATAGAGATTCTAAATTTTTGCGCATATCAAAGCCAGGCGCGGTTAGAACTGAAGTGAAGAACATCAGTTTTTCTGTGCTCTGATTGATGAGTGAAGACCCAGCTCAGGGGTTAACCAGACGAATTGCTTTATGTGACCCTGTGGACCAGTCAACTAATTTAACCCAAACCATACACGTCCACTAATTTCTTGATTCTGTTCATGACAAGTGAGAATCGCTGAGCTGGTTCTCAGGGTGGATATGTAGACAATTATCATACTATGGATATGTTACCAATGGTATCAACTGCTGCGCAGTATCATTTCCTACATTTAACTACACAACTAAACATTAATAACAAGAGGTTAATGAGTGTGCTGGTAGTCGAATTCGATCATATCTTGTTATACTATGAGTAGTTTTCGAAATGTGATTTTGAATTAAATAGATGGAAAGTTAGAAGCTTCTAAATTATAAGAAGTAGTGCATGCTATTATTTGACCAAAAGTCAAAATTTAAAACTGGATAAAAGCCATTTAATTATTAAGACACAACGCTTTGTTGAGTTACAATTTTTGCCTTAAATTACATTTTGGTTTTACTGCTGCTGCTTTTAACTCAAATTTCCAAACAAAAGCCTTTGCAATCCGACAATATTTAATTAATACAGTGGTAATTAATTGAATGAATAGTGAAGCAAAGCAAGAAATATATCAAATATTTATACATTTTTCTGCAGTAGAAGAACAAAATGCGTTTAGTCTATTTATTACGAGTTTTAAAAATATTGCTACTGTTTTAATCATCAGATTGATTTCTTGGACTGCTTCCGCTTTTACACCAATAACAATTCAATAATAAAGGATAGTAAATCTCAGTCAGACTGACCGCAAAATAAGAAAATTAACTTAATTGAAACGCCACGGTAATCCGGGGTACGTACAGCCGATCTCAAGACAAAACCAAAAGGAGAAGTTCCTTGTGATTGGGATTTCGATCCCATCGATCAAAGGTTTTTCGATTTTCTGTGCTCTCGACGCAAACGCTTTTCTAATGAACTACCACAGTAATTCTACTTTGAAAGTTCGATTTTCCCAATGCTCCCGAGGGGGAGCAGTCCCTGTGCATCAAGTGGGTGATTTATGTTCGCGCCGGGAAGCATTGTTTACTTGCGATAAAGAATAATCCCATTAACAATTTGCACTTCCGTCCTAAGAAGTTTTGCTGTTGGCATACGGATTGGGAGAGCTCAAGTGGAGGTAATGCAAGAACGACTTGGCAGACGTTCTAATTGCCGCGCGCGAAATGCTCGCGAATTAATCAGGTGCCGCATAGCTGTTAGCGGCGACAGTGCTCTCACCTTGCTCCTTTTTGCCTATTATTGATAATTTCGATTGCTATTTCAAGACCGTTCCCATTACACTTTGCCTGTGAGACCTGTAACTAGTCGCTTAAAATGCTAGTGTGGAAATGCATAGGTATATGTGCATATATACAACAATGTGTTTTTTGAATTTTATGTTTTGTTAATGAGGAACGTTTAAGAATATTTTCATGACACAAACAATTTATCAAGTATATCAACAGTGAGCCGACACTTTGCATGAAAGAGGAAATTAGCGAAGAGTAAAGACTACTTCATTGTTAAAATTTTTGATCTATTGTAATGCTGTTTCTATTTTTAACTTTCAGCATTTTAGCATTCTCCTCAAAAATACTCATAGCTGTTCGAAACGCAAGCAAACAGTGATAATTCTATTCTGAACGAAGCTTATTGTTTCTACAATATTTACCTGGTTGTCGTTCCATCATCTGGAGCTCAAAGAGGTGGAGAAGGGCTAACCTTGTCGTATAATTGAAAATCGAATTGACATCAAAAGCGTACACGATCACGCGTACACTGCCCAACGGCCTCATATCAAATTATCTACGGTTTCTGCTCCGTCGATGCTTCGTTTACGGTTTACATGTGTGCAACTTTTACCTGGATGACCCACCAATCGACCGCAGAGAAGTAAGGCGGACCCCACTTTCACCTTTTTCAGAAGGAAAATTTCGCAATTTCATCCCCGAAAAGTTTCGACAAGCATTCGATGCTGTTGTGGTTAGAAGGGTTGCCTTAGGGACAGCTTCGAGGGTAATTGGTTTTACTCTGAGCACGAAAAATAGTTATTGTATTTTATGGGCATTCCAGACATTATTGGATTATGACATCCATTCATGGATGGGAAATTTGAAAACTACCTTTTATGAGAGCCTTGGGTACTTTTAGATGGTTAAAACAATTTGCTGCGTATGATATGAAGATTTATTACATTCCTACACGTTTTCAACAGCATGTGCTTGGATTTTCCTACTAAGGTCTTGTGCCGTCATGAACACAAAGTTTGCTATAGAGCAGTATAGACTGGATCTCAAAGCATAAGTTAAAAAGTCTATCAAAAAGTGCTTCTATATTCCACTATACGTAGATTAAGTAAACACCAGATTGAGTTAAATGTATGTTAGACTTACAACCTGAAATCAATTTGAATATTATACTGGAACATGCTAAAACCGTTTTCTGATTATTTCTTTAAGCACTTATTTAAATTTTATTTATTTGATCAAATTTGATCAAAGTAAAGCATTCTAAATTTAAGAAACATTTTAAGGACATCATTTTGTCAAAAAGGAAGAACAAGAATAACCTAGTCTTCTGAACTAGTCGACACAAATAAAAAGTCCAAGCTAAGCTTTGAAAAGTTGCCGTTGATAATTTACGCAGATCTCGGAGAAGCGTCCTTGCCATTAAATTAATGTTTTTCAGAAGTTCGCAAAAGCTCAATTCAAATTTGCCGGAATGAAATATTATCCGAAAAGCCGAAAGGGCCTCTCATGGAGGAATCTTTCACTTTATTACCGCCAATATTTGTTGCCGATCTTCTCGAGAATTGCGGCCGCCTTCTGTCGGCAGTTTCATATTGGTGAAATTGGCGTCGCACTTGCCTGAGGAGGACCAAGGTAAAGAGCCAACGAATATTTAGTCGGCTGTGCTAACAGTCTCTGTATGGGAAACCTGAAAAATCTTCGACGAGAACAAAATTTACAGCCGTCGCACGTGTGCTTGAGGCACATTAGAGTCCGGCTGGAAATCTAGGGAATTCTTCTTCCTGCACGCATAGAAATCATCTTGCGTGCTGTGAATAAGAAAGCATTCTCATTTTAAATGACTTCAAGACTTCATTTCGTTTTATTGCTACACACCTGCGGGGGTCTGAGGAACTAACCGCAAAGGTAGCAGTTCTTCAGCAAGAAACGAACCGACATTTTATGGCAAGCCCAAGACATTGGCGTGATATGCAAATTGATGAAGGGAAGTTTTTGGCAAGTATGACGGTTCCGGAAAAATCTTATAAATCCCGGACGATTTAATCCGGCAACCGAATGTTGTTCAAACTGGAGCTCAGTTGTGGCATTTACTGGACGAATGCGGTGCCCTAAGGAACTTACTCAAATCGGGAATTGCTCGAATTCTGGCAATAAAGTTCCCTTAATGGGGTCCGATAGCCGACACGGTAGCCCATGTTAATGAAGAATGGACACAATTGCTCCAAACCATTTCGAGTATTTCTCGCTCAAAGATGGAAAGAGTAGCAATAAAAGAACATAGTGCCTTTTTCAGTGTTGCTTAGAATTTACTACTCTTATATCGCTCTTCAGGGCGTACGGACAAAACACGTCTGAAAAACTTTTGTTGTAATTTCATATCAGAAGAGAATTATATTTCACGATTTTATTTCGGTGGCTATACAAAGACTTACAATTTCTAATTTAGGAAGCATAACAGAACTTGCGATTAAAGGTCTCGTTGGGAGAAACGTATGGAAACTCATTACGTATTATTTTAGCATATTTTTATCAATAGTCGCAAAACGAAAAAAGTGAATACTATTAACTATAGCAAATCGGTAAAGTAGATGTTTGAGTGAAATTTATGTTTACTACGAAATTATAAAAGCCTTTATGCTAACCAAAGAATAACAATTTTGTTGTTATATCAAAATCAGTATAAAGTTGTACGCCTTAAATTATTCGTAAAATATATTCTGACATTTTCTGTATTGTAATATTCCCAAGAAGATCGAATTCATTAATTACGCACGTTCCTTCAAGAAATATTACATCAAGTAAGCTACGTCTTACATTGCTTCATCCAAAGGGACGTTTTCCGCCCACTAGAATTAAATCCTTTGTACGAGTCCCTTTGAAAGATAATATCTTTATTTACCTTCTTGTCACGATAGCATTTATTGACTCCTCCAGATTTCCCTTGTTGTGATTGTAAACTGTTTTGCTTATTAAACTTACAGGTGGTCCTTATTACGAAGTGCGTATTGCTAAAAGATAGGGGGCCAGATGTACGCACATTAAAGTGGTTTCCTAGTAATTACTAAGTAGATATAAGGTCCTAGTGTAGTGCATAGCAATTTTATGATTTTATCGCTCGAGCAACTGCACTGCGTTTATTATCAGAATAATGAGCTAGCAAGTGCGATAAAATATTGAATTAACTCTTTCGGTGCACTACACCGAGCAATTACATTTCAGAATAAAAATTCACATCTTGTTCGTTTCTTGTTAAGGATAGGTAAGACAAGACCGACAAAGTAGAAGATTGAGGTTAATCGCTACATAAATTTCATAGTGTTTTAGAAAAGTCTTAATTCCACTTGCAGATAATGCTAGTTTTAGGATAATGATTTTACCTGTACTAACCGAAAATAAAGCAAAAAATTCGCTGGGTATGAGTACTCAGATACTTTTACTATTCCTCTAGAATTTCTTTAACTTTCCAGTGAAGCAATATCGGACAGAAAAAGATTAGTCTAAATAAAAACCAGGAAAAACAAATAAAAATATTTAGGAGAAATGGCCACAGGACTGTAAGAAGAAAATTTTGAGTTATGAATACTAACGAAGTACATCAGTCTTGTCCCATTACCTAATTTAATGCTTTCTCACTGATTTCGATTTAAATTTATTCGAACTTTATCAAGGCACAGAGTTGAACGTGATTATGCTAAGATTTGTTTTCGCGCTTTGCTTTGGCGGAGTGCGAGTTTCGTCGTTTCATTTCACAAGATAAATACCAATTTTATCCTAATCTGCAATTCATAATATTTATAAACTTTGTCTGTACTCTTGACGATTGATTAAATTTTTCGCGATGTCGATTAGCACTGCTATGATGCAATACCGGACACATCTGGATCTAACTTTTTTATTAAAAACAAAACTTAACGTGCGCAAACTGACCTGCAATTGATAGCTACAGTCATTTGGAAATTATCGGGAATATTTTCACCGAGAGTACAAGTTGTTTCTGCAAATTAAAATTTCACCTTTCAGCTATCTAAACCAGATGGTTGAGTCGATTGTGAAGTAAATTGTAAAAATCTGAGAAATCAAACAACCGGATGGTGGAATTAAACGCATTCGGACGAGTTAATTGAAATCGAGAACAGGTGAGCAGTTTTCCCAATTTCTGGCGTTCAGAGATTCGATTTTTAAAAATTCAGAGATGGTATTTACAAAAATATCTGGGCGAAATATTTGATACAATTCGAAATGTTGTACCAGAGTGTGCGGATAAAAAATAAATTTATAAAGTTGAATAAACAGGATTTATTAAGTTCTAATAGGAACTATTTCTGAATTCATGAAACCTGAGTTATGACCTAGTAAGTATTCGGATGAATAAACGAATGAATTTAATTTGCAAGTGCTTTAAATCACTAAAATATTCCATAAAAAATTTATTAAAAACATTTGTACATAGCTTATGAAATATTCCATAAACAGTTTATTAAAAACATTTGTACATCTTATAGATTCGTTCTTATCTTATCGCCTTATGTTGAAAATCGTGTATACTCTAAACATAGAATAAATCGTTATTTTGCTTTAAGGATATAAAAAACTTCAGATCATGTGTTACACGTGCCAGTTATGAAATTGCTTCGAGAAAAGCGATATTAAAATTCTAACTAAATGTTCATACATTTAAATCTTCTTGGTTTTCATTTGTAGAATATCAATCTAAAATTTTGTTGGCATATTCTTGAAAAGGTTTATTTTCAGAACATTAAAGAAAAAAGGTTTTCAACATGCTAAAGTAAAAGTCAAGGGGAAATATCAAATGTAGGTAGGCGCAAGTATCAAACTCCTAAAATGTCATACTATAAATCCTTAGTCCCAATAAATCGTTTAATTATAATTATAAATTTGTAATATGAAACGAAAATTATCGTACAAATTAATAATTATGCTGTTATTTAAAACTATGTTAACTCCAACCAAATCAGGTTGGGTGGAAATTTGGAGGGTGAAATTTGAGTGGCTTGGCAATTCTATTTTCAGCATGTAATCACCAAAACTCTAATTCCAGACGAGACATAATTAAGGCTATTTGTAAGTTTTACACTATACCCTCATAATAAATTATGTCTAAGCCTCGAAAGGGATACGCGCCCCTAAGCAATGTTTCGGAATTGGCTGATAAGCCAGAATCGCTCATCGTGGCCTGCCATTGCCATTATCTTATCGACTTTCGCGGAGCTACCTGGGGACACCGGCATGGCCTTCGCTTGATTAATTCTATTTATTCGGCGTCTATCGATTTCCATGGCTTTTGTTGTTATTTCCAATTTTTATTGAGCTCCAAAATGAACACCTGGACGAAGTTTAAGTGGAAACCAAATAACAAGTGAGCGGTGTCAAAGGTAATATAATTGATGGGCTTGCTAGAGAATCCCCGCAATTCAATATTGCAACTGAGAAAAAAATTGGCGGACGAGCGCGATGAGGTTTGCGGTCCTAAAAAAGGTCGCGAATGTCTCTACTAGTTGACGAAAAGGGGGTCTATGGACTGAGTCCTGTTCCACCCGACGTGGTGGCGGGTTGGCTGCCCTGGCAAGCGGTTGTAATTGCTTATTTTACCGGCCCTCGTCGAACCTCTTGTTTAAATTTCTGCGGCGGCCGGGCAAATATTGATAGCATTCAGTCACCGTGTGCTCGATGGGAATTTTCATGGTTGATTTGTTTGGCAGTCGCGTGTTATTACTGCAATTCTTTCGTCCGAGATTAATTTGATAAATATTCATATTTCACAGGAAATTCCTGGCAGCCATTTCGGTATTGTGTTTTTATTATGCTAATCAATGTGTGTCGTGTGGATGATTCATATGTGTACCAATTTTCAAAAGACGGTTCACCTCGTCGGGAATATCTGACGAGCCAGAAATTCCTGCAATTTAACGATTTTTTCCTTGCTTTCTGTTTTCAAGAAAATTACATCTTACAACTTTGTCTTGCAGATAAACGTTTAAATAACAACCCGGAGGCGGGACATGAAAAATATATGTACATCATTTCCAGACGCCTTACATTAATAATTTATTTCAGTTGTTATATTGAGAACTTGTGTAAGCATGTTTACAGTCGTGAGTAAAAATTGTGGTTGCACATATTTAATATTTTCAACTACAAAATTGAATTTATTAGATTTTGTGTTTAAATTTAAGTTTGGTTCTTAAATCTATTATAACTTTTCAATCGTTTGAGTAAACTTCAAAAAATAAAATTAATTTCAAATCACCAGAATTAAATTAAACTTTTACTTTTAATAATCTTTCATAGTAAATATGCTAAAATAAAATAGAATAAAAGAGTAACGTCCAAGTATTCATAAACGTTAAGGTATATTAATTAAAGTTATTCAAATGTGTAATTTTATATTTACTTTTTCCACGTATGACAAAATTTTATTATTATTACATTTCCAAGCTTTGGAAATGTTTTTTCAGATTAATTTAAAAAGTTTGCTAACAAAATAAAAGGGCGAACTGCTTTCCTGTTACATTTTGTATTTTAGCTCCCTTGGAGATTGCAGATAGTTTGACTACTTTAAATAGATCAGAAATTTTAGAACAGATACGGTGTGAATGATGAATATAATTTCATAGAATCAGAATTGATAAAAGTTGTTTTCATTACACAATCTGCAACTGTGTTGGAATCGATTGTGACCAATAATAACACTTGTTTTTATCAATAAAATAATCCTAATCTCAGTATCTTAAATTATTGCTCAAGATAGAAAATCAACAAATTTATATGTAATAGCTTAAAGTAAGTAAAGAAAGTATAATTATTTTTTGTTCCCCTGTACTATAAAATATTTATATAATTTCTGGATGGATACTAGTGGCCAGGTCTCAAAATTCAGAAACTTCGCCACAGAACACCGCATTATTATATTTTAGACAGCATCTACAAATCCACGTGTCTACACACTACATGTCGTCGCTAAGGGAAGTTTCACCGAAGCTTAACTGGCTAGACATCTAAGCAAGAGCTCCAAAGTGCACCGGGAAGGAAATTTTATACGAAACTTAGTTTATCAGTCCACGTCTGTGTTTAATTTACAGTTTGAAACATACTTTCATCAGTTCTATGGAACACCTGGTTAGGGAACTTGCTCGATAACTAAACTAAAACATAAGATAGTTGAGATGATTTAAAACAAGGTGAAGGAACCATCACATTGCCACTTCCTATAAAACTCCCACTGCAACACTTAGCAGTTGTCAAGAGTTATGTTGGATTTGTATTATAATAAAAGCTAGTAATATAAGGAAATATCAAAAATTATTTCAAGCTGGTCTAGCAATGCAGGTGACACTGAAAGTCTGCCGGCATTTCTTTAGTTAGAATCGATAGTAGCTGCTGGGTAAATACCAACACTCCCTCCTTTTTTTCACCCAATCGTCACCTTAACAACTTTTTATATTACCATTAAGATTTTCTCACAAGTAAAATGAAAAGTTGTTTTCGAAATAAGACGAAGAATATGCTAATTGCTTAGCAGCGGTTACAGACCAGATCTTGAGTAGGTGGAAGACCGCCAACAACGTAATTATATTGTTGGATCATCTTGATAACATAAAAGCAGATGTGATGCACGGAAGGCGGTAATGTTCTTGATTCGCCAAATAAGGTGATAAAATTTACACTCTAGCCCATCAGGTGGAAAGTTGAAAACTCTGTTCGTCGAAAATATAAATCATTTGAATGCTTGGCAACATGAGGTGGAAATGAAGCAGGTAAAAAATCTACAACAACAGATCATGGGATCTGACTTCAACACCCGGGGGAGATGTTTGGCTTTTAAGTAACCGATATGTGAAATAAATTTCAAAAGGGTAAACTATTTATTAATTCTTCATTGCAAAAAGATGCAAATTCTACATGTTTCTTACTATTATTTTGTTGTTTTATTTTATTTTTATTTGAAAAAACAAAAATATTAGTTATTATTGGTAGTACTCTTTAAAAGAGCACTATCGTTTGAAAACAGACATTTCAAAAATTTTTTAAATATTATACCGTGAACACTAATCATGTAAAATGAAAATTTGATAATATAGCATTATATATCTACTATAGCATGCAGCTGAACATGTTACTTTTTTAAAGTATTTATTTGGAATAAAATGACAGATTTTCGAAATTGAAGCCTACATTTTTCGTTCTTTACGAATTTAAAAATGCTGATTTTGGGGATGTAATTTTGATCTCAGAATCAAACCTGAATATAAAAGGGAATTTTGGATAAAATTATGCAAATATTATACTTATGGTAAATTTGTGACATGAAAGAATTAATATTGAACGAATTTTTCGAAATCTTAATTATAAGAGTTTTGCGAATTCTGTTTCAAGTTTTACGGTGGAATTTCTAGGTTATTTTATATAACACCCTTATTAAAATTTATTGAGGATCTTAAAAGATTTTAAAAAAATATTTGTTTAAATATAAGTGTATTTTGTTTTCTTCGTGATTTTTTTTAAGTCTACGTCATTTTAATTCATTTCGCATCATTGCGCGGCATATGAAAACTAAGTGCTGACGTCAAAGAAGAAGAAGTCTTTAATTCTTTCTGCATAAAAAGACGACGTTACTAATTAACGTTACTAATTAACTTCTCAATTTATCCACATCTAAGCATTTTTCATTTTAGAAATCCGAAATTGTAAGAAGGAGCGGTCGGCCGAAAGAAGCAAGTCGTTTGAAATATGAAAATCTGAGCCAGAGCAGTGCATGGCTTACACTGAAAGTGGTCGCCAGACCGATGGAGTTTTGGATTTGACATCAAAGAGTAGGCTCGTAGGCAGACCAGCTACAGGTAAGGCAGGTAGGCAAAAGGTAGGGACGTCGTCGGCAGGAATGAACGCGGCCCGAGAGCCGAAAAAACAGAAAAACCAAGGTTAACGTGCTTAACTGTCCAGAGAATTCGCGCATGGCAGAACTTGATTTACACTCCGATAGACTTGAGTGCCCCGTCCATCGTGTACTTCTTCTTCTGGTCGGCCATCCTCCTCTACTGGTCAGCGTTTCATTAGATGGAGCTGTGATTGACGCTGATGCCTTCAGGGAGATCATATAGAATCTCGAGTTGGATGCAGCGATGACTGTAATTGTTCCGAACAGCCTTGCAATGTTAGCGATACTGAAAATCACCTTTGACGATGTGGGAAGTCTTCAGACTTGAGGCTGAACTATGTGTCAGACTTAAAAGTTAATCGGTTGAAGCCGATGATGGTAGGATGACGTGGATAGGCTTTGTGTCTCATTCATGTCCGCCACCATTAGTGAAATTATTTTTTTCGTTGTGCACTTAGAATACTCTCGATAAAGCATCTAACTTGATAATTAAAATTTTGAGTAGAGGGGTGTATTCCTTTTTAGGGTTCCGTACCTCAAAAGGAAAAACAGAATCCTTATTAGATCACTCTCGCTTCTGTCTGTCTGACTGTTATAGCCGCTTTTCTCGGAAACAGTGTGACGTAGAAACTCCAAATTTGGATAGTGTTGGATCTTGGTGACGCGCAAATCTTCCGATAGTCTAAATTTATGAAATATTTTTAAAAGGGGTGAGCCGATTTTAATTTATTTAAGTTCACTCAGCTTTGATTAGAAAGACTCAATTTTACACTATTTTAAGATGATTTTGCATAAGTTCATAAATCGTCAGTGCAAATAAAAAAGCTTATTGTCTTTTTAGAAATATAATAATTTTGAATGGAAATCAGTAGATAGTTTATAAATGAAAGTGTTGGACAATAGAATGTCGATGAATCAAAGTATCCAACATTACTAGACTTTTTAATCTAACTCTTTAATATTTTGCTTTATCTAAACAAATTTTAAATACAGAGGTTGTTTTCGGTTTCTGTTACGTTGAAAATACTTAAAGTGTGAAGAAAATGCTCTCAGATTTGACGTCGAATGTAGTTCTGAATAAATCAGAAACAGTAGGAAAAATAAGTTTCAAGATTTGTTCCAACATAGGTGGTGGCATAAATGTAAATGGGCGCCCGGGGGACACCAGATTAGAGCGAATTAATAGCATCTCAAGAAATTGTTCATCATCCGCACGTCTCTTGGCACCTTCTTTTAGAGGGGGGCTATTAATTACGGTTTCCGGGGTGAAAGGCATTCGAAGCATTCGCGAAATTTCAATAAGACCGCTTCCCGGCTGCGACGGCTAATTCGGCATTTTCTTTTTCTGCCGCCGTCGAGTGCAAGCTCACGCAGATTCGCATATTGGACATCTTTCGCCCTTGCTGCGCGACCTTCAATCAGCGGCACTTGTACACTTCGCTCGATGTGAGTATGACTGACGGAATATTAAAGCTGGAGCTCCAGAGCTCCCCGGGCAGTCTTGTCCAAAGCACAAGCTTTTTACAGTCGCTCTGACGTAACATACGACGAGATGTCGTGAGTCAGACTAACGCCAAGTCAGCACTGATTTGTGACATAAAAGTGCTTCCCTGGTTATGTTCTTATGGCTCCATTTATGTTGCCTGGGAACCTGGAACACTCCCTGGACTGATTTATATGAATTGTCTTGCTAGCGCTGGAGATTGCTAGATAGCAGAAAACGTTCCACGACTGCGGCTTATCTCATTTTATGGCAGCTATAAGTGGTAACGCAACAACTGAAAAATACCTACAATTTCGCACATCGGTCCATGGGCGCCTCTAGGAATTATGCATCCGCCTCTTTTGGGTTGCGCCGCTCAAGGATTGTCATTGTTTTGACCAATGGTCTGAGTCACCGTCGTCGCAGTGATTTTGCAACAAATGTTTCGCAGCTGTTCGTTTTTTTCCCATTTTTCCCATATTTGCAAGTTTTACGACACTACCGACACCAGGTAATATTTCTTGACAAATAAATAAATAAGGGACGACCAAGGACAGGGGTACTTCTCGGGAATTGACGCCACCACGAGAACTGTAGGTCAACGGCGATTGTAGGGCAAATAGAGTAGAAACCCCGCGACTAATCTAATTGCTCGCTTTACAAGAAAGCAATAGGCTATCAATGCCAGATCACGGCGCCGTGATGGCGAAAGCCCGTGCCTTCGAGAAAGAAAAGGTTTCGCGTGTAGCTTTTTGGAATCACATTCATTTTAAATTTTAATGTTGATCTACCATTTAATTTGATCCAGGCCATTTTAAGATGAGTTTATTCTTTAGTATTACAAAACTTGCATTATTTTATACTTACTTCATAAAACGCTTGAAAGAGAATGTTACGAATAATTTTTTGTTGTTCTAATTTCAATTTCATTTCAATCGATTTCATTGTTAATTATTTTTAAAAGACGAAAGAAATGGTTTCGAGTTACATAAAAGCGTTTGAGATTTAATTATTTAACTGATCATATTTAGTTCTAATATCAAACAAATCTTATGACTGTTTTTAGTACTAGTCTTCGAAGATTTCCTATCAAAGTTTTAATTTGAACCGATGAATGTGGAGAATTTAAAGCACGTGTATTTTTAGTAGTATGTTCAGATTTATTAAGCTAGTCTCAGCATTTTAAACGCAGTTTTCCCAATACTACATTTTCTAAACCAGTGATCAAAATATTGTGAATATTGTTGTTGTGCATTTCAAACAGAAAAGGAAAACTGTTACTTGAATGAAGGATTCATTTCAATGCACATTTTTACTAGCCCCTTTAACAACTAACAAAAATGAAACATATTTTCATATTTCGTGTTTTCTTAAAATGCTCCCTTCAAAAAATTAATAATACAATATGTAAAATAAGTTCGCATTCGATTTTTTTCCAAATCAGAGCAAAAATTGTCACAGCTAAGAATCTAATTTTTAGCAATAGTGGGACAAAGGGCTTTTAAATAATAAAATTGGGATTGGGCCGAAAATTTAGATTTTTTAATGTTTAAATCATAGGTTTTATTAAGTTAACACCCTACCTATTTGTATTTTTAAGAGTTTGATTTTTTATCGAAGAAATATTTACTTACTTAAATTTTTATAGGTTCTTTAAAAAGCTTTTCCACCTTAATGATTTTGAAAAATTATTGTTTTATTTTTTTATTATTGCTATTAAATAAAGAGAAAAGTATTAAAGCTTACCATTTCCAAGAAGATTTAATCTCCTTCTGGCATCGCGTTTTGTGTAGATCAGTTGCTGAAGTCCCGGAGTTGAGGAAGCTTTTTTGGGGCCTGAATTCAGACGTCCACTACTAAATCCTGGAGGTCGGTATCTGGCACTCTTCACACTATTTGGGAGGAAGTGGTACACACTCTGAGATTTCTGCATAGAAATCGACAGACCGGACGTTGGTAAGCGAGGTAGAGAATTTGTACTGGCAGGAGAGCTTGCTTGCAGGATACGGGGTAATGTAGACCGAGTCGGAAATTCGTGCGTATTGTCCCCCTCATGATCGTCATCAGACGTACTGGACTCGCAAATGGCGTCCGGTACACTAGATCGCCGTCGACTGGTACCTTGACTAGTTGCGGATCCCCAAAGCTTTGAAGATTCTAGGTCGTTTTCGGGGGCGTTTCCGCCGATACTTCCGCATGAGCGTACGCGATCGAGCTGCTCGCGACTTAGGCTTTTGTGATTGAACAATAGATCACCTGCTGATCGACGCTTTGCCGCCAAAGCGGATGCAGATGATGAATTATCGCGGTCCAAAAGAGTTAGCTTAGTTCTAGAATCACCATTAGCCAGTAATGCTGATTCAAAGCTGCCGCGCCACGAAAAGCGTTCATAGTCGCTAGCCTCCTTCTCTTCGCCAGCTGTGTCGCTGACTCCGCTGCTGGACTGATGGTGCTGAGGATGCGTTTCACTTAGTAGGAGATCATGTGACTTGCTTCTTGGCAAATTGTTGCTATTTATGCCAAAGCATATTTCCTTAGATTTTTCCATATTGCTATCTGAGGTGCTATCGTCATCCTCTGTTGTCGTTGCCGAAATCTTCTGGTGTAATTTTCTGTGGTGGTGATGGTGGTGACGCTGACTTACCACTGGACTGTTACTAGCATGTGATTCTCCGCTGCTAACTTCATGCATAAGAGCCACTAGCCGCGTTCCGATGTGATGCATTACTTTAGCTAGAAGTTGAGGTGACTTGTTCGACGCTTCTGTTCCGCTTTTATTCATTTCGATTACAGAGGTCGAAGCTCCTGTTGCCATTTTCGAAAAAGATGCGACCAGTTTCTGATAGACTAAAGCAGTTTCTGGATTTAGGCCGTGACTTTCATCAATCAAGCCACCATCACCCCTATCCCCCTCTTCATCATTCGCAGTCATATCGAATTTATTGATGATTTGTTGGCAACTAGCTGAAATTTGTTCCTTTAATTCAGCCTTTCTGGTTTTGCTAACAGCTCCTTCGAGATCTGAACTGGTGTAGTCGGACGAGTCGTAGGAGTCAGACCAGGTGTCTTCACTACTTAGATATTCGACTATTTCGCGGACTTGTTCATCATTTATGCCAGGTACGGTCTTCATTAATCGCGTGAGTTCACTTTCGAAGTAGGCCAATTGAGCAGGTTTCCCTTTGTTTCTAGGTCTAGGGACAGGCGTGGTTTGTTTTGGAGTATTAGCTCCACTTACAATAGGGGTAGAGTTTCTAGAATTGTTCGACATATTCTGAGCATTCGCACTAGCTGCTACCAATGTCTTAAAAAATTGTCGCATTTTAGACATCATTAAATTAGTTTCTTCATCTGAACTCCAATTGTTAAAACTATCTTTCCGTGTCAGACTCTGGTAGGATGAAGTATTTTGTGTTTTTGTGCTTACTGTTACTGACGAATTTGCGGGAGTAGTTTCATCATTGTCCACATTTTCCACTGTAATGTGAGGCAAATCAGACTCTTTTGTCTCCTGTGAATCTTCTTTGATCTCTTCAAGTTCGTGACGTAATTCTGGCGATTTAACAGTTTCATCGCTTTTAAGAAGGTCATCATTGCTACCGATAAATCCACTATCTCGACTATGCTGCTTTTTAGATTGAGCAAGATTATTATACACGGGGAGCAAAAATTCAGGCTGTGGGGTCTTGCATTCATTTTTATCCGAACTATCGTCGTGAGACATATCTAGAGATCGTTTTTCATCCGAATCGTGTCGTTTACGATTTTGTTTCTTTCGTTTGATAGTGTCGTTTGAGTTTTCACCTTTTTCTAAATGAATAACAGTTTCATCTAGGTCTGTTTCCGATTCAGACGAATCTATTGTTTCATTGGCATGGTTTTCCCCGGAACCGAGATCATTACTGCCATCTTCTTTAGCAAGCAAATTATCCAACGACGAGCTGTGAGATCTGGGAGTACCTCGAGCTCTAACGAGGCGTTTACGTCGTTGCCCTGGGCTGGGATGGCCTTCACTGTCACTGCCAACACTACCGCTTTCATCTGACTCATTTCGTTCTAGAGAAAATCCCATGAAGCCGGTCAAAAAGTACTTTTCTAGCCGCGAAGATGCCAGCTCTGCCGCGGTACTAATATCATTGATAGGTTCTTCAGGAATTCCCAGAGAATCTAGTCCTTCACTGCAAACGCTACTTACTTCCGAAGCACTGTCTTCTTTTGTGTCGAGCGAGCTCATAGGTTTTCCATCTCCTAGGCCGTAAAAGAAATACTTTTCTAATTCGGAAGCAGACATTCGATTTTTCTTCTTGTCACTTTGCTCCACTTCGCTTTCCTCGCAGCTTTCTTCAACGATAGTGTGCAGAGTGAAATCAATAGCCGTTCGATGGTATCCTCGGAGCTCCTCTTCTCGATCTATTAAACTTGATAAGGACATATCTTCGCCCCCTGAGTCTAGATCTGAATCAGTAGCCGTATTTGTTGCAAACTCCTCCTCATCGTGGCTGATCTCTTCGACCCAAGAGTCGTCATCAGCCAGGCCGTCCTCAAGGCAAACCACTGCTGACAAAGTGTTCGCACCCGTGACCACTGTAACATCATCATTCCTGCCTGCACTAGAACTCCGACTTTTACTCTCAGCAGAGCTGTGGCGGACATCGATCACTTCCACGCTATCGTAACTTTCACCACCAAGTAAATCGGACTGGTTCTCACTATTTTCAAATTTCTGCAACTGTAAGATGGTACCGCAACCGCCAGGTGGGCTGGTGCTTGACGAAAAGAAGCTATTTAGGTCAACGTCATTGTTTTCGTCACCGTTCGTATGTCTCACTATAACCGAGGGGTGTTCTTCAGTGTCTAATGATGACGTCGCTTGTACAACCTGTGTTGTACCAGTCGCGATAACGCTCACCTGTGAGCCTGCGGCAGGCGACGGCTTTCGACCCGGATTATCTTGGCTTTGCCTTATCATAACTAAGCTGCGATACTTGGCCGATAGACTTGTCCCGATCACACCGCCGCCGTGGTGATCTTCCGCCCCACACGAAAGCTCATTCTCAACTGATTTCTGGTAGTTTTGTTGCTGGTGGTGGCGAGGTGAGGCGGTGGTAGGGTCCAATCTTTGGACAGGTAAACTACGACTACTTACAACATCGCTAATGGAGTCGCTCACTGTGCTCGTACCGCTCACCGCCATCAATGTAGATAATTCATCGCAGCTTTCTTGTTGTTCTACCTCTGTACAGGTAACTTTTTCCTCACCTGGCCCGCCGCCACAGGTTGGCGACTGCGGTGAGTGGTGGTGGTCATCAGACCATATCGTACAATGTCGTTTTTCCCAGTCTCCGTTGTTGTATTCGTTGATTTTCAGCTCACTCTCATGCGGCTGTGTACAGTCCGAGCTGGAATTGTTGTCACATCGACCAAACCCCAGCGGCAGTCGCTCGTGCTGCAGATCACCCGCCATTCTTAGGAAATCAAGCTGTCGTGACAGTCCGCCCTCACGATCGCTATTTTCGCAATCGTATATGCCTTTCTTGTTATCTTCACCCACGAGCGGACCAGTTTTGTTGTTCCCAGCGCTGCTATTACGACCAATTTCCACGACGGCGGCGTTCGACGGGTTTGCGGCCGCTGCCTCCGCGGCCGTCGCTAATATCGCCCCGGCTGGCATAATCACTTTCGCCTCGTCGAAGCCTTCGCGAAACTCGCTTATTGATAAATCCAGCTGCCGCCGCCGCTGATCTTCCCTTTCAGCTTTTGTGCCTGGATCCGGTTGCTCCGCGCCGTTGCGGTTTCCGTGTTTCGCAGCCTTATCACGATCATCGTGTTCGGTGGTAGCCGTCGTTGTTGGCGTCGCCGTCGTCGTCGTTCGCTGCAAGTGATCTTCATTGATCGCCTTAACGTCTTTAATTAATTTCTCAACAAGGTGCTCAGTCGCTGCCTTTGGTATCTTCAAGATACTGTTAACGTCTTTCGCAATCGTATCTAATTCCGCGACCTTTTTCAGCAAGACATGATCGCTACTCGCATCATGCTGCCGCAGTCCATTGCCACTTTTCGTGCTTTCATAATTTCGCTTCAATTCTGTATTTGCTTGCTCCATGCCGGGCAACAGCACATCTTCGTGATCGATAATTATCAAATGGTTTTCACCATCATCCATTAGATCGCTGCTTTCTGGAACACTGTGTATCTCGACAGTCTCGCGTCCTAGTCGTTGTGAGCGATTTTTACTGTTATTTCTAATAAACTCCGCGCCTATCTCGTTGTTTTCTTCGGCGTTTGTTACACCAAGTTTGTTTTCCTTATACCTGTGGGCACTCATTTTGGGTGGTTCGAGGTTATTGAACGATCTAAGGTCGCCGGATAGTTCCGGAAAGCCGTTCTGGTGTTCTGGCATAATATCTACACTAGTAGACGCAGTTGAAGGCTCGTTGTCCATTGCAGTTTTATCAGTGATAATTCCAGCGTTATCACCTGATATCAGGTGTGCCTTTTCATCGAGGGAAAGTTTATCAGATTTATCATCGGAAATTTGGCCACTATTATCAATTAAGTACTCTCTAGAAAATTTGTTCTTTTTGCGAAGCAATGAACTTACAGCAGGTTTTGAAGCTTCGGCCAGTTGCGGTTTGAGCTGAAGATTTTTAGCTACGGTATTATGTGTCCGCGGAGGTTTCTGATAGTTTTTAGCCACAAAATCCCTGCCTTTGTATTGTGCCATGCTCAGGTCATCGTATTCATTGTCTTTTGTTTTGCCCAGTACTACTTCAGATCTGTGATAATTGCGTAGAGCCCTGTACTCGAAATCCGCAGAAAGGTCTGAATCACTCACTGCACTATGATCGATCTCTACAGTAAGGCATCTTATTCTACTTAATTCGTTGTCGAAATCGTCGCTTTTCGGGCGATCAATTTGTCTGGTACTATTGTCCCTTCTAGCAAATAAGGAGTCTTTTCTTATACCCTCTGAGGTCCTTCGCTCCATATTTAAGAAATCCTCAATATTGCACTTTGTTTCGACAAGTAATTCTTCAAAACATGCAGGCAATGTTTCTCTAGCTCCTTTAATCTTAGATATACTTTTATCCACTGGAAGCACATCTGTGTTAATATGAACGTTTCGCTTTTTATGCTTATGCCTGGCCACTTTTTGTGGTGGTATAACGTTTTCACTGCTTCGCTCTGACATGTAAGACTCAGCGCCTTCGCTTTTCCTCTCGTCAGCAGTATCAGAATTTCTCGTGACAATTATCTCATTGTCACCAGTTTCACTGATCTTATCACCCTTCCCTACCGCACTTACCGAGAAGAAGCCAATTTTGAACTTACAACTCCCATTGCCAGGGCCATCAATCTTCTCTGAATGCGCTGTAGTAATTTTCCCAAGGTGTTTCTGCTCCATTGTTGCACTTTCCTCGTTCTCACACGATTCAATATTTTCACCACTTCTATTGCTATTCTGAACACTTTCCACGGAATCACTATCGATAGCGCGGATCGCGTTTAGAATCACACCGTCCTCACCGATCTGCCGTAAAGTGTCACACTTTTCCACATCCCCTAGATCTTCTAGATCGCCTACAACTAAGTCGACCTCATTTGTTGTAATGGACGTTGCACTTTCAGAGTCAGATTCGTCGGTTATATCACCGTTTTCTGGCAGCGATTTCACGTAGTTCAGCACAATACCACAATCGGACCGATCAAGATCAGTGTCGTTGTCTGAGGAATCCTCCAAATTGGCGTCAGAGCTCTGTGAATCCGTCTCAGACGAGGAGTTATTTCGGTTCACGACAAACACTTTAGAAAATAATTTCGATTTCGGGCGTCGATCCGCGATTGTCCCAGTGTCGTCAGTGTCCACAGACTCCGAAGATGAACTACCATCAGAGGTAGCGCCGTCTTCATCGTCGTCGAAATCGGTATCGTCCTGGGAGCTCTTTCTACCGGGAAAGGCACTCTTGTTGCAATCGCTTCCATCACTTGGCTCCCGCACTAGCAATGCATTGTGTTCTGATGCACTGGCCACATCATAGCTCCTCTGGCACGATCTTCTGCTGCCGCTGGTGTGTTTAAGATATTTACCGTCGTCTTTATCATCGGTATCACTGCACGCACTGGACTCAGACTCCTCGTCAGAGGTGAAGACACTGTCGGACACCAGGTAGCCACCGCTTTGGCCCAAGGAGTCTGGCGACTTTATTTTCCCAACTGAAATCATTATGCTGCTGTTCGGCTTCGTTTTCGATTTTCTGGGTCGTGCTAGTTCTTTTTCACGGGCATAATTGGCATCGATCGCCGCGGAAGAAGAAGACGTTTGTGGTGCACCGGGCCGCGAACTTTTTCCTGTTCTAATTGAATTAAAGTCCGCCGAGGAGGAGAACACTGTCGCCGTCGTCGTGGGACGGTGGTCAGCGGTGCTGTCGTGCCTCGAGTTGTCCGATGATACATGCACCGCGTACTCGGCCGCGGCTGCGGTGCTTCTTTCGTCTGCTCTGGTCTTCAGCGGCCTGGCGCAAACACTACTACAGATGTCAATGTCCTCCACGAGATTGTTTTTTTCCTCAGAGATTCGATTCTTTCCTCTCTCGGGCTCCTTTCCCCCAGTCGCGGTCGTCTTGATGCGTTCCTTACCCGCTGCTGCTGTGACTTGGTTCGTTTTCGTTGTCTTACTGGCCGTTCCCTTTTTGGCCGTAGGCACCGGAGTCGTCGTTGTGACAGTAGTCACTACTAAATCGGAGCCCACCTTATCGCGAACTGATAACTTAGTATCACCTTCAATTGTCGCGTAATTAAACGATTGCCGCGGCGATAAAGATTCGTTCGAAACTGGCGATGATGTCCGAGACGATGAGCTCACCGTCACAATGCCGGTAGCGCTTTTCTTCTTGCCCACTAAGGAGAAGGAGACACCTGGGCTAGCGGTCTCGGCAGCAGCGTCTTGATCATCGATCTGCGGCAGTACTACTAACTCACCTGAAGACGGCTTATTTACAGCCGCTTTCGTTAGTGGTGCTGGCACTGGTGAGGTGAGCTTACTGGAGGTGGTCGTGTTGTTGTTACCTGAAGCCGGTAGATGGTTGCGAAATGCGCCTACGACGTGACCAGCACTATTACCACGAAAGCCCGCTTGTATACCTGGCGATTGTACCTGTGAAACAGCAGGTAAAGAATTGAACAGCTGCTGCTCTTGTATTTGTTTGTGGAGCAGGGTTGGTGCTGCACTGTTCCATAGCTGAAATATATCGGCGGCCTGTTTTTGTTGCATGGCACACATCGGATCGCCGCCACTAGAGCCGCCGCCGCTGGTGCTTTGATCGCCATTACCGTCCTTTGTTAAGGTACCACCGCTTAATATTAAATTATTTGGATTCCAGTTGTGGAACGCTGTTATGGGAACTGGAATTGGCACCGGCACTGGTATGGGGACGTATTGCGGCTGCAGGATATTCCCACTTCCGCCGCAGGAGCATCCTCCGCCTGTGCCAGCGCCTAGGACAGGATAGCCAACGCCGCCGCTCATCTTGAGATCATTGTTGTGTAGCTTGCCATTGCCAATTCCGCCATTGCTAGCGCAAGATGGTGAAGACGAAGATTTCGCGTCTCCGCCGCTGGTGCTGCTTCCGCTATTGTTTCGCAGATTTTGCTGCTTCGCTGAGTGCCGAAGAAACTTTGTCTTCATCCGACTCCTTATGCAAAAATCATGGCTACTGCTGCTGTTAAGAAAGCCATCTGAGCTCGTGGGCGAGGAGCTCTCGCCCTGTCTGAGCATTTCCTCGTCCGTCCCTGTGTCGCTTTCGCGCATCCGATGGCGAAAGATCGGCGAACTGGATGAGTCACTGATCTCCCGACGACAGAATAAGGGGGACTCGAAGGGGGACCCTATTTGGTGATGGTGATTCCCCACACCGACTCTTCGATGGACCACTGGCGACTCATACGGCGATCGAAGGATCTGTTTGGTCAGACTAGCTCCTGGCTCAAAGTAGTCCCAATCACAGTCATCAAGTGTAATACTGTTGCGGTTGTGAACTGATGAAGTTGAGGAGCTACTATCATCTTCATACTCTTCCTCCTTGCTAGAGGAGTCTGAGCTAATAAAGACTAATTTGTATTCGTCACTTTGGGGGTCGCACATTTTTAAGCCAGACAATGTTTCACAGTCTGAGACAATATCATCCTGACCAGATCCTGGCCCATGTCGACGATTTATAGATGGAAGCTCACCTATTTCGTGGTCGAAGCATTTATTCACTTTTATATACTTCAATGGATCTATCCACCACCAATTTTTAAACGGTGTTAATAGTTTTTAGGCAAAGTAGCACTTTTATAAGATACTACGGAATTAAACTTAAAGCGAATTAGTGTACTAAAAATTCTGTTAAAGTTTTAGTAACAAGGCTAAATATAAGTCGAAAAATTATATTACCATTAGTAGCTGATTTACATTTGCATATAAAATATATGGACGGAATATAAAACATTTTGGGATCTTATGTAATCTCTGGAATTTTTTCGTTTCTAGAAACTCAAAATATTTAAATTTTCAACGAATATTTTTAATTCCGCACAGTTAAACAATACGAGATTCATTATAAAATATTTACGTGATGGAATAAAATATTTATCCTTTTTGTGAGACTTTTTGTAATTTTTATTTAAAAGGCTATATTTAATATTTTCTAATGCTCTACATTACTAATTGCCAATTTAATTTCTTTTCAAGTAATTATTCAAGAAATCAGTCGTCATTTGAAACGTTCAACTCGGAATTTAGAACAGTGAAGATGGATTTCAAATTATTAAAGCAAAACCGAATTTTAAATTAAAAGTCTCAGTATATTTAATTTTTATTTTATTTTATTTTTTTGTCTTTTTTTTATAAAAATTATTGTATTAGATTCATAATTTTTACAAGAAGAGTTAACTTTGAAAATTTTGTCTGTGTAACTTTTCGGTAAAGGTACAAAATGTTTTGTGTAAGAAAAATCCAACATATGCAATTATTTGTACAAAAATATTTGATTTTGTACCCTTGAATTATTAGTTTAAATAGCGATTTAATGACTGTAGTTGATTTTTGGAATATTTGGTAATTTTTTAACGTAACATTCTACTTGGTTTAGCAATACTTTTTTAAGTTGTTAGTTGCAAAGTCCAGAGTTAGTCACAGCTTAAAATTTAAAAACTAGCATGCGTGTAAACTACAAGGTTACGGGGAGAGTGTTTCTTCACTCCGCGTTAAATAAGCATGTAGAGAAGCAAGAAGCAAAGATGATAGGGCCAGGCTCATTAACTTCTGCCCGGAGTGTCTTCATAAGAACACCTTTCGCCGCACTAACTGACGAATAGCATACAAGCCTAAGAGTAGGTCTGGTACATGCAACTTTGTTGTTACGGTCAGAGTTACTTTTTTCAGCAACTGACCACATTCTGCAGAACCAAAACTTTCCGTTGAAATGTCTAGAATACAATTTCACTAGGCCCAATTCTTTTTATAGTTACACGAATGAAAAAAATGGTGTGTAATAATTAAACTCTAAACCGCCCGAGATTTATATCGTGCACGTAAACTTTATAGTCCATTATAGCCTACTTAGCGTGGTTAGCCATTGGACACAGTGGCGAGTTTCTTTCGCGGCATCACTTCAGGTGCATCAGACCGTAGGTTCCAATTCCCCTTTTTGATAAACACAGCGCACAATACTAGCACTCCGATCTAGACTCAAGATCACCTAACTTGGCCATTTCTCATCCGCAAGTCACTTTTCTCTAGTACGAGTCACTCTTGCGTAATGGACCTAAGCCATTCTGCTACAGCACACCGATCAGAAGGCGACCACCTACGCGATTTCCCAGTTGCAGTCGCAACTATCGACAGTGCAAATTTGGTAGGCTAAGATCTAGACGACAATGCACGTCCATATTTGTGTAGATTGTCGATGCTTGGAAGTCAGAATGGCAGTGGGCAAGGTCTGCAGAGGCATGAGATGAAGGAGACGGAGACAAGTACTAGAAATGTAACAATCCCTTCAGTCGAGCTTTATCGACTTTAAGCAAATAAGAGGCCTTGAACTCGAGAAATATAAACACATTTGCAGTTGTTTGTTGTTCTGCTCGCTATGAACAAAGCGAAAGAGGAAAAAATTGAGATATGAAAAATTCTTGGAATCGAAAACTTTACAGCACTTAGTTCGACCATTGAACAAGAGACGAAAGAGAAATGTACATTGTTTTTATGCCTTCTCGACAAAATAATTCAAATATAAATAAAAATGGACAATGACCTTTTGCTCAAGTTTGGTGGCAAAAGAGCAAGGAATAAAAGAGTTGACTTGACATGAATCTTAATAACTCAGGTCAGCCTCAATAAGTAAGAAAAACTATCAAGAGTTTCCATTTCTCGGTGCTAAAGGTCAGGTTGCTTTTGCTATATGGAGTTTTATCTAACAAAATAGTTATGGCAAAATGTTGAGCTTTCATGAATTGAATTAGATCGTGAAAAAGACTTTAGTACTTCGGATTTGCAGAGATTGTAAAGCTTTAGTACAATAAAACATTTGATAATTATTACTATATTATATTTTTCATGGACGCAGTCATTTTCTATAACGATAAACAGGAATATTTGTCATACATAGGTACACCAGTTCCTTTTTATTTTTGGAAATATGAAATAATAAGAAATAGTACGTTATGAATATATAAATAAAATAATTGAAAGCAAAGATTTCGTTTAAAAATTAAAGATTTAAAGGAAGGATATTTGCCTTAAATCGTCCACTTAATTTTTTTGCTAAAACTACATAATTGCGATGATTGTATAAATTCCCTAAATTGTAGACTGAATTGAAAAGATAATGACGAATTCATTAATTTTTTGTATAGAATTAAGAAATGAAGTTCTTGATTGGATTTAAATAGGAACCTTAAATTTCATTAAGTAAAGCGGTGTAAAGCGTTTCAAGTAAAAGAAGCAGTACAGGAAAACAAATTACAATATGATGACTGTCTTAAGAAATCTAATTAATGGTTGAATACATATTAGAATGGGGCCAATTCGCTCTAGTTGACTCAACTTCATAACGACTAATCAGTGGAGGTGTTCCTCTAAAGTGTGTTAAATTTTCTGAATTAGTCCAATATTTGTAGCATAGTAAGAGTTCCAAGTTCCTTTACAAGCTTCCTACAATTTATCACATAAAATTTTAATACCCATGAGATGCTATCGTTTCGCCATGTTTTTTGCCAATTAACAAAGCTCACGTAGACCTAAGGAAGATGCTCATGAAATATTCCAGTTTGTTTGCCAAAAATACCAAAGGCTCCAAAAGACACCCCTTACCATCACCAAAGTTAGTCTCTTTATCTAATGTAAAAAGCTTGAATAAATTAAGCGTGCTTAATTCAGTCTAGAATTTAAGGACGACTACCTTTACGCCTGGCACCATTATTGTATCCCTGCGAATATGTCTAGTCTTATTAGCATCGCAACAAATTAGTACTCAATTAAAAGGGGAGCTACAAGGAGGAGCCGTGCTCCACTTATAAGGCGTTTGTTAGTTTTTGACGGGACGTTCGACTATACACAAAGTATAAAGCAAAAGAGCCTTAGAGAACTCGTACTCACCTTCTTCGGCGGCCTTCTTCTCCTTTCTCCGCTGAAGGACGACTTTCTTAAAGATGACCGCGGCCGCTTCTACAGCACTTTGTATTTCCGCCTCGCCCAAAGTGGTCTTCTGCTGGAAGTAGAGTCATAAGGACACGAACTTGACATAGAATAGGCCTTTAAGGGTCTGCACCTACCTCGTGCGGCTTCTTTTGGCTATCTCCTTTGATGTTAGGTTCTGCCCTCCGCTCTCTCTGGTTCTTTTCAATCCGCTCCGAATGCCCTTGGTCACCAGCTTTACCGTCAATTTCCAAAGTCAAGTTTTTCCCAAGAGACTCGTTCACATCCTCTTCGGGGTTTTCCTTAGCTAATGGCATGGCTGCACTATCCTCAGACTCCCGCCTTTTAGGAACATGAGGCTGCTGGGTTGCCAGAGCGGTTCCTGGAAAAAGCAAAATTGATAGGAAGCTACAAAAGGACTCCTTTCTTCCGTTTACGAAATACTACGTATTTTATAGTTTCAATCAATATTTGCGGCATTTGTCACGCGCAAATCTCTGTAAAACCGCAAATGTGATTTATCGTCTGGAATGACATTGTAATTCTTCTTTTGTACACTTAGTTAAATTTGGACTAACGACCCAAAGTAGCTAAGATGGAATGAGGCTTAGACTATTTGAGTCGCAGTTTCCTGAAAGTGATCTCTTTGGTTACACCAAAGCCGTTTCAATGCGAATTTTTTTCTTCTCGACAGAAAATAATGAATCGTCATCATTGGATATTTTTTACATCGTCTTTAATGATACCGCGAGTGAACGCTGAATTCAATTATTTGTTTAAATGCAATTAACAATACTAATATTAAAGCTTCCAGAGTGTTAATTACGTTCTTATAAAAATAAAAATCTTATTTTCTTTTCATGATTACAAGTAGAGAAACATTTCATAATTATTCTTAGGTAAATTCATTTTCAAGCTATTACCATAATTGAAATAAATTTAGAAAATTAAAAAAATTCAATTAAATAGCATTTACATGTAAAATTTATTTTTGAAAATTATTTGAATTATTCCATTTTGTTAAAAAATTAGTTTCGTATTTTTAGACGGGTTTACTTAAGCACCTCACACATTTACTCAAAATTAATTTAGATTAATGGTATCATTCTAGTTTTTATGGGAATTAAAAACTTCCAAAAAGTTCTAGTTGTAAGATGTGTAGTAAAAACGACTTCATTCAAACCAAAGGCCCCCAAGGATATGCAAAAAGTGTAGTAACTATCTTTACTTACCGTCTGGAGAAGTGATCTCTACCTGATCGGAGGTGTCTTTGCTGTTGCGCCGCTTCAGAGTCGGCAGCTTGGTTGGTTTCTTGGCTTTCTCAGAAATATCGGCCAGTGGCTTCGGACTGGGAATTTTCGCCTGATCAGGTCGCTTTGAGCCCTGTGAATTGATAGGACAAGGAGAGACCAAAAGTGATCACCTGGTTCAAATTTGCAGGTTCGACATTTACCTGAAGCTCCTTCTCGGGATGCGACAGGGATCTTCTCGTTACAGGCTTTACCGGCTTCGCTCCGGAGTCCTCCGACACAGACCTCATAGTCTCCGGCTTGCGTCGGTTCGATTCGTGCTCGTCTTCGTTCGCAGGTGCCTTCACCTCGCTTTCCTGGATCTCGCGTGACTTCCTGCGCCTTTGTCTTTGATCGCGTCTCATCTGGCGGAAGCTGTCCTCAGCCTGCGCCTCCCCGGGACTATCGCCCAGGAAGTTCTCAGCGCTCCGCACTGTGTGAGTTGGTTTCTCCACATCGGCAGGTGCGTTGTTGTAAATGATTTTCGGCTCGCTGCTGTAATTCCCTGAGGAGCAGTTCTTCTCGTACTGGACCTCATCCGCCTCCAGAAAGCTATTATCGCTATAGTAGTCTGAGTACTGCTCCTGGCCCTCATACTCCTGCAGGTTCTGCTTCGCTTCGGCGAAGGTCCATCTCCCAGTCCTCTGTTGCTCCGTTATGGAATTGGTGCGGCTGAGGAGCTCTTCCTTGACGTGTTCCTGTCTGACAAGTCGACTAAAAGACCTGTGATCACAAAGTAAAGTTAATTAATTTAATTATATTAAAAGCAAGAGAAGCCAATTTTTAAAAAAATGCATTCCATTGTTCTTATGCGTTTATTTTACTTAATATGCTATTTTACTTTAAAATATTCAACAATTCACTATAAGTACACTCATCAATAATCTCAGACAGTCATCAATTGTCTCTAACAGAGATATCGTTATTAAGTTTTAACATTTTAAATTTTATGTTTTTTTCATATCTCGGTTTAATATCTGATGGATTTTGATGGAGAATATTCCAGTTACTTATTCCATTACGGGAGTTTTAAAAATTCCTTAAAACGACACTGGACAAATTTATTTAAAAAAGTTTTATTTGTCCGTGCAAGCAATTTCTATATAAATGTAGTTTCACAAACATACCTAGGTGATCGGTTTAGCGGAATTTCCGGGAGAAGACGTCGACCTTCGGGGGGATAGGGCCGGGATACCGTGTACTCCTCGTTGCTGTGACTTCGAACCTTGATCATCTTTGAGTGCTCCCTGGACTGGGTGTTGACACTCTGGCTGCTCGAGTACTGCTCCCCGTCTTCTACCGTGGGTACATTTTGCTGAGACAGGAATTGCCTTGGGTTCTGCGGAGGCGTCGGGAATAGGAAGTTTTGCTTCTGTCGAGGCGACAAGGGTAGAAATTTAGTGCTGGGTTGATGAACCTGTAATGTGTTGAATCCGTCCGGATTCGGGAGTGTGTTTTGTCGCATGAACTCGGGGGACCTCTTCATGTACTGAGGAGAGGTCTGCCGTTTGGGGGGCGATGTCGGAAGCAGTTTCATGTGTTGGTCAGGATTTGGGAGGGTTGCCTGTCTTATAATCCGAGGTTTTGCGACGTACTCACTCCCATCGTCGGCGTGCTGGGGATAGTTCAAACGGCTAGGAGAAGTGGGTAAAATTTTAGGGCGATGCGACGGAAAGGGCTGGTCACTGGCGTTGGAGGGAAAGGTGGACTGTCGAATGAAGGGCGGGTACCGCGGCTCGTCTGTCCTCTCGGGGGACCGACTGTAGGATCGGTTCGGCGACGTCGACATGTAAATTTGGGGATGTGACTGGTCACTCGGGCGGCACGGCATGGTTGATTGTCTACGAATTTGAAAGCGTAGGGGTTGCTGCGGCGGCTGCGGGTGTTGCCCCGCCACCGGCGGAATATCACATTCAGTTTCTACAATTGGAACGTCTTCTGCGCTGTAGGCACTGTACTGAGGGCTCAGTTGGCATTTCGGTGACGTCGGAGCGGTCAGGTTTTTGCTATTCTGGTAGTAGTTGGCTGCGTCGGGATTTTGCAAGGTGCTTGGCAGCGTTGATTGTCGAAGTACCCGGCGCTGAGATGGGGAGTAGTCGGTTGTTTCATTGTAGTCCATGCTTTTATTGTATGGCACTGCTGTCGATGGATGTCGAATCAAAGAAGGATAACTCCCTGTGGAATGTCCTCCTCCTAGTCTCACTTGATTGACATTGTATCCGGCTTCACTACGATTGAGGGGATTGTGGTCATCCTCGGGGTCTAAAATAATAGTAACAGTAATTTACTCATACTGTGTATAACAGTGGAATCAAACATAATTTTGTTAATTTTGTTAATCACTAAAAATCAACATCTTTATACGAAAGAATAATAACTAAATCCAAGATAGATACAAACAAAGAAGAGAAGAGTTCAATTATTAGTGTAAAGAATACCTTGATGCAGTATATTAAATAATAATCAAAACAAAATAAAAAACAATAATACAACTTTTATTATTTTTTCTATTTAAGATTGCTTTTATTTAAAATTCTTTTTTTTTCTAGCCTTTTGGTCTAAGTTGACCTCATATTTAAAATTTACTCTATTCTTTTCACCACTTTACATCACAATCTGTAGGCACAATGTATCACTGCATGATTCCGTATTTATGCTATAGTTTGTGTTCTAATTTTTTTTAAATTTTACAACAATACGGATTCTGAATTTTATTATTCGAGGTATTACGCGGTATTGCAAGAATTTATCTCGCAGTTGTGCACTATCACTAAAGATATGTTGAATCCACAAATATATGAGATAAAGATATTCTAAACAAGACCGATCTTAGATTGCCTAACAGAACTGCAGGTAAGGTGCGTCATCCACGGCAACAGCCGCGTAACAGCAAACGAAAAATGTAATTTGAAAAACTAATATTGAAAAGGAGTATAAGAGAATTATAAACCGAAATTTAATCTGAGTTAAATGTTAAGCAATGCAGTCAGTGATCACGATACACTTACTCGATATTGTCCAAGAACGCCGTATACTCTTCCTCAAGATATCTGAAGTTGAAATGAAGTCCTTCGAGGCAGAATTTCTGCGTTGACCTCGGGAAAATTCACCGATCCACTCGCCACTGGCAGCCCTTAGCTCCCTGCAACACAAGAGGGTACAACGTAAGTTCCATAAAATCGTCCAGAAGACGGAGGAAGGTTTTGTGTCTTGTGAGGAGGTCAGTTCTAATTGATTTTGTTCGATTGTCCAGAGGCACTTCGGATACATTGCAAAAGACTCGTCAAAGTCAAATTACATTATGATTTGTGGGCCGTTGATTCGACGACAACAACTTGCGATTCGACTTGTGGCCTCTAAATAGTTGCCACCTACTCGTGATGGCTAGAGTTTCTGCAGCGTCTTAAGTAGGTCCAAGGTATTGAAGAGAGCCGAGGTGGGCTTTGCATCGAAGTCGTCTTGTATTATCGAACTCTCTTGATTATTTTGTCACAGCTTCGGGGCAATTTATACTAAACCAAAAAAAAATGTTTGTTTCTTGGGCTTATGCCATGCGGGAGCTTTACTATGACCGAATTTGGAGATACGAATTACTGCCATGGAATATGATAGACGTGTGATGAATGCAGTGGCTAATGGAAGCTGATGGGCTGAGAGAAGATCGACCAACGCGTCGCAAATTTATTTGAGGCTGCAACTTGATGCTAATTGAATTTCACACGTAGAGTGGGAAGACGAAGTAAAGAACTTTTACTTCTTCCCTAAAAGGCTCGAGACTAGTAACAAAACGTCTATTCCGCTCGACTCACCATCAATCTCTTTCAAATTGAATGGTTAAGCTTTTTCCATTGTTAGGTTTTCATTTAAAAAATGTAAGATACAAACTTGATCTTGAACTATTGAGCCACTCATAGGGGTGCATACAAATTAATGTAATCAAAATAGCATAAGTAAAACGGGTAATTCAAAAACATGCCGAAACGTAGCAAATCGTTAAAACAATCTTTAAATAAGCATAAAATAGCTACAAACCTTGGAAAGGTGAAATAATACTCAGGTAAATGGTCGCAACCAAATGCGGAGTGCTGCACTAATTGAGTGAACAGTGGACCTCCACTTTGGTTGAGGAGCCCTCTCCTCTAAATCTATCAAAAATTATACGATCATCGTCTTTACCTGCTTCTGTATTTTAAACAAGCGCTAAATCATTAAAAAAGAATGATAAAATTAGGCTTTTTAAACATACTGAGTATAATCGTGATTATTTCTATTTTTTTTTTGTACACCCTTAACTTACACTTCAAATGAGTAGTTTACATCTCAAATTTGTATTCGGAATAAAAATTTAGAGTAATATCAAGTGCTAAAACAAGTGTTGAAAAAATATATAATTTAATTATAAAATAAAAATTATTTAAAAAATTGTTATTTAAAAAGGGAATGGAATTCTGGTCCCAAATACAAAAAATATTCTCGGGTTTGTGTCATTACATCACGGTATAGTTATATTTAAAACATTTGTCTATCCTAAATAACGGCAAGGAAAATTGTTATCAAATTTATTACGAAATGGCTTTCATTGATCATGGATTTATTTTTAAATTTTCTTAATTAAAATTATGTGCAGCTCTTTTCTCCTTGCTGAATCAGCAACGACTTGTTTTGTAAAATGTTCTGAAATTTGTTTTTGGAATTCTCTAAAATAAAGTAATAAAATTAAAAAAAGAAAAAAACTTATCCTTCAAATTATTCAAACGATACCGATTGTGAAAACATCTTTTTTTAAATATGAACAGAACCTAAAATTAAACTTTGATCTAAACATTAAAATTGAATGTAATTACAATGAATAAAAAAATTTTACTAAAAACCAAAATAAAACATATACAAATATTTTTAGTTGTTTACACATTTTTGTACGTTCTTTTTTCTAAAAGTCTAGAAAACCTTATAGAAAAAATATTGACTCGTAAAGTAAAATTGGGATACAACTTGCTGAAGAGCATCGTTATAGCGTTTTTTTTTGTAATTTCTTGGATTAAAACCTAATTCTTATTTCTAGAGTTTGTATTTGAGTTCCTGGGTAAAAGTGGAGGTGGGGAAAATTCGAAAAATAAAATACATCGTGCAAAATGAAACAACTGAAAATGAATTTAAGAACTGATCTTGATAAGGTTCTCACACTCACATTCTTTTGTGACACACGACACAGACCCAGTCTGTCGTTCTCGTGGTAAATTCCCGACATGCCTTGCAGACGCGCAGCCTGCACGATCGACAGGGCGCCCCCCGGTTTATGATGCGGCCCAGTTCGGTGCCACAGCGGGCGCAATATCGACTCGACTCGATCGGGGGCCGATCTAGGGATCCGCCCGCTTTAATGGCGCCCTTCCGCCGTAGGTTGTGCAGTTCGGCGCGCAGGATCCTACGGCGATCCGCATCCGAACGGAGGTGGATCGGCGATCAGATGTGGAGAGGGGCGCGGGGGTGGTGGATTCGGCGGGGAGTGTGGTCCATGTTTTGTTTTGTTGTTGTTCGATTAGTAGCGCAAGAGAGAGACAAAAATGAAAGAGAAAAAGTATGATTGAGCGTGTTTTTGGGAAACAAGGCGTGTTCGAAAAACATACAAAACATAAAAACCAAAAGCAAGTGTAAAGAAGACGTACATTTGTTTTGTTTTCAGAACTCCCCCGAGCACAGGAACGACGTCGCTCACCGTTGTCTAGTCTACAAACATAAGCCTCTTAGAAGTTTTCTAAAAGGAAAAGTTGCCGCTAGGCGTGTCGCCCGTACTATGAACAATGCGTTCTTCAACGGCACCAGTTGCCTTAAAAATAATGCTGCGTCAATTAAACATTTTTATGAGTTCGCGCACTGCGACGCGGTGCGTGTGCGTGTTACCAACAAGTCTCCGCAGTGCGGGACACGCCGGTCGAGGTGCGGTGATCGCTTAGTATGCATGCGCGGAGGTCTCCGACATTTTTCTCACTAGCCCTCACATTCTGCGAAGTTATCTTGAGGCAACTCCTTTTGGATGTCGAGATAGAGGCACGCCAACGGTTCTCTACGGCGCATTTCCTCTACCTGGCGAATTTGCACTTTTCTTTTGTTCCAACTGATGGCGAACAATTACCCACGTTATGGCTAAACGGAGGAAACGGACTGTTTGCGGTTTTGGATACCTGTCTATTATTGTTCTTGATTCGTGTCAGTGGGCTCAAGCCTTTTTCAATTCTAATAAACGGACAGACTGTTTGCCAGAACGATTAGACTAAAGTCATAATTCTTGTTTTTTTTTTTTTTTTGATTCAATTAAGAACTGTACTTATCATCTAGAGCTTAGAGTCTATATCTGCAGCGCAAAATAATCTACACTAGAATAGTAAAATAACTAAGAAGTGGTTATAAACTTTCCAAAATGCGGCAACATCCAAAAAAATGAACTCACAAGCTACTCTTCACTACTGGTTTTTTAATCGGTATAAATTTTACTATAATTTATTTATGTGATATATAAAATCAAGCTCTTTCGGGTCCAAGAAGGTGAATTTTTTTATTTTTAGTGAACAAAATACAATAGAGTATCAGTACTTGGAGCCTCAGAGCTTTGTCTAAAGCTTCGAAGTATCAAAATAGTACTATATTTTTAGCTTTAAGATTTACGAAGATATTTACCATTGTGTACAACTATGCGAATAGTAAAAGCAAATAAAAAACGATGTTTTCAAAGTCTTTATGTTTTAGTTATTATTAAAGATTTCTTGTACATTAAATAAACATTTAAAAAGTCACTTAATTAAAAGCAAATGAGATAATTCATCTTACATTTTTATTAAGATAAATTTTCTGCATTGGTGCATATTTAGCAAGAAATCAAAGGAATGAGACTATGGCAATTATGGTGTAATTGAAACAAGATACACTCACGTTAGCATCATTAGGGGAGGAACCGTGTGTAATGACTTTGTGTTTACTATTAGCAAGCATCCAGTGGCTACACGAAATTTATCATTCATCCGGAAAATGCGCTGAAAAGTCGCGATTAGAAACAGGCGTGCTCCACGTCTTGAGCGCAGCACGAATGTATAATTTGCTAACCATACATTAAAGAACTTAAATAGGCGCAATAATCACTCGCAACGAGACCAAGAGACTTGACCATTTGAAAAATGAGATTCATTTGTTTGCTTGCTCACGTGTTTCTGCACATGGAGCCCAAATAATGGCAAACAGCGCGAAGCCAGTAAATAAATCTTTCCAAAGAAAAGGGTTGCTTTTGAAGTGAGTGACTTTGAAGAAGTGACTCAGTTCAAAACACACAATTTGTTGACATCGCGATCCAGTCGTACAGAGCGTAACATGAGACCTCCGCATATTGGTTTCAATCGAAGAAAGCATATTTTTTCTGAAACGGGTATATTGTAGTGCTATGGTGCCATGGTGTATGTTTCGCATTTCGCTGCCCCACTTGGGCACGCTTGTAAAACGCTCGCTTCTGGGATTTTCAGCACGAAAGTGTGTGGAAACCTGCCGACCTGAATGACTAGTGTCTATTTGAGCTGAAACACAATCTTGGGTCTTCGAGCGCGAGATATCGAGGTGCCTGATTCGGATCGCTCTTGTGTCTTGTCACATTCGTCACATATCAGGTTGTCCGCCTACTTTCGGATGTTACTGGCTGGTTAAGCACAGCCGTCGTCGTCGCAAGACAGCGACTGGTTCTCAAGCTAGACCTTTGAAATTCAATAAACCCATCAGAGCCAGACCCGAGTGTGCTCATTTTTCATTTTGACAGATTTTTAAAACGTTGTTGTCGGTTTGCTTCCTAATTTGCGAGTAAATTAGGACTAACGACGATATCTAAGCACACTGGGCCAATTCATAAGGTCCCATGATCGTATCTCACGTGTGTTTGCAGAAAGCGGTCTGACGTAATCAGCAATCTTAAAAAAAATGAGATAATTGTAATTTTGCGTTTAATTACCGGTGGATTTCCTCCGTAACTTTCTGCAGCTCCCCTGAGGTGAGACTGAATGTGAGCCGCGAAGTGATGCAATACTTTAAACCTCAATTTCGGCACGGAAGTTTTTCTTACATTTCTCTTTTACTGCAGCAAGGGTGCAATGATGTGTTATCGAGCTATTTCTTGAGTCTTTCATGCCGGCAAGGTGATGCTAACTTGTCTGCAAGCATGCCTTGGCTGCTTCATATTTGTAAAACAACTCTCAATTACCTTGAGAGTTATACTATCATTTTTCGTATTAAGATGTTCGACTAAAACCTCGAGATGCAAACGAGAAAGTCGTTTGCTTACTTTGCTACTAATTAGAAAGTGCATAGCAAAATCAACAAGAAAAGGGAAAACGGAGACCTCTCCTTCTACATCTGGGAATGCCCATTTGCAAAACAAGCTAGCAATTATCATCGTCGGAGATCTCCGTAACGTGTTGGCATTCGATAGCTGCATATGGAAGTAGCAGACTTTGAACCTAAGAAACGTGACCGTAAAAGATAAGAAAAGCTTCGCTAATTTGAATAACATAAAATTTCGCACCCAGAAGAAACAGCAACAGAAAAGTACCAACATCATTTATATGGCAGCAAGACACATTCACTTAAGAAGAAAGACATCTTAAAGACGACCATCAAGTGTTTTCCCAAGAAAAACAAAGTAATCATTCTCACAGCTTCCAACTTTTATTAATTACAAAAAAGGTCCCTAGCAAAGAAGCAATTCGAAGCAAGTTTAATGGCAAGGTCACTGCGTTTCTTAAAGTTTGCATTTCTTTCGCCTTTCGGCTGCTGCGATTAAATCAAAAAGAAAACCAGCAGTAGCTGCCTTTCTAATTTTTTGCTTTGTTATTTCATTTGTGTTTCTTAGAGAATGAGGAAATTTTTTTAATTAACGGGTAAGAACCCTTTTTTGACGATTTGATACTGAAGAGATCAGCGCTCGTCCAAAATGTTGTAGAGAATGTAGTAAAAGTCATCCATCGGAAGTTATAAATATACTATAAGGTTGTAGCCAAGAAAATTTGAAAGTAAAAGTAAAATTCAAATACAGAATTCCGACCTTTTACGTGATTTTAAACATATTTCATGGACGTCTGCAATTTCATCCGCGAAAAATATGTCTTAAATTTACTTTAGAATACGCGAAGTTTCAAAAGTAAGTTGTTTTATCACTACTCTAGAACTATCCTGTCCTGAGATAAAACGTATCCTGTATGCTGGTCTACGCTATGATTCTTTTCAGTACAAAGTCTCATCATCAATATACCAACCTCCTAACACAATTTCTGGCTAATTATATTAGTGAGAAACCGGTAGTATTATAAACAAAATGTTTGTTGCTAAAAAAAAACGATAAAGGCCTCATTCCTTTCACTTTGATTTTATTTGTTTGTTCATTTTGGTTTTAACTTTTAAAAAAATTGTGGATAACACGGAATTAATAAACTATAAGAATAAAAATGTTTATCGCTCAAGTGGACTTTAAAACTTAATACAGATCACTACAGAAAGCAAGGCAAACAAAACACTACTTAGTACGAATCTTCTTGATGTTTTATCAAAGCGAATCTGTCTTTGTGCAATTGATTGTAGTGATTAATGTTAGAAAACGTAGAGTAATTTATGTTGGGTAAAAGTGCCCCATCAAGGCTGGCAACAAAACCAATGTAATTGTTCAAACATAGTTCAAATTTTCATGCAGTCTTCTGAGCATTCTCCACATCATACACTGCCAATTAAACTTATACAACAAGAGCTCCTTTCAAATTTATAGGAACTGAATCTTACGTGGCTAAGGTATTGTGCCCTCATCATCATCCCCGCAATTTTGCTGGAAAGCCACAAAACTATGCAGTCATCTCTGCGGCGGGCAATGGCGGTAAATCACATCATCACAGCTCCACAGCTTCCTAAATTTCTTGCCACATTTCGGTACACGCATGGATGGAGATCCACTTATCCCATTTCCAGCGCAAGGGAGGAGAAGTGTTTTCAGCGATTTCAGAAAACGACAACTTGAGGTCGTGAAAGAACAGATCATGACCGCGAGTCGGCGACATGAAGAACCGTGACAAAAGTATGACCAGTAGACGGTTGAATTGACGGCAAATTTGAAGCGCGAAATCGATTCATTTCTCAGGTGGGTCGGCATATCTGAGTTATTAAAAGCTATCAATGATGTCGAGGTACACGTCACCAATCATGTTCTACTCATTTCAATATTCAAGCGGATGGCACTACGGGATGGGGCGAAACATCACACGTTTGTAGTTTCCCACATGCATTGTCTACTATCTTGTACTGCTGTCTAGTGTCAATTTGTCTACCTAATCCCTCCCCGCTATTTCTGCATATCGTGCAGTTGATTGACCCCCGATGCTGATGCTTTTTGCGACGTGAATCCAACCGGTATCGTCGTCCACTTTTATCCAAGAAGATTAATGGATCTTGCTCGATTTTTGAACCGTCCGTGATGCTGCTTGGTACAACTCTCTAGTGGTTTTAAAAAGATAAAATATTTTCAAGCAAACAAGGGCGATTAAATTGCATTCAGTCTGTAATTTATTTATTGATCTGAATTGTGACTCCGTAAGTTAATACACTTGAATGAACTTAATATTTTATATTTGTATTGAGTAATGTTAAAATAATATTTAATAGGAAGAAATACTTGAATGAATTTATGCTAAAGGTGAAAATTGATTAAAGTTTGTGAGGTAATAACTGAATGTAAAGAAATGATATATTAAATTTGCTATTAATTTATTTTATGCCATTATAATATTGGTTTTGTAAAATAAACACTTTGATGACATTTTCAACAAGGTTGCATACATAACAATTCGATCATGGTACTATCTAATTCGAAGACTGATCCTGTAAAAATGTCTTGTAAACTAGAATAGGATTTTTTCAATAATTTACTCACAATGCAAACTTTCACGAGTGAAGAGAAAAAAAAAACGTTTTCGCATAAAATACGCAAAATTCGCCAGATTTATTTCATTATTTTTAAATCCCTCCTAAATCCATTTTTGTCCAATTTATAAAATGGTCCTTTTTTCGCAATAAACCTATATTCTATTTTGTATAATATTTTTCGCGGGTATCTCAGTTCTCGTATTTTTTCAAGAATTCTCGTAATTATTTCTAGGAAGAAGCAAAAATATTAAATTGAAACTTTGATATCAATTTGACTTTTTTTTGAAAGTTCTTCGTATAATTGCAATCGAGATGTACATAACTATAATTTTTGCAATTCTCATTAAAAAAGGAAAAAAATAAAAACCGGCAGACTACGACAGAAAATTCCTTTCTAAGAAGAGTGGAAAATTAAATTAAAAACTTTTGCCTCTTGTTGGGGACTGTAACTTCCTTGAAGTAGTTTTTAAAGTCAAATCGAAATCCCCAGCAAGTAGTTTTCGATGGTGGACGATTTGCATCTCAATGCGTATACGTGCCGAGATTCTACCTTCACCTGACCCAGAGGGGATCAATTAGAATCAATTTTTAATTAAACCAATGTCGACCTGTGTACTCTCCCTGAAATGAGCACAAAAAACAAACGACGAAGGCAAGATAAGAAAGAGTGCAAAGGAAGCACGGCAAGCTGTTTCTCCCCCGGGAACTCGAGAAGCACATATATGGACAACGTCGTTGTCGGTTCCGGGATGGATCCCTGGAGCCAGAAGACGGCATGAGCTCCATATTATTCCAACAGTAACAGGAAAACAATAGCTACCAAGAAAAATTTAATTAGAACATGAGAGACGAATAGGCGGACCTCCTGGGCAGGACGGACGTCTTAACGCCGGTAGAGCAGAACAGTGCGACCTGAGACATCAATAGACGATTTACCGGTAACTGCCGTATCCGGAAGAAAGGGAACAATTCCGCGGAAAAAATGATTACCTTTTGTGCCAGGTACAAGAATTGAGTAATTATGAGTGAGGCCGATGAAATCATTTCTTCGCTAATTTAGCCAGAGCACCTGTGTGACTTTTGCGGATAATGAGGTGCATGCATGCCATATGTGAAAACAATGGTCTGTACCAAACAAGCCAGGAAATTTCATAGTTTTCTTAAGATGGAATGAATTTTAAATAGGCAGTGCGATTTCCTAAAACTGAATCTTAATTCGTGGTAACTCGTATGGCTTTTTCTAGAAGTAATTTGAAAATGCACCTCATAAGTGCAAAACAGTACAACACATGAATAAAGAGTCCTTCAAACTAAGGAAATTTCTGAGGATTGAAGTTCTGAACCAAGCTTGTCTTTTAACTTCAACGAAATACCAAAATCCTTTAAAAATTCTCACCCAAACCCTAACAAGTATTTCCAAATACTCTTAAGAAATTCACCAAACTCTTATTAACCATTTTTTTAAATATTCATATATTGTTAAAAAATAAATTAGCCAACACTTTGTTTGGACAATATTTAAAAAATATTTGGGTGTTATTTAAATTTTTCGTTGTGTTTTTTTTAATGATTGATATAATTTAAAATGGAACTGATATTTTTAAAAGTTCAGTTGCTTAAAAGGAGTAAGGATAGAATAGAAGACTGAACTTCAAATAATTTCTCTAATTACTTTAACAGCAATTGTTAGTCAACTTAAAGCCAACGTAATTAAACCGTCTTCAATAGTGCAAAAGAAAAACGTTATAGCAATTAAAAAGACTTGCGAAAGTGTAACTCTTCGAAGAAATTTCTATTAATTTAAATTCATTGAGTGAGCCGCAAATGGGAGCGGCATTTACTGACGATGGTCGTCCCTAAACACGTTTGTAGTCTACTGATTTGTGACATCCATCAATTATCGAGATTCCTGACAAACGAGACGACAATTAATAGGTAAAAAGAAAGACAGTCGTTCGCGCTAGAGGTCAAATGATACTTTCCATTCGATGACTCCTTGAAGAATCATGACTAAAATTACTTTCATCATTGTGTGAATTCATTGTTTTTCCAATTGCTCTCTGTATTTCCTTGTCCTCCAGGAAGTAGTATTATTTGCACTTAAGATTCCGACTGCAAAGCCACAAGGTAAGACAAAAATGCCGCCTCTTGAAGTTCTGAGGCCGAGTCCTTGACTATTTTCTAGCAGTGCCCTTTTCTAGCGCAATATACAAAAATAAGTAATATTGCTTCAGGAGTCTCAAGAGATCAACAGAGGCTCCGTGATAATCGCCTCCTCCGAGATGAACCTATTTGAATTGCGGGGCATGTTGCGCAACTCCCCCGCATTCTTTCACATATCACCCTTGGGGCTGCTAATAAATGACCTTTCCATATTGAGATGATGTTGCGTCAGGAGCATCTCCTCTATTATCATTCATATTCAAGGGCTTCTTCTGGGATGGTAAATTGCATAAAGATCGTCGTCCATGCGTGAAAAACGTTTCTGGCTTGATTTTCAAAACAGAGTGAGTATTTCAAATTCAGCAACCAAAAGCTAGAGGAACGCAAAATGTCATTCCTCAACTGTGTATAGACCTCAAAATTAATGCACCAAGTTTGCTCAAGAATTTATTGAGTGCCACTTCACTGGTAATGGCATTCATGGCCAGAAAATGTAAGACGAGCCCTAGGGAATTTTGCATATCATCATCATAGTCGTGTCTGGGTAGATGATATCCCCTTGGTTTGTCGCTATCGATGGGGATTTTATTAAAATTTTATGGAAAGATTTCATCGATAGCGGACTGTTTTCTTACATAATTGAATTGCCGTTCCATATTCTAGGTTAGCTTACACCAATTTCAAATCAAAAGAAATGGGAACAATGAGATTTACTTTGTTGTTCAATTTTGGGATTCATAAAAAATGTATATTCATCTTTTTAGTCTGTACGTTTTATATTTCTTAATTTAATTTTGTATACATTTACGCTACTGCAAAACAAATTTTTAAGTTTCTTGCGAATATGCTATAGCCGATTGTTTCAATAAAAACTTTTTTTAATTAATCAGGAAAATTCCATGCGGTATTTCGATTCTTTAAAATATTTAGTTTGATTTTTAAGTTGTGGTCATTATCAGTTTACCCATAGGTAGTAATAAAGAAGCTTCACTTACAGGAACTATTTTTTTCAGTCAGATGACTTTATACAGCGTCGTTAATGAATTTACGTCAAAAATTTTAATTATAAAGATATTAAATTTAGCCAAGCAATACCTGAAAGTACATCAGATGCAGGTAGTAGCCAACAAGTGTTGGCAGGTGGTTACATTAACAAGCTGTTGCCGTACCTTTGTTTGAGTTTTTCATCATCAATAACTAAATTGTAAACAGAACGAAATCTACTGACACACTAACTTGAGAAAGGTTTCCGGTAATCTGATTCGTAAGAACAACAATAGGATCTATCACGGGGCGCACGAGGGCACACTTCCAGTTGTGGTGCCTTGCCCGTGAAAGTCTCACCAGCAAGGTGAGCTGTGGAGAGGTGTCCCAGGTGGAATAGGGGGCAGATGAACTGCTTTCCCATTTTGGACGGGAAATAGCCGAGGCGTCTCTGCCCACGCCATGAAGGTTAGGTTAGCCAGCCCATGACATGATGGTCTTGAACTCGCCACAGCTTTAAATTGTTGTACCTCACACGACCACTTCAGGTTTTATAGGTTTTCATATGGCTACACTCCGGCACTGTGGTACTTGCTTGGGAGTTTCTTTGTTGACGAAGAGATTGCAATTGCCTTTGGGCACTAGCATAAGCATAAAATAGTGACATTAAAGGCGTATGCAGTGTTTAATATACATAGCTATATTTTCCATTTTATATCACTTCTACGCTTTTAAAGTAATGCATTTCTTCGTGATTGCAACACTCAAATACCCAGATGAAGATTTTTCTAGAGCAATTGCAGAACGCAAGAGGCTCTTAAATATTTTATGAATTTGGTTAAACGAATACTAAAACCCGAATTGGTTTAGAATTTTCCGAGCATCGAGTGTCCCACTTCAGAGTCGAATAACAAAACAGATCGATTTATAAAATCAAGAAGGTAAATATTTTGAATTATTTAATATTTGGTTTCCCCATACTTCGATTTTTTAAAAAGCGAAAATTGAAATTACATGAAGGAAACACAGGTTTTATAAAGCACAGGCTTTATCAAAAGATGTTTAAGAACCTACTACCTGTGTTTGATGATATACAAAAAACGTAGAATGCAAATGTGATGCGTTTGTTGAATATATTCGTGGCGTGAAAAGGGAATTTCAATTTTCCACGCCAAGCAAAAGTAAACTAGATTGATTATTTTACATATTCGAAAATGTACACTGTGCGGCAAAAAAGTGAAATTTGGAGGAAGTCAAGGTATCAGTGTTCAACATTCGAAATATCACTTTGAAAAAGAGTCAAGAGTCGACTTGAATATATTTTTCAGTTTTATTATATGTGATTTGGCTTATTTTCTTTACGATTTTGAAATCATTCATACTGTTTCTTCAATCAAAGGAGTTTTGGTTTTCTATATTTACTTACGAGCAGTTCATCTTTATTTGCTTCTACAAATTTGAAATAATACCCTTTCTTTTATCACCTGGATTTTGTTTACACTTGAATATATTTCTATGTATTCATTTTCAAATTAGTGTAAAATGTTCATAAAAAACTTAATAATTTATGGAATTTCGAAAATTCAATCAACCTGAATTACATATACATCAGAATTAATGCTAATAATTTTGATGAGAAATTGTCTTTTAGCGAGACAGGTATTAAATTTGAATAGAGCATTCCTTAAGTTTACAAAGTATGACCAACGCAGGTGTATCCTTCCTTAAATACCATTAAAATCTCACATTAAAATTACCTCAACAACATCCCGTGTTGAGGAAATGAAATTGTCTGCTGTTTTCACTTAGAAAATTTTGTAATATCCTGGATGAACTGTCATTTGTTTCAGAACTGGCGCTTTGAGACGTAATATGGGCCAATTAAACTGATACCTGCCATTTTCCACAAATGAGTTTACACCGAGCTCGTGCAAGAACAGCTGACTTCTACGAAAGCCACAATCCAGTCGAAAATTCATCCACTTTATTTTGCTTCGGTTAAAGAAGCCGCACGAGTCAACTAGAAAAATTTCTTTAAATCAGAAAGTAACTCCATGTTCTACAAGTAGTCCTTACATCGCCATAAATTGACGAATGGCTTCGTAATTAATCACACTTAAGAAAAAGTTAATTAAATTTATTGCCGGGTCTTCATACCTCCCATCTACCACGTGCAGCACACATACGAGTATCTGCTGGTGTTATCAGAAGTAAGGTATGCCAGCAATCTTGAGCCATGGTCTAATTCTGCATTACATAAAGGGGCGCCTGTGATTAGAGGCTCATAGACCTGTCTGACTGCCTTGTATTAATTATTATGTTATGCAGACATCCATGCCATGTCGGCGACCAAAGATGTCTAGAATTCCAAGCGGGCAGTAATTCTAGGGACTAATTGCCGTTCCTTAAGGAAGAGGTGCCGCATGTTGTGGTGGGTTAGACGCACTGTTATTTAACAGGCAGCTAATGACTTCTTGAGAGATATACCGTACCTTTTAAAAATTACTAAAGTTACATTTCCAAGAATTAACCTCAAGTAATGATTTTATGACGCCGTAAAATTGGACGGGGACTAATTTCAGTCCTGATGTCCTGCAATTTCAATGTTTAACTTTTGAAAAGAAATACATCTACTGTGGATTTGTAGCACGTGTGGCTCCAAGGCACACCGAAGCAGTTATTATATTTAATTATTTCTTACATCCACTTTCATTGTACGAGTAGAGTCCCGCCAAAGACGCAAGAAAGCATACGAGTTATTAATAAATATTTACATTGGAGCGCCAAAGGGTTCGGGTGGCCCACTCGGTGTAATTAGGCGATGAAATTAACTTTGAAGTTAAATAAGTAAGTTACTCCTTGCCTCACTCCCTCTTGAGCACATTCCTAAATTGAAAGACATCAAAGGGGACCGAAAGACACCGTCTTGAAATCATGCAAGGAATAAGGTCGCTTAACTTTGTCTGACATAAGCCCCAAATTGCATGCTGTTCAGATTATGGGAAGTCTAGCCTTCGATAGAATGGATTTGACATTCGTGAAAATCTACTCCCGCGCAACGAACGTAAATAAAACTTTGCCCTATTGTAGTGACACGGGCGGCCGATTTTAGAAAATCGAGTTTTTTTAGGCTATTTTTACTTAATCGTGTAAAAATTGACGACTTAGAACGATTAAAAAAAACCTTTTCTTTTATAATCCTATGTCTATTTATAATGTTACTGTAGTATATTAAAACTTCTATAATTGGGGGAAACAGCTATAAATTACATAGAATAACCTCAAAGTAGATTTTTAAAAATCAATTAGTAAAGCAGATTTTTTAAAAATCAATTATTATCAAGCAACAACTATTAAAATTAAAATTTTTTGTTATTAATAATTTTGAAATCGATTGGCTGGTAGTACGGAATTCTCGTGCAAGTAAAACGCATGTTTTAAATGGCTTCATTCGAACTGATATAAACCCTAATAGTTCCCTACAAAATGAATAAAAATAATTATTTCATTTGATATTTTCTGTAAAAAAAGAAACACGAAGCTTTTAGGCTGATTGAAATTATCGCTGCTATTATTATCGATTTACATTTGACTTTGATAGTAGCACTCTAAGCGAGTCTGGCATTAACTGCATACGTTTAATAAGTTATACCATCAGATTGCTGCTAACCATTTCATTCCATTGTTGCGATGCAAAATAAAATTAATAATGCTTCATAATTTAAATAGTATATTTTGTAATTATAGTTTAAAATCAAGCTCCACTTTAAGCAAATATTTTAACTATTTAATTTTTCGGAATTTTTAAAGCTACTCTTTTAAAGTGATGGGTTAATTTCTATTCACAAAACGCTTGACCTCTTTCATCTTCAACATGATGAATAATGGAGGGAAAGGTTTAAATTAAAACCACATATCATAGAATTTAAAATTATCATACTAATACTTTAATGAAAACTCCTTTTAAAGAAAAGATACAATAATTCGTCGAAAAATAACACAAAAAGTTGAACCTTTTATCTTCGTGCTCGAAACTTTAAAGTTCTAATGCAAAGAAATTGTGGTCTTGTTCGAAAAGATACAAAGTTTTTAATCAGATTATGTAAGGAATGTAACGCATTATATTTAAGGAAATTTAAAAATAAAAAAACTGAGTGAAAAAGTGCCCACACTTGAAGAAACAAATCGCATCAGAACAAAAAACTTACGTAACCAAATGGATGAATCTCTTTATGTTAAGAATGTATTCTCTCTAAAGGTTAATATATAGAATTATTTATAGGTACAGAAAACTTTATCCATACGATATTCTGTTTTATGACTCAATATTATGTTTAAAATATTGACATTTTTGTCAACTAAGAGCTGGCATTCTGGGAAAACATCTTCTCTCAGAGTAGAAGCATAAAATTTGATGATTTTCTTAAAGGATTCCTTTCAAACAGGAAGGTTGAAACAAATATTTATCAGGTCACTGCACAGAGTCGACTATGTATATCCTTACAAATAATTTCATGTACATCCCAGATTTCAACTCAATCCAATTATTATTAGTTTGCAATTAATCGTCCTGAGGGACAAAGAAACGCTCGTCCGTTCCTCGTTTACACCTATCTGAATGTCTATAGTATTTGCACCTGCCATTCTCAAGTCGACGTATCGATACTTCTCAAACTTTCCATTAAATTGTTTCTGGATATCTGTTTGTGATTTAACAGAGAAACGAATGAACAGGTAAGATTTATGAGGATGAATTGCATAGTCACAAAAAAAGCATTGAATCGTTAAAAATTCTCTCAAGACTTCAAATGAGTCAAGTACACCACTATTCGGGAATTGCTAAAACGAATTGTACGTGATTCATGGCACGAATATAGTAGCACCCCAATTTCTAGAAAATGAGTAGTCCAACCCCGTCAGCTGCAACACTTTCCGAATTAAAATATCCAAGGAGTTCTGAGGTATTTTCAAACTCCCCAAAAGTTTGAGCTGTTGCGGACATTTCTTTCGGTAACTTACATCCGTTGCACCTCGGACTCCGGGAATTTCGTATGCAGCCCAAGTAGTTCCTATTTAGTATGGAAAGTGCGTAATTTCCTGCTTGTGGGTTCGTTCAACTACAGGTTAGCTGGTACCCATTCAGTCCGCAATCCTTCATCGGGAGTGCTGAAAAGTAAAATAGCTGGGAAGCAAATCCATCCAGAATCGCCGGTCTTCTAATCAAGCGGAATTCCTTAAAATGTTGAAATAATTTTCATCTGTCAGACCAAAAAGGGAAGGGGAAGGGGTTTAGTCCGACATTCCTTCAGAATGTTTAAACCTGTTGCTGCGAAATGATTCATTCTTCGCGGAACAGACGGTTTCTCAGTTACCTCAATATAAAGGTTCATTGGGGTTTTCGTTTCCCACAGTTTTTACACGCAATCGTTGCTTTTCTTAATCGACCCGTCCATTGTCTTTTGGTAACCAAATTGATTTATAAGTATAGCCAGGTTTTTAAGTCAATATTTTAAAAATCCTTTTGAAATACAATTAAAAATGTAAAATGTGCTTAATTTACTATTGAAAAGTGTGATATTTGCGAAATTGTTCTGAACATGCAGGAAAAAAACTCCTTTTGGAACTATTTTATTGATAGCGAGTAAAATATTATGGAATTGGAAATATTCGTATTCATTTCATCCACCTCAAACATTAGCAAACATTGTAAATTCAACTTCGACTATTTGCTGTTATGCAATGTAATTATATATTTTATTATATTAAAAATAAAAATTTCTAGTATCCCTATGATTCTGTTGTTTATCTTAAACTAAGAAAAATCATATACCTGCAAATGCCCACAGCTGGCAGTTGATGGTACAAGGACAGAATCGAATTTGATGTAATTACTAAGCAATTTCATGAGTCAAATGATTCGTCGATAGCTTCTATTTTTTTTTCGGTTCAGGCGCAAAGTCGGCAGCTGATTTGCTGTTGTTGAAATGTCGATCACGTCCACCTAGGGGTTCACGCTTGCGCTGATGACAAACATGCATCCATCGAACGAACGGGCGTCGGTTAGACCGCAGCAGAGGCGGTCTACCTGAATCAATTATTGGCAATTACAAGATATTTTTATTTCGAGGCTTCGGACTTCCCTGTTGTAAAATCGACGAGAAAAAGCCCGTTCACCAGTTAAAATCAGTAAGAATGTATAAACGAACTTGCAACAGTGCGAAGGTAGGAATAATAGCCTCAAGTCATCAAGTAAATTAATTCAATTTCTAATGAATCTAAAGTTTTTTAACACAATCTCCTTAGTTGAAAAGCAATTTTTTCAAGTATGAATAAAAGTACAAATTATTCAAAATAATCCGATGCGGTGGAGAGAAACAAGAAATAAATTAAAAAAATCACATTGATTTCTTGAGAATAAATTGATATAATGGTTCTGACATGAAAAACATCTTTGAATCTCCGTAAGTGACCCACTGTCCCTAAAAAGAGAGAATGTGTCTATTGGACACACTTAATGAAGTTTTATAGTATGAATGGATCCCTCACTAGTGCTAATGAAAGCTTTTCCGTGTTACAAATAATTTTGTAAGTATACTTTTTGCCATTTTAAATGTGCTTTAATTATACCTACATGTGGTTAGGCCTTAATTTATGAGCATTATTAGTGAAACTATTTCAAAAAATCTAATAAGCAATTTAGCACTGAGATTATTATGAAGCGTTTATTACTCATTAAATTGCTATTTCACTATTGTTACCTAAATCTACGATGAGTTTGTGGTTTCACAATCTTTTCTCTATATTTTGAAGTCTCAGATCGTATTATTTTTCAAAAAGCTATGTTATTATAAAAAAAAATTATTCTTCAATTTATTAAATGAGTTAAATATCATAAATGTCGGTTTATGTCACAAATAAAAGCTAAATTTTTGGTTTACCAAAATGTAACTATTTATCTAAGAAATAAACAACTATATTTTAAACTTGTAAGATATTTCATTGGTATTTTACAAATTTTTATAATTAACATTTTGTTGAAATTTAAAAAAATGGTGCTAGGGCATTTTCTCTTTTGGAATTGAAAGCTACAGAAAAGACTCCGATGAAAATCCAATGATATTTTGGAAATACTTTCCAACGTATAATTAAAGAATTTTATAGTAATAATCTCCTGAAATCTTATTATCGCTGCCTTTTTTAAAGCACTAAATACTGCAATTAATAGTCTATGAAAAATCTAAGTGCTTTAAAATGTATTTAATTGAACTGCATGCTCAACATAATACTTTCAAAGTCCAATAGATGACCACTCTTGTAACAGAGGACAAATTGTTTATAAGAAGGCTAACTTTAAAAGTTTAATAATTCAGTCATAAATATCCCCTTGAGAATTTGTTTTCTTTGAAAATATAGATTTATTTGTTTCACTATAACAAGGAAAATGGAAAATCGCTTGAATGAAGTCAAACCTGTTATCTTCGTCCTCCTCTGTAGAGGATATTTCCGAGTGTCACTCTTCGGTGCTTTGAGCAATTTTACTTGAGTTGTATTTCTTTCGACACTCATATTTTATATAAAAATTTCTCTGAAATTCTTCTTTGAACGACATCTTCTTTGAATTTTGGCCTTCATTAACACAACTCGAAAGTTGCTGAGGGTGCAGAAAATTACAAGAACGCAGAACCAAGAGCACTTTTGTGGAAATGCGACATGAATTTGTAACTCGATACAAGGAAAATCCCGAATTTATTTCTACCATCCGTTTTCATGTCCCAAAACAATAATTCTTCCTCCAACGTTCGAAGGATGTATCAAAGTACTTCAATTGGAAAAAAAAGCATATTACCAAAAAAATACAAATCCGCGAAAATTTCCAATCAAATTTCGTCCGTTTGCACTTTGACGGTGGTATCAAAGAATCGATCGCGAAGAAAAAGCGAATTAACTGCAAGAAGTTGGCAGCAACTGTAAACCGGTGACTCGTACACCTTATACGTAGACTGCAAACAGATCAGCTCCATCAAACAAAACCATGTCAATAAGACGGACCGAGATGGAGAAGCCAAGACGTTGCGTATCCAAGAAAAGGAGCAGCAGCGGAATTAGTATAAAATGAAAACGGCGAGCAACAAAATACAAAATACTGAGAGACCGGTTCCAAGATTCAATTCAAACAAGTCAACAGGTAATAAATACACAGGTACGGCGCGCACCGTCGAACACTTCGAGTTCACCGTACCAGCAAGCCGTCAGGTAATCTTACCGGCGGCAACGGCGGGTTCTTGCTTCTTAGCCGCATTTTTCTGCTTCTTCAACCGGGCACCTTGCCCAGGACCCTGCAAGACGTTGGCGGCGGGGTATGCCGACACGGCGACGGTATCGTAGTGCAGCAACTCCCAATATGTTCGATGGTTTATTATTCTTCCACTAATCCGAACATTGTGCTTGGGATTGAGGGACGGCGATTGTTACTGAAGCCAGGGGAGTTGCAATGTCAGTATCTCGAGAAGTGCCTCTACAGACAATCATTCGATCCAACGTCGTTTGGATCCTCGTCGCTTATACAAGAAGAGAACACCGCTTCATTGTGATGGATGTCGGCAATTTTTCAAGAAGTTTTCCAAAAACCGAAAAATCGCATTTCGATTCAAACTACCATAGATCAAATGGAACAGGGGCAAACACGTATGCCTACAATGAAGATTTTTCTGCACTCAAGGGCTATTAAATTTTAATATACTCCGCAGTTAGACTATAATCTCAATATGTAGATTTATAGATTCACCCATACCTTCCCATAGACCATTGATTTCTACTTTTCATTTTCTTAACATGTTTCGAAAAATGAAAAGTTGAACACTTTCCGGCATTGATGCTCTTGCTTGAAATGGTCAAGAGGGTTTTTACATTTCAGTGAAATATAAAATGATTTATAATTTTTGCAGGCCATTTATTTATAAAAGTACTAAAAGTGTAATTTTTACTAACTGTAAATTCGCTAATAATTCCGATATCTGAATTATTCACCAAAGTTTTAAAAAATAAGTACTATAAATTACTTATATTCCAAGAAAAGCCATAAGTTTAAGTTTTTGACTCTGACAAAGATGTATGAACTCTTAGGCAATTAAAATTGCAAAACTAATTTTTTCCCAGAAATTGACGCCAAAAACTACTAAACTCTATCGCATTCTACTACTTTTTGTTCTATTGTTTATTTTAATTGAAAAATGTTTCTAATTAAATCCCTGCTCAATCAGATTCTGATCCATATCCGGGCAACGAATGCTTCACTGACTTTGGTTCTATTTCATTATTAAATATATCATTATTAACATATCAACATTTTTTTTGCGGAAATGTATATTCATAATTTTAAGAAAATTGTTTAGGTGTAGTAAAAAATTAGTAATTAAAATAATTTTAGTACTTTACTTATATTTTTATTTAAAAATCAAACAATCCTTGGTCACAGATTTTTCACTACTATTTAAAGCATAACTATTGCTTTTAAGTTTCTAATCTTAAAAGTAGTATGACTTAGTTCGGTCAAAATTTAAATAAAAGCATTAAAAAGGACAGAACTGGATTATATAGCCCTGTTGATTTACTTTATTTTTTAAACTTTGACTTACAATTACTTCTAATCTAAATATTGATTTTTGATGTGAAAAGAGGCCCTTTCATAAAAATTGTCGGTATTTTAAACATAAAATGTCTAAGACGAGATCTTCATAAAAGTACAAACTAAATAAAATCAAAGACACGATTAGGAAGCAGAGTTTTTTTAGATAAACCGAACTGTGTTGGCTTTGAAATTGGAACCCAATTTCGTTTTTTGAGATGCATGACCGTATAATTTGGTTCTGTATTTGTAAATGCAGACAAAAAGAACAATAAATCGGAAAAATTTATGCCTCCTACATAAGAAAAAATTTACAGAACTTCACAGTCATCGAAATTAAGACAGTAACTAAAACCTTTAAGATTTTCTCCTTCTGGCTACTTTTGGACCTTCTGCTTGCTATTTTCAGCTGTAGACCGTTCTATCGCTCTGGTTTTGCCATCTAAATAACTGTGTAAAAAAATATGCAAAACGTAGATAACAAACACCACGAAAACCAATCAAACAGGTGTCATTAGCATATCTCAAGAAAATAAACAAAACCAAATCGAGCACTAGCGAGAACAGCACACAAAAACCCACTTAACTCAAAATATTTCTTAATGCACACGGAATTGAGTCGCGTAAAAGCGCGTGGAATCGCGGAAAATCAAAACTACACGTTGCGCAGAATTACCTGGAGCTAATGAGCTGGGTCCTACTGGTATCACCTGGACTGCTGTCGTGCAACAGGGCACAAATTAAATTCCCCGATTAAACTAAATCGCGCTAATTGCTACGGTCGCCGTCGCTCCCGGAAACCTTCAAGCGCAACAAGCGAGGTGCGAACCAAAACTGGCGACGATGGTCTACGCCGACCAAGCCGACTACCACAGATTCCCAGACCTGGTCGGGCTCTCGGAGCACAGGGCTCGAAGCACGGGGCTCGGAGCACGGGGCTCAGATTACGGGGTTCAGAGTACGGGGCTCAGAGTACGGGGCTCAGAGCACGGGGCTTGGAGCACGGGGCTTGGAGCACGGGGCTCGTAGCATGAGGCCTGGAGCACGGGGCTTGGGCCAGCATCGACTTCGGCGGGGTTGACGTGGCCAGGTCACCGAAGTCTGGCCAGTTAAACTAGCTCTGGCTCGGCAGACTTTTCCTCTTTCCATTTTTGAATCGGTTATGGAAGCTGGAAGGTCTGTGGACTGAGTTGGTATGGTGTGGCTGGCAACCATGGAGCAGGTCGTCAATTCCTACTCCGTCCACTGTCCAGCTGAGCTAGCGTAAAAGTAAAGTAATGCATGTGCACCACAGATGGACCACCTGGAGCCTGGGGAACGGGTTCCCGTTGATACCCTATAAGCTTCTGAGGGCACTCGAAGACCAGCGTAGGCTTTTTTACCCATACTCCCAGCCAGTCAACAGCTGAGGTCAGAGAGAGCCTATCTGACTATCCGGGGAAACCTGGGCATTAGGTAGCTGCAGTCAACGCCAAGCCAGACGAGACACATGGCCCCAGCCAGGGGCGTTGGAAATGGGTTTTAAAGGTTTGAGTAGGTCGAATCCAACAAGTTAGTATGCACAGGTCTGTCGGCTTGTTGGAAACAATCTGAGGCCAATTTGCGAGGACATCTCGGAAATCTGGAAAAAATTTTTCCGGTTGAAGAAAGACACGTATCGGTAGCACTAGAAAAAGATAAATGCTATCGTCTGGCTGCACAGCTTCCACATAAACAGACAGACACCTGCTGCAATCGAGCGATACGGCTCGACATTCGAGTGGGTTGACTTGCAGATACAATTCTAGCAGTTTGTCTGTGTACAGCTCTATAACGTCTTACATGGAATTGAATGGAGTACATGCATCTATCTTATCAGTACAGGACATCTGCTGCTCACTAGATTTTCTGTAATTTTTCATCTTCAATTCGAATGAGCATTGGAATGAATTATTGTAGATTCAGATAAAGCATTTAAGTCCAACGTATTTACCTGTACTCAGATGGATAGCTGGGATTTGATGGATTTAAAATTTCATATAGTGTCTAGTTTGAAAATACATACTCTCTATCGTTTTGAGGCGACAAATTCTGCGTCTATCGTTTCTGCGATAGAATGAAATTCGACTTTAATAACTTATATGTATATTATCACTCGTGTCTGCGTGCCCATACTTTTAAAAGGAAAATGGTGAAAATTAAGTACAAGTTAAAATCAACATTTTATAAACTGTCTGAAGATAAAATTTTTTATAAGCCAGTGGAAGTATCATTTGAGATGCCTTAATATAGAAATTTTTAAATCATCTTTTAACGCTTGTTGATAGCTGCACTAAATGCGTCCAAGTCTTTTCTTTTCCAAAAGTATGTGGTCTGAACTGTGCGAAGTTTAAACACCAAGGTTTACATACATAATTTAAGGAGAAACTCAGCGATGTCATTAAGTTGTTACTTTGTCTGTTTAAGCTTTATCAATTGTTTATAATTTGTCTATTTTAAAACTTTTGTCTAATTTAAATTCATTTGCATAGTCTTAAAATGTCGCTTTAATATACTCCTCATAGCATTCACTAAGTGTGGAGGAAAACCTTAAATCTAAAGTTACTAATACATCGTCTTCTACGATTAAGAACACGCGTACTAAACCTCATCAAATTTTCCTTAAATTAAGTCAATTAATTAGCAGCTAAGTGTCATTAAACTAATAATCTGCGATCCGACCATTGGCATGACCATTACTATCATGGAAGTTTAAAGTTGGCCTATGTCCACGAATCTTGTACTTTGAAGGTACTGATTTATATTTTGCAGTTCGTTTAAAAATATAATTTTTTTTTCTATCAATGCATTTTTGTTTATTTTTTAACATAAATTGAATGAAATTTACTGACCATATAAACACCAAGAAATGTAAATTTTCTTCATCCCATTTATACTGAACAGGTAATTAAGTTAATGAAGTTGGCATTGTAAAACAATGAAAGAAGTTATAACTACTGAAAGCATTCAACTAATGCGAAAGTCCCATAATAATTTTCACCCAGTTGAAACCGACTCTGTGTTTAAAGAATATTTGTTAAATTACTTTGTTTAAAAGTAGTCCCTAAAAAAGTCTAAAAAATTTGTTGAATGAGTTTTTCCCATGTAGTTAAATTCATCAACGATATGGAAAAAGACTACGCAAGTGTAAAACCAGAAGTACATATTTCATGGGAAATAAAAGAACTATGGTTTTAAAACATCTGTTGTTGGAAAAGGAATAAAACTTGGACGACCACTTTTGAAAACGATAAATTGCAGATGTGTGAGTGAATACGATTAAAGCGGCATTGTTCATTAGGACAATTGTCGATCGATATTCGTAATAGAATCAAGAAGTTTTACCTTAGCGACAGGATAGTACGGAAGTAGTGTAAGCTCCCGCAGATGGAAAATACATGCGAGTAGAAAATCTGCTTTTGACGATAATGAGAATGAATCAATTAATTATGAACATCCCTTCAATTACCTGAACAGTGAGCGACTCGGTGGGATACTTGTCGCGACAATTTCGCAAATTCACGCAATAAATTTCATTACGTCTGATTGTAAGATTAGCTATATTACAATCCACTACGCATAAACTTGAAGACGTGAAGGAAGGAAACGTGCGTCGTAGAAACATAGAAATTCGATTTATTGTAAATGCAGTCAAAGAGTGACATGTGAAGCCTTAGGTTTTCCTCCTTGGCCAGTGCTACAACTTTCATACTGAAGGATTTACTCACGAGACGGTGGAGGAAATCACACCACACACCGCTGTACGATTTGAATGCCTGATTACAATGCGACCTGAATCCTGTATTCCTTTGACGGAGAATGGGACGAATGCGGGAACCGGGAAGAAGAGCGCCGTAAGCTCCTGGCTTATCAGACCCCTCTCATTGTCAGCCTGTAAAGTTCTAAAGGTGCGCTCATATTACGTCACGGGTTTGGTTTCTAGAAAGCACCCACACAAATGAGTAGGCATCGGGCCATTCCACTAAGCTGCGCCTACCTTTCCCTCTTGGGAACCGTCGGGCACGCTGCCCAGGATAAGCAGTTTCCATTAACGAGGTTCGAATTGATTTTAAGTGAAAGTGACACCTCTCTGATGGATTTGGGTAATGCTTTGATAGTCGTAACTTCCAGGCAGAGACAGGTGAGCACATAATTAATAAAAGCGAACTCATTTGATCCTAAACTCTCCTTCTGTTTTTTTATGCGAATTTAATTATGAAATATCTTGTTTAAGTAATGATTAACATTTGAATGAGACATTTCTAAGTAGATAGAAGGACGTTCTAGGTTATCACGTAAAGCTAGTGGGTGGATCTTAGATAATTTATTTTCAAATTCCAACTTCAAAGACTTTTAGAATTTGGAGCAAGTATCATAGAATGAAGAATGGATTGTCGAAATTTGGCACAAAACAAATGTAGGTCCTTTTTACACCAACTTTTTTCTTTTTATATAAATACAATTTTTAATTGGGAAGATGGGGGCAAAATTAAAGTGTTAACTTACATAATTCTTGCTGCGTCTCGCTGCCGGACACCTTCGTCCCTATTTAGGACATCCAGAATCATTTGGCGTTCTTTATCTGATAAGCTTTCTAAAACTTGGGACGTTGCTACGGCTAGTTCAGGTCCCAGGGCCTCTATCGTTTCGCCGGATATTCCTGATGTAAATCCCGGATTTGGTGTGACATCCGAATGTCGGATATTTGACGTCGGTGTAGGTGGCAGTCTTGCGCTCCGACCACTAGCCATTTTTTTTTCAAATTACAATTCCTACTTTGCTAAATGCAAAAGCCTGAAAAGAAACATATAGACTTATTTTAAAAAAATTCTTTGGCAATAGGAATACAACCCTAAGAAACGATTAAAATCGCATCGTAAGAAAAAAAAATTAAAAATATTTAATTGTAATTCTCTCAGACATACTACGGTCTTTAAAGAAGATTTTTAAAAATTTAGAGTCAAATCTTTATATTCGACTAATCTAAATTTGTGAAAATCGTTTATCCTCCTACAACTTTTTCTAAAACTTGTTAGGCCCTGTTCATATATTCATATATAAATTAATTTACGAAAGTATTCTGACCTTTATTATATTCATATAGTTTATAATTTGAGAATTATACCGTAACCACATTAGCAAAAATAACGTTCTAACTATTGCAATATTAATAGAAATATTCCTAGTTAAATTGGTTTGTTCTATCTGAAGCAATTTTCTGTTTCTGAAGTTTAATTTAACACAGCTAAGTTTTTAAGTCAATGTGAGTAAAAATGAAGTTGAGTTGGCTGCCGCTGACGTCATTCTTCTATACACAGGAATGATGAGATCAAACTAGTTCTAGACTACCTAGGAGCTTCAACCGAATTTCATGGATGATCATAGATCTTTCTATTTTTGTTTTTTATTTAGCTTGACTAGGATAGATCTCCCAATCTTTGTGAGAATTACAAAATAAAGTCAGAGGTCTACAAATACACACTTAACCAGAATTTACTTTTCCAGGTTTCCTACTTTATTTGGAATATTTAAATCTAAATTATTTTAATACTTTGAATTTCTGGCCGTTGTATGTACGGTTAACAAAATGACTTTACGTAGAACGGAAACATTTTTAAAATCCTTTAATGCTCTATAAATTTCTTACTTTTACTATAAATTTTCATTTTGCTGCAGCGTTATTCAAGAATTCATTTTTTCATTGTTTGAGCACTCAAAGGGAAGTCGATGTGGAATACACATTGAGTCAATTGCAACGTTTTTGTTGGATAACGCAAATCATAAAAGATTCCAAGTCACAAAAGCATGATAGGAATACATTACAACACATATGTGGATGCTCTTTAAATTTTTTCCCTTCTTTTTTGGGGAAAAGCACGAGGTGCAATCATTATGGGCACGCTCGCGTCTGAAGTCGTCATCGTGAACCTTCTTCAATTGGAAAAACGTGCGTAAAACTTGATTTCATGCTCACGGCTATATTTCGCCCCCATACCCGAAAATTCTCAGCCGCGTAATATTTTTAACATATTTCGCCGATTTAAGAGTGAATGATGTGCTTCTGACTTTCAAGAGCGCTCATATTTCTATGGAAAACTCCTTCTAAGAAGCATTTAGTCCTGTACAAAGGAGGGTAATATGGTAATTTTCGACATGGAACTTTTTACGACTATTTTGCTGCTGCTCTTTCTCATAATTGAAGTCTTGAAAGCAAAGTCCTTTGCTTTTTTTTTGCTTTATCAACATTGTCCTGGTAATGTTAGGGTAATTGAAGTACATTTTGCATGCTTAGGTCTTGTGAAAAAATTTTGAATAGCTTTATAATCGAGTTTAATCTTAGGCCTTAAACTAGGTCTTTAAAAGAAAACGAACAGTGCCAAATACACGAATAGGAGCTAATTCCTGCATCTAATCTTAAAATCTCATCGTATTCCATGAGTGTAAACTCACGTGTGAGAGCTCCGTATAGTTAATAAATTATTCGGGTCCGGTTAGATAGCTATCTACTCATCCTGTTGCTCTACAAAATCCCCAACTTTGACCCCTAACACTGACCAGTAGGCTGACCATCACGACATGGTGTTTTTCACGCAACACTCCACATAATATTCAACTCCGAAAAACTGTGCATTTATTGTACATTTATAAAAGCGACAATTTCATACTTATAGCAGGTGAGCACGCCCACATTCATCGCACGCCATACCTGACCCATTAGTACGCTGGGTATCCTCCAGTCCTAACTTGAATAAAATTACAAAATAGGCCAGACGTGGAACAAAGAGAATCGCGGGTGACCACTAATTACAAATTAGCGTGTGGAAACGCCACGTCTGCACTTAATCGGCTGGTTGGTCACTTTTATTCTGTACCTTTTCGGTAGAGGAAATCCGCGATTCTTGAAGGCGAATTGCCAGATGAAGTATCTGCACAGAAATGAAAAATGCATGTAATGTATTCAAATAGGAAGCGGTACGAGCTCAAATCATTTTCATTTTAAGCTTAAAAACGGGTCAATTTTTCATTGTTTAAGAGAAATTGTCTTCTATGTGCGTCATATGAGAACTAGTTGGAACCTTCACCCAAACATTTAAGATTCTATACTATTTTATTTTATATGCTTTAATATAATGCATAGTTAATTAGTAAAATTATTTATTTTCTTCGATTTTGCAATGATTTTTTTTATATAAGTGTACTAGTTTGAAAATCGGGTCTGTGAATTTAAGGAGTAAATTCAGTAGGTAACTTTCCATAAATGAGATAATCCAAAAATTTTAATGATTCGCCATTCATACGTCTTACACTCTTGTAAATATTCAAATAAAATGGCCCAGGAATTCGAAATGTTATTGATGGTAGAAATTAGATAACATACATAAAATATGTAATGTTTAATGTAATAGGTAGTGCACCTTTCATGTGCGTAAAGTATTTCATTTACTCTCAAAAGCTTATCTAAAATCAGCATCGATATGCAATTTTGACAAGATTCGATCACTTATTACACCTGATACAGCGTGATGCTGTGAAATCCGCCTACGAATTTGAAATTTCTCATTACTACGGATTTTTTGTGTTTTATCGGCTTAAAACCAGCACCTCTTGCAAACGTCTGGTAACGCTATCTGTAAAATCCCGTCGTTTGGCAGGATGAATTTAGTCCGGATTCTGGACAGAGCTGTCGGGCCTTCATATACATGATTAAGGCAAAGTGATGATATATAGCCGATGGAACTGGACCACCAAGTATATATATAGCAGGTACGGAAAACTGGTGGTCTTAGCTCCGAGGATTGCCTGTATTAGAATATTGTAATCATTCCACGAAGGACCCGCTGAACGACGACCACGATCGGACTAGCGACCGTTTCACAGGTGCGTCCCAGTTAGAATATGCTCAGAGGTATTTAAAAATTTAATGATTTTTTGCCGTTTTGTTTTCCTTACGTGCCTTTAGTAATTTTCACTTATCACGCATAATTCCACCCTACCTCCGCGCCTCGAAAGGGCACTGGGTCCGCCGTTAAAAATATTAAAGCCACTTGGAAACTGGTTAATTAAGGCTTAAATTAAGATCTGGGTGTTTTATTAATTTTTATTGTTTATGGTTAATTCACATGAAATTTTCATATTCCATGAAATTTCTTCGCATGCTTTCCTCGTTCAGGGAAGCAAAAATACATCACCATTCGTGCCCTCTTACAAGGAGAGCATGTAATCAACCTTCTCGTTCTAAATATTTTAGGATTATGAAGAACCATCTTCAAGCTGCCCATCCCAAATACTAAGAGTTAAGAAGTCCTCTCATCGTCTCGCAATTCACTTTGCAAGCTCGACAACGCACAATAATTGCGAGCTGATGCTTCTTTAATTAAAACGTGAACGTCTTAGACGTAGGTAACGGCAAATGAAAATTGAGCGGATTTATGTTAACTGCAGCTCTTTCGCGGGATGGCGAAGGGTGGATCTGGGCAATACTCCTAATGAGTTTTTTCAACCCGCACCCGTTCATGTCCTTCAATAATGAAATTAAAAAGTTTACGAAGCGAAGCGAACCCTTTTTACCATGGAGCCATGGATTTGTACCTACAGTTTTCCCACTTTTCCGAAGATTTTTTTTATATTGGTGACCGCGATTGTAATACGATTTTCAGTACTTTTCAAAATAAAAGGCGTTTCTGTATCAAAGGAGTAATTAGACGAGAAAATTCCCAAATCATCAAATTACGAAATCTTTACGGCTGTTCTCAAGTGAATAGGACAATTTTCCACTTGGCAAAATATCACTTGAAGGTGGGTCGACAGGACCCGAATATGACGACGGGTGCGGTGGGCCTAATGAAAACAGAAAAGGACTCGCTGGGTCGCAAAACAAATTTGAGTCCTCGAAAAGGCTCAATTACAAGTTTTTGTGTAGATAAATGAGAAAATATTTTACATAATTTCGTTTGCTTTTTGAAACGAAAATTCAAAATGCGAAGGATATCAACGAATTTTCAAAACGAACGGTTTCAGCTCAATATCCTTGAAATAGTATAAAGGAATTATAAGTATAGGGTCCAGTGATAAAAATACTTTTGTAAATTTTGTGGGCTCAATTGCACAAGTATAATTGATAATTCGTAATTATAAATTAAAGGACATTACCAAATTTCTTACCTAAATGGCAACATACGGAAGAATAATACAAGAAACAATAAAATTTTAATATCAAAATTTCACTTTCATATGGAAAATTGTATTGAAAAATACTTAGGAGATATTCAATGAGGTATTCAATCGTTTGGTATTTTTTGTTTGCCCGTGTTCATTAACTTATAATTCGATTTTAGGATCAATTTTAATGGCAGCATTCTCGGCAAAATGGCAAAAAATATTGCGTAAAATTAAATACGAGTACTTACAGCAAATTACAAAACCAAAATTGTAAGCTGTAAACGCTAAGCTTAGTGGGATTTCCATTAAAATAGGAATGTAGGGATTTTTGGGGGCGATGATTTTTAAATATGCTGTTCATAAATAACTGGCAATAAAAACGCTTAATGTAATTCGATGTAAATGCGGGAATTTTATCAGAGTTGTATTGTTACAAACTAGGCATTTTTAAATGGATAAATGAATATAATTTGAAAAATATAGGGTAATATAAACTCACACCGTTGTATTTGGTACGATTCCAAGTTAAACAGGGCTATTTAGCTTTTCGAATTCAAAAATTAAATGAGGTATGCTACGATTTTCTTGTAAAAAAGGCAGGAGAAGGTAAAAAAAAACAAAGGCTTCTTTTCACATTTCTTAACACATGTTAATTAAAATTCGGAAAATTATACCTACCCGTTTATATATGTTTGGATTATTTTCATGAATTATCAAAGATTCCAAATTCAAAAGACGTAATACATCTTAAAAAATTATGAATGAATAGTCAGTAATGAAAGGTAAAAAATCTAATTTAATTTAATTATTTGATTCACCTGAAATGGTGGAGTAATGCTTAATAGTTGATATTTTTATTAGCAGTAAATATTTAAATTTAAATCTAAATTAATAATGGTCCTGTGCTTTTCTAATTTATTTCCCACGACTAATTATACCTGAAGAAAAAGATATGCAGACGAAGTTACATAGATAACTTTTCAACGGTATACATTTCTTGTCTGCAAGATTCTGAAGAAAAGTAAATACAGATAAGCCCGTAAGCGAGGTAAATTCCATTTTAGGATATTAAGTCTTGCCTTTGAATATACACTTTTATAGTAAGTTTGAGCTTCTTCGAAGAGTCCGAAAACGTTGAATTCCCTCAAATATATGCACTAAGGTTGTTCTTTACCCTAAGTTCATAAATAACTCGAAATCTTCAAAGTGGCGAGGAAATTACATCGAATGAAAAAAAAAACCTTTAAAAAGGAAGCCAAATGAAACTCGCAAATTTTTTTCAGAGAAAATTTTTTTGCCAGCAATCCTTGGGTTAAAGAGACTCCCAACAAAAGTAAATTATGCCTTTGCGGGATGCAGACACTCGTAGGCGGATAATTCTGTTATTAAAAGGTTTAGATAGCGTCAAAGTCGATAACTGGCACAATAATTTTGTGAATTAGACAACATGGCAATCTTCTTAATAGAATCGAACCCTTAGGGTAACAAATGCATTCCGTCGAGGATTTACAGTTTCAAGAAAAATCAAGACAGCTACAAGGTGGGTGTGATAGCTTATTTTCCCTGAGGATATCCTTAATTGTTTCAGATAGCGCTGGTTTAAAAATTGTTTGCTTTTCCTTACCGTTCACGTTTTGATTCTGAGCACGTATTGCTATTGTAGTCTGTGAAATCTGCTCGTTTTATAAAGCGGTTCTTAAGCAAAGCCAAAATTGAATTGAATATTCTCGGGAGGGAACCTATAGATACATAGTTCACCTCGTAACACGGAATTGTCTACAAATTAGTTATCCGTTTGAACAAGATTAACTTCTTGGAAATTCCTATAATCCGGCTGCACTTTAACAGAGTTTGAATTCTTAGAAAGCAAAGTCTGAGAAACTACGATTCTAGGTGGTTGCTTTAACTCAGCAATTCCTAGTGTCACCCAGGGGTGACGCTTATTAATTTTGGGAGTGTATAAAAATAAGTCAGCCAAAGGAATAAAGCGTAATACTGCTTTATTCTAGAGGCGTAGAAGTATCACATCGAACAGGATTGTTCGCAGCTGCGTTGTGGACTTTGCCTCGAGCGTGCCAGAAAAATGGGTGTGAATTGCAGCACAGGTTTGCATCTCAAATGCCGGTACAAATTTAATTTCCAATAGCTTGTTTTATTACTTTTATTTCTTTTTCCATTGTAATTTGCTCCCATAAATGTTATTATTTCATTCTATTTTCTGCGTTACTTTTTAAATGGGAATTGCCGATTTAAAATAAAACAGCTAAGTAAATAGATTTAGTAATTTCCCTTGAAGAGAATTCAAACTTTTCTTCACAATATATTTTGCGTGTACATTCCGTCTTAAACGATATAAGATTACCTGAATCCTCTAGCTAACGCGTGTATTTATCGGGGCTCGATAGCTCTTCTAAGGACCACTTCACATGGGGAAGGTAAGAAACTGGTGAAATACTAGAGACCGTGCTTCTTTTCATTACATCCGTATTTTCTTCATCAAATACATTTTTAATGCACCGCCAGCTGCCATACATAAGTCAAGACATTCAGGGAGTACTCTTCTATATTTTCATTAGATCGTCTCGCATTTGGGGACCGGCGAGCGTTTTCGGGCCTTGATAATGTCGTATATCTTTGTTTTCGTGAGGTATCTTATTTCATTCCCCCTGAGATTTATGTGTCTACTTTAGGTGAATAGCAGCGAGTATATCAAACAGGAGTGCGCCAAGAATTTTTTTTTTCGGTTTCACTTTATCTTTTTCGCTTTTGTTCTTCTTCTTTTGCTTTCATTTTACTTTCTTTATCGCCAAGTAGTTTAGTAAAAAGAAAACTTTGTCTATATATGCGTATACTAATCCAATGGACATGATGGTTATGAATCATGCCAATTTTCAGAAAAAACTTTTCCTTTTTTCTGGACTGAATTGTGAACTGTATGCGAAAGGGACAAAGAAAAATAATGGGTGGGTATGTTACAAAAAAGACATATCGTAGGTATAGGTTCATTCACATGTCGCCTACCGCACCGTGTCTATGAATTATTGATGGAAATCAGCCTTCGACTTGGTGACACAATCTTATTATATAACAGGCAGATAGCCTACTTTTGTCTCCATGAGTAATTTCTTATCGTAGCAAAATAAATCAATGCTGGGGCGGGCAAAGATTCTTTAATTATAAGCAATTAAATACCATCAATCTACATAAGTTCAACTAGTAATTTGTCCTGTCCAAATATTTTCGTCGTAGTATAAAGTTTATAAAATATTTTCCGTTTTTTGTTTTTGATTTATGACAGATATTGAACTTGGAAGGAGTTTCCAGTTATTTTATGATATTAAGAAAAACTTTATAAAGTTTGGGAATATATGCATATAATATAAATAAGGAAATAATATAACAAAAATTCAGTATGTATAAATAACAATACAATGCAGTGCTTGATACATGCTTGACCCTGTAGAACTGTTTACATAAAATCACAATTTATCCTATGATGGATTAATAAATGCATTCAATTTATTCTCAAGTTCACAAGCTTGAAACGATGGTGGTCAATAAGAAATATTTTTGTCATTGATTAAAAAGGAACATTTGTCTCCCAGATTTTGCAAATTAAGCAAACGTCACCAAAACTGGAAACGGAGAAAGTTATAAGTAATTGGCAAAGTCTAGGCTTCAAAGTTAAAAGTGACCAGAAGAAATATAAGTAAACTTGTTTTTTTCAATATTTACGCTGCCTTAAATGCCAGAAATTGGAAATAATCAATAATAAATTTTAGATGCCTTAGAATTGAAGATGCCTTAGAATTGAAGATGCCTTAGAATTGAAGATGCCTTAATATACTTTTACGTTTTTCAGTTCGATTATGAAGATTTAACTACAAGAATTTTGATAATTATAATTATTTTTCAGAACAATAAATGTAGGCATGAATTGTGTAATGTGGTAGACCACAATATACCTTAATTATTTTCCTAATTTGCATTTAGTAATATACACAAAGATTGAGTATGGTATACCTTTCAAAAATCGAATTTTCATTAAACATAGTAACTAAAAACCACTAGTAAGTAACCATACCACAAATCCCTCTTTTGAAAATCAAAACCAGTTTGAAAAAAACGATTCAAATTAAATTCACTGATGATAAATCCTTTGAACACACGCATTTTGCTGGTTTTGAAGTCTTTTATACATTTTCCTTTGAGTACCTGAATAAAGAGCTATAGGTACAAATCCCACATTCATCTGAACGAAATTCGACGAATTTTATGAAATGTTAGATTGTTACAAATTGTTTGTGCAGCAATTCGTTCTCGAATTGAAGCCGCAACGGGTACATTGTTCTACAGTGAGCGCAAATTGACTTCTTTAAATAAAACGAAGTAGTTTCTGATTCGTGGTTGCATACAATAAACATTATTCTTAATTTAAGTTTCATTTTGTTTACATTGAAATTTCTTTTTACTTTAATTTAGCTTTTTTCCTTCTCATTTTTTGTGTTCTTATTTTTTACGTTATTTATTTACTTATTACTTTTTACAACACAATATTTTTCACTTACCTAACTTTAATAAGTTAATTGATTTTTCTCTAGAATTCAATATTATTTTTATCGACTTATTTTAATCTTCAAGGTCTTAAATTTCTTAAATTGCGAAGGAGGTTAAAGCTTCAGTAAATATATTGATTCCTTGCTAAAGCAGGGAAGAAAGATTCCTATCCCTGCTATCGGATTGTAAATCACCCCCTTAAGAATACACGACCACATGACATATGCATGTGAAAATTTTATTAAAATTCTTAGTGGGGAACATTTGTAATTTTTACTTCCCGCACTTCTTCGAATTCCGACTTCTTAAATTTTTTACAAAAGAGGCCTGAAACGAATAAAGTAGCAGGAAATATGATTCAGTTAGCTTCAGGCGAAATTTCACAAGAAAGGTTTTCTCATTTCCTCCGAAAAATATCAAATCTCAGAGCCGTATCATATCCATTTTCCTCGTGTTACCCACATATCGATTAAGTCTATTCACTTGGATATTTTTTCGCTTAAAGAAGTCGCGCTCCCTGCGTTCTACGAGCCCAAGTGCCGAAATTATTAAGAGATGAAAAATATAAATCGGGACTTGGGCATCCGTAAAAGAAAGCGGTAGGTACCCTTTTTACATAACCTTCTACCTCGAGCCTTATTCGAACTTTATGTCGTAAATATCCCGGCTGAAACACATAATCCTCAAAAGTAAGAGATTCTCTCCTCTAGACTTACATACTCAATATAGGGATTGTAGTTCCATTTCAATGCTCCGTCGTGAATCCTAAAGGAAGTAAGGGCAAGGGCCAATGTCCAGATTTAAATCTCAAACCATTTTATAGCTTCGATCTTCTATCGCAAGGCTAGGCATGCAATCATTCATAGACTTCATAACGTGAAAATAGACGCCCGTTCTATTTACCTCGGATAAACATTCATCACACCTGAAGTTGGGAAGGTCAATTTTCATGTTGATGAGCTTTTTGGGATCCTCTGCCGGTAAGACAGGTGAGGACACTTAATTTGGGTGCAATTAAGGTCCCTGGACCCCTAGCTGGGTGTCCGGTTGTATTTCCGCAGGTAATACTATGAATTCATCAATTTTATGAAGTTATATAAGGCAAAAACATTTCTATTCCTTCAATTTTCGTGTCACTTTCCTCTATTTCTATTTCTGGATATGGTTTTAGATAGAGTTCAAGAAGATACAGAAAAAATCGACTTTAAACTGAAACAGAGAGATCTTTGAACTAGTTAGTCCTTTGCGGCTTCGATCCAAGTTATTTATCGTAATAATTATTTACTAACATTGAAAGTAAATTTTATTTTGTAAAACAACAATTAGACGTCACTTTATAATAAAGTCATATTAAACTCCATCTTTGTCCATTTTCCTTCCTCTTAGGAAACGCGGATCTTTGAACAATTTAATAATAGCATTCCCCTTAAAGAACAGAGAATCTGTAATTTGACAAAATTCAATATTTTAGAAAATACGAAAGCATTTATTGGAAATGCCGGAAATATCCTCTCAGTGCACAACAAGTTGTAGTTCAATATATTTTGAATATTTGATGTTGTTTATGAAAGCAAAATAAAGTGAAACGAGAAGAGAAAGTTTTTCATCTTTAGAAACAATTACCATTTTTTTCCGTCAAAAAGAATATTCACTAGCAAAAAGTAAATCGTCGAACGGAGGGAGCGAGGAAGTATTCAGCCACAAAGGGCGATTTACGAAGGAGACGTAGTCGCTATTGAAGCAACAACTTCTGCTAGAAACAATACAAGAGAATAAGGTGCAACTGGGTCAACTGTTGCAAGCCGGAGGATGTGAGATTGGCGCCTTCATTCTTCGTTATCCCATTTCTGTTCCTGTGGTGCATAACCACCACTATAACTTCTCATTCGGCGTTCTGTTCTACAACAGAAAAGGCAATGGGAAACATTTTTCCAACGTCACCGGTGAAATGAACGAATCCATGTGATGGAGCTAAAATGGCTCTTTGCAAAGTCATCTTCCCGCTACTACGCATTTCACAAAAAAATAAATTGTTACTACATTTTCCTCTATAACTAGCCAGCAGAGCTAAGGTCTCCCGGATTTCAGGTTGTTATTAAATCGGCTGTGTTTAACACAACGACCTGTGTTTGTACCAGGAAATAAATTTTTAGAAAGAACATAGGGGAGTTCCCCCGATTCTTTAGCATTGGAGAAATGATACAACGCTTTCGATAAACACTATTATCTACTTTGCTCTTTAATAGTTAGCTAGGATATAATTTTTTAGAATTTTTATGTTTTTGATTGAGTTTCACCTTTTACAGAAATTAAGAGTTTAAGGTGTGTTACTGGCGTTGTCTTCTACAGTGAAAACTCAGAGACCTTCAGTTGTACAAGTTTGTATAAATAATAATATTAAAATAATAAAACAATTAAATAAAATAATATTGTACAATATTGAGAAGGAGAACAGATTGGATATTTTGAATATTTAAAATTCTACTTAAATAATACAACAACGTCTGAGTCACGTCTAGATAGATTTTCAAAAATCGATTTATATTAGGCTGCACCTTATTTATTCTTCCATAGATGTGCTGTGCAAATTTGAGTGGGAATTCCCATTATATCACATGTTATACTGGTTCCGAAACGGAGTGTACACTTGTAGTGCTTGAAAATTTAAGGGTGATTTTCTCGACATACCATTTTTAAATTATCAATAAGGAGCTTGGCCGATCGTTTTGAAGTTGGAACGTGTTATTTTCTACACTAATAGCTGTCATGAAAACTAGAATGAATGGAATAAAATCTATTATTATATTTTACATGTGATGCATCGTAATTTCGGAGAGGATCTATGAAAAAAATTTGCTTTCTTGAGTTAAATTGCGGTCTTATGGAAAGGTCGAATAAAATTATATTAAATTTTAAAATTGCCTGTAATACTCTCTTAAATGTGATTTAAATAAATACTTTTATGTATATTTTTGTAAATATTAATTACTTCCTTATGCTTTAAGTCATTTTCTCCCTTTTCCTTTAAATTATTGGACTTATAATTTTAAGATTACATCTAAGTTTTTTATAATAATTATTCCAAATTGTGTAATTTTCTTGAAATATCAATTTCAAAATAATAAAATATTTGAAGTAAATTTGTTTTGCAAAAGAGTGCACTCATAAATGAAACTATGATATATTCCACTTTAATGGAATCAAAAACAATCAGGTTAATTAAATAAATCATCAGAAATAGTACAAACATGCTTCAATTTTCCAGAGCTACACTAATGACTTACTATAACTCACCCTGTTTCCATTTAATTTCTCCCTTCACTTTTATTCGTCATTAATGGATTGAATTGCTGTAATTTGAATATAATTTCTGTCCTTCTATGGGACAGCTTTTGTAAATAAATATCCCAGTAAATACACAAATTACATAAATACAAATACGCAATGAACAAATCCGTTCCACTTGCTGAAGCAATTTTCGAAGCAAAACACGTTCTGCATACAAAACCAAATCAATCCATTGCATTTTATTGAATCAGGTATCATAACACGTCCTTCTTATAAAATAAATCATCCAGATCAAGTTCTAGTATCGGGCCTCTTCATTCTTTTCAATAAAAACCAGACCAATCTGGACACCATTCTTTCCAAATTATGTAAATATTTTTGCAACAACACCAACAATGATTTAAGAAAACAGGATTAAGTGCCACAAACAGACCGTGCCGATGATTGATGGGATCAGGCCGAGCTCCCTGTGGAATGGAGAACACTCTTCAAGCGTATTGGCCCAATAAAATCCCAAGAGCATCGACTTATAACTTCACATATCATCAGAAATTTAGGAAAACAAAAAGCTAATTATCCTCGAAATGTAGTCCCTTTCGTGCCTGGAAACAGGACTCTCAGCGCTCCTTGAATTTCCTAGGGAGATAATTTTTCATCCCAATGAAATGTTTGTCGGAGCGAAGGGTTAACCGAGTGGGTCCTCGATAGGCGCCTACCCCTGTATATCCATATTCCCTTTTCGCATTAATATTTCCGTGCCTTTCGGAGCCAGTTTCTGCGAAGATGTTATCGTCAGTTATTTTGATTGATAAACGAATTCAGTAGCAGACGCACACAGACGTTTACTTTCCGCCTTGAAAATGTTCTTCCTTGCTTCCAGCAAATGGATAACATTTTTGACGGTTGCTTTTAAAGAGAGAAATAAGGAATCTCATGGCTGCGTGATAGATGGTAGAACGTTAGAATATACCTACATTGTTATCGTCTTTTGTAGTATTTGCAGCGCTATGATTCGTAGGACTGCCAGTGGAAGTGTACCTTGAGTAGGGAATGTTGAAGACGGATGTAAATTATTAGAATATCGTAGAATCGATATCGATATTTGTTTAAAAGAGTTAACCTAACGTGTGTTTCTTAAATACACTACGTGTTTTTTTAACATTTTCTCAAAACTGCGTAATTATATAAAAACTTTCTGTTTTCGTTTTCAATTCATGTTTTTCGAAAATATTGCTTACTCTGAGCAAAGTAATCAAGCCGTACGATTCGTTCTCTACACCTCTGAAATCTTTTTACACAGCGATTGATAAACATAAACATACACAGCGGTATGTGGAATTACAATTCAAATCAAATTTCCGTCGAATTAAAATGTAGGTTGTGACCGTAACCTGATTATAAGTTGATTGCCTGTAGCGTTGGAAACTTGTTGCACACAAAGCGAAAGTTTTTCCCGCTGTTTCATCAACTCTCGTAAATAACAAAGGCGGTGCTCCTTAAGGACTTGTGGCATGACAATTCCATTTGCCGTTGAACCCTTCTTTAGCTGGCCTGACGGGCCGAGCAAAATGTTCCTAATTTCCATAAAAGTTGTACCATAAAAATGTTCATTCACATAAAACTTGTTTCAGATAGCAAAATTCCCCTTTCTCCTGTCCGGGCTTATCCTTCAATGCCTTCAAGGACCTTATCTAGACATCTAGAAACTTAGTAGTTTTATGTTCCTGTTCCTATGTGAAAGTAGTATGGAACAAAGGTCCACTAATTCAACTTGCCCACTATGTCAGGTGCAACAGGATATTAGACTGATTAACTTGGGGGTAGTCTACGTTTGGTTTCACAAGTGCACTACTATTCTCGGTTCCGTTCAGGCAACTTTTATAAAATTCATCCATGGATACTATGTCTTTCATTAAGCTGTCTTATGTAGATAAAATTCCCAGAATCCATTCACAGCTCTTTAGTTAATGTACTTATTTATTTGTTACTGGCACTGAGCGGTAAAGCTACAGGAATTAGAATTCAAAAAGAAATAGGGCTCCACCCTCCACCAGACGAGCCCTGTGCTGGCTTAATATTACATCGATTTTTGAGCTCTCATAGGGAAAACAGCTTTTCTGAGATCACTTAAAGATGCAAATCGATCGCTTTTACCCTGGGCGACGCTTTAGAATGTTATAATTGGTACCAATTAGGCAACTACGGAAGCCTTATCCCTGAAATGTATCGAATTTTCTGTAAATTGCACTTTTCGACTCATAATGTTTCAGTCTAATACAATTTATTGTAATAAACAAAAAGTTAATCTTTTAATAAAATTTCTGGACGAACGACTTCAGTAAGTCGTTTAAATCTTGTTACACCTCAGAGTTGACAAATTATTGCTTATTAATTTCGTTAGAAATTCTTATTTAATATTTTTTCGCTGTTATAATGTAAAATGTAACTCAGGATTTAGCTTAAGTATAACTTGATGCAAGTGATCAATACGGAGTAAGCAATCCAATTTGAAAATATTTGTTATTGAAATTGTTCCGATTAAGATTATCTTTACAAAATAAGTAAACATTTAAGTTTATCATTGTTTAGTTGAATTGCAAGGTCTTATTCACGTTAGACTTTTTTTTTTAATTTTAAGTTTTAAAATCAGAATATTAATACTGAAAGTTAAACAGAAATTAGAATCTATTCCAGGATTTCCCATACACTTCAGCTTATGGTCACATATTCACCTCCCTTTTGTTTAACATCCAGACTTTGAACCCGAAACAAGGTGAATTAGAACAAGAGCTGCTAGGGTAAAAATAAATTACCTGCGCTTTCATTCCGAGAAGCCCGAAATGCATTCTGTTCTGTTTTTAATTATGAAATACCTTTTTATTCTTACTTTGCTAATTACTTTGGCTTATTTAAAGTCTATTGAACTTGAGACCCTGAAAGCTGTTACGACTCAACCTTCCCTCAAAAGAAAAGATTGCCAAGGCCGTGCCGTACGTGTGGATTTAATTAACATCATCCCTTGTGTAAAATCCGGGAGTTTTTCAAATGCAATTCGCCCTTGAGAAACTGCAATCTGAGTATAATTTAATCTAAAACTTTTCACCTCAAGCCAAACGGATTAACGCGGTTAGGAGTACTGAGCTAGTTGTTTGATTTTAGCCCGGACTCAGACATAGGGTGACTTACACTGAGCGGAGGATCACCAGAATAGCAGATTCGAAATATTAAAAATTAATAGACTTGCAATTTCCCACTGACTGATGCAATAAAGAAATTTCACAAAAGAAAATTTCCACAAGACCGTACTCGATAAGCAGTAGTAACTATCATCAGCTTGTCCTAAGTTTCATACAAGAAAAGAGAAAGTTAATATTTTTATATTTGTGCTTCATTGGTAAGCCTAGTTTCCCTGCAATAGACGAACTGATGCTTCATTCTATTAGGTCTTCTCAATCCTGTCATTCTCCAGGATTTACTCCCAAAGAGGTTAGCAACAACCGGGCATTGAGGAGTAGGGTCATTGTGTTACCGACGGACTTTGTGCACAAGCTTTGAGCTGAGAAAAAGTCTACAACAGGCAAAACACATACATAAACTAAAGGTACTGAAGAATGAAATTAGAAATTTTCTGCTTGTTTAAGTTAACGCATAAAGTACTTGCTTTGTGTTTTCTTAGCAGACCCTAGGGAGAAATTAAGGGTAAAACTGTTTAAGTTATGATACAGGCCGACAAAACATTAATTAAAATAAAATTCCATTCCAATAAAAGCAAATTCAAAATAAGAAATTAAGGTCTAAGAAGTAAAATTTAAAGAGTATCCTTAAAATATTGAAATATTCTACGTATAACTATTTCACGTAGCTGAATAATATTTTAATTTGTTTTTTGAGGTCATGAAGGCATTTTCTTAAAACTTTTTTTGAAATCCAACAAATGAAAAACATGTTTAATCCTAATTTAGTTACATCATATTAAAAATTAGTTAATTGCCTTATTATTAATTAGTTCACCAAAATATCTACAAACAGAATTTATAAGCATGGTACCTGTTGTCATATTCAAAAATGTGTACAGAATTAAATTGACGCCCTTATTTAGGCTTTTGGAGATTTTTAGATGAAATATTAATCAAGTTTCGTTTCGTAAATATCTAATGAAAACTCATTATATATACAGAACTTTGCACATTGGGTAGATTTTGTGGATGATTATACTTTAGAAGATATATATTTATAAAAGCGTCCCAGAAAACGAAGTTTTTGGAGCTACTATAATTAATCATTTTTATTAATTGACCCAGACTGCTGCTAGTACCCATGCATTTGAATTTCATCCTTATAAAGAAAAAATAAAATTCGTGACAATCAATTGCACATTTAGGGACAGCTGACCATAAAACTTTCATCGATGGCAACAACTGTACGAGTACTACGTTTTATCATGCCATAACACTATAATGCCTCCATTTGAGTTAATCGATATGAAATAGTCCGAGTCGCATGGAAATAGCATACCGCAAATACAACAGACACTCTTTTGCGATTTTTGTGGAGTAGCACATTTTAATCAGGGAAATTGTTGTTTGCTGAAGGGCAGCGAAAATTTATCTGTGGAGTTATCATTGTTTCGAATACTTCCTTTTTTTGCTCAGTGTAAAATTCCACAGATAAATTAGAAGATATTTAGCGGCCGAAAAAAATACAACACAATGATTTCTGAGGCGTGAGTGAGTGAGTATATCTTCAATTTTCATTCCGATACCTAAAAGTTAGTACATTTTTATTGTACTCATAGTTGTTGGAAATATTGATATAAAAACAAAACAATTGTACGATTATATTGCAACAACAAAAAATTCATAGTAATTAATTTATTTAACAAATTTAAAGAACAAATTTACTTTGATTAAAATAAGAAGTCCTGATTGTTCCTTGGGACAATGCGTCCCAGGAGAATTTTAAGAAATCGACAGTGGTCTTTAAAATTACATGTTTGCTTAGGTCTTTCAATTTGAAGCTCCCGGCTTTCTTTATACGCTTGGCATAACGGTCGATAGTTACTATAATTAAAAATTAAAAAGAATACTATGGAATAAAAAAGTACAAAGCTAATAAAAAAGAAACTAGGATTAAAATAATATTTTCCAGATGATGAAGTATATTTGAAATATATGAAACGAAATAATCTAAAACTTCAAACTGAGTTTTATTAATAATATTGAAGAATACATTTTAGACATACTGTTTTAGTAAATTCTGATATTATTAAATCCATACCGTGGGTATGTAACATGTGCCAATTTTGGGAAAATTTAACATTCAAAAAGAGGAAAGGGTTTCGTCTCATTTCCGATCTCATAGCTTGACTTAGCTTACTATACATTTTAGCACTACAGGGCTTTGCATCATGACCTAAGAATTAAATAATTCGAGACGGGAGATATTAAACAACATGCTCTTATGTAAACTAAGTTTAAAAAATATTAATGGCAATGAATTTCGTATGAAAGTTAGTTTTATGTATTTGTTTTTGTATGTATGCTCAATTCTAAAAAAAAGTAAAAATTAATTTTCTAATGATGTCTACAAAATTAAATGTTTATGCTAGAAAAAAAAATATTGTACTAATTATATTATAAAAATTTCTCTGAGGAGCATTGAATTGGATAAAAAAGCGAACTGTATGCTTTTTTTTTCAATTTTGAAGTATTTATTAGATTAAACAAAATGTACTCTTACCTTATACAAAATATACTAGATATATGAGCGTTATTATTAATCTAGCAGATCTGATCACAGTTACAAATAAAAAAATCGCACAAAATTGAATTGTTTCAGCAAACGCACTTGAACCATTAGAGCTTAACTTCGACAGCCATAAAATCTACTTGGGAATTTGTTTTGCTATTGTTATTACTCCGCCGAAGGGTATAAGACAAAACGACACGGCAAAAACATCCGTAAAAGGAGGCCCAGGGAACACTCAAATTTCCCGTTTAAATACACAAAAAAAAGGAAAAATATCCCGGACCTGGCAAGATGTACGACGAACGAAATTCACGCGTTTTTTCACGAGATACAAAAAGCCCGGGAAAGAGTTTTACGACCCGAAGTGAAGGAAATACGATAGTAAAGCTTGTCCACTTGGCGTCTTTGCAAATGCCTTATTCCGAATGTAAGCAGCACGGCATAAGAAGAAGGAATAGAAAAAATATATATAAGAACAACAACAACAACAACTGTGGCGTTTTAGCAGTTCCTCAAAAGCTTCAGGACAACTGTTGCTCCTTAAAGAAGCAACACGTACAATGAGTAAACGACTTCTCCAGGTACACCAGGTACAGGTTGCGGTTGGTGTCGCTCATCCAAACAAACTTATTTTCTATTCGATGAGCTTAGATCAACTGAAGCGAACAAAAAAAAAAAAATGCAGATAGCTTAACTTTTTTGGACGAGCTAGAATTTACGAAGGGCTTCAGGTGTATGTTTTCACTACACAATTCACAATTTAGGAGGAATCTACTCTACGATTCCTACACATAATTTTATTTGCAAAACTTTCTACTTCAACTTGTCGAAGAACAGCGGTCTTAAAGACATTTTTGATCTAAAAGAAACAGCAATTTGACTAAACTAGCTACGGGCTCAAGTGAGGAGTGTTAACAACGCGTCAGCGATCCGGGCACTAAATTTTATCATCTCTCTGCGAAAAACTGTTGCTTATGTATTTCGAGCGGTAGACTATCTGGAGCTTTCGCTACGAGGCGGTGGAGCTTATTCAAGATATCGGGAATACGGGAACATCCCCGTCCGGAGTGCGGTTCCAGGCGGGACTCTCTCGGAAAGCCTTGTGGAAAATTTCCACGAAAAGTGCACATTTTCTTTTTTTGGGGAGGCTATCCATCGTCGCCGGGTACGTCGTGGCAGCCACTGTCTTCTCCGGCATCCCGCTTTCTTCTCGGATCCAGGTGCTTTTCCTGGAATCTCGGCCGACTCCTTGGCTGTGTCCTGCGTGCTATCCGAAACGTTTACAAATAAGCCCCCCCCCGACTACGAGCACCTCGTGCGTCGAAATCGGCATTAGAAAATCGACGAAAACCGCTTAACTACACGTTAATATTTTATTAAGGATGGCACGTGTAAATATAATACAGATGCTACTTTATCCTGGAAGGAAAGCGTGTAGCTCTCGGCCAGTCCAGGCTCCGGCTGGAAAATGGAGATATCAGGGACTAAACCAAGGTATCCCGAAGCTACGCTGCCGCATCCGGGACTCGTGCTACGAATCATTGAACACATAATGCTTCATTTATATATTTTCATCGAGCTGCCTTGCATTTATTTATTCATTTGCAAAAAGAAATGTTTTCCTTTTAAATTAACCTGTTGCTTATTTCGAAAGATAAATAACCACTATACAGCATTAACATTAATTATGCCGGGAATGCATGGCGATAGAACCCTCTGATTGCGTATGGACGTAGTAAACCCCGCTTGGTGTTCTACATCCAGCTTTGTTTATTAGCTCTTCGTACAAGATAAACACATTCCCGTTTTAAAAAAATTTATAACTACGTGCCTGTACGCATGGATTATCTTCAAGGCGTGTACCTGTATGAACGCTTTCCGAATACGAAAAATTCTATTCCTAGAAAATTAAATACAATAATTTGCTTTACACCTTATTTATCATTATTTACAATTATAGTTAAATTGAAATTTTCTTTTTAACTTTTAGTATTAGGCCTTGAGGGTCTTACAAAAATACTGGGTTCAATTATTTTCATTCTCTTTCTTCAAAATCTAATTGACCTTTTCTCAATTCTCATATAATTTTTAAAATTTCTTATATACTATTTTAAAATTTGTTTTGCCTTAAAATTTTTGGAGTTTAAAATCTAAAATAAGCATTCAACATTTTATTATTATTTTTATAAGTTTATAAATAAAAATAAAATAGTACTAACTAAGTGAAATTTAAGAACTAAAGTAGTACCACTTAAGATAAAATGATTTTTCTTTAAAAAAAATCAGCTCAAATCTAGTTTTGCAATAAACTGGTTACATAAATATTTAAGTTATTTTTTAGTAAGTAGAAATTCCAAAAAATCTGCATTTTTTTATAAGTACACACAATACACTTTTATTATACTTATTAAAACATAAAGTTCTAATTTTCCTACATAAAAAGTATAGGAATCCAATAGTGCACAAAAAAAAGTTTATTTCATTGTCGCCTTAAAGTTTTCCATTGGTATTTTTATCCTACACTATTCTTTCAAGATTCTCGTTTTACTTAGCTATTTTTTTATATTTGACTACTATTGACAACCATATTACTACGAAGGTGTAAGATTTAATTATTAGAAAGGACGAAAGGCAAGGACGAAGCGTCGGCAGACGTATTATATAAAATTAGAGTAAATAATGTTTAGCCATTTTTCTCCGAGTCATGAGAAATCTGTTATTTTGCTGATTCACTTGTTTAGAACACGTAAGAAATGAATTACATTGGTTTGTGCTGATCCACCAACACACACTTTCATTTTGTTTGGACCATGAAAATGATAAATGTGGTCTCCACTTATGTCTTCGCACGGGAACTTGTCCGAGTGCATTTTTCCAGACTTAATGACGTAAACCAGCAAAATTCACTAAGGAGTCAATTTCTCGGAAAATATAAAATTTATCGCTACTCCTTGAGGTAGAAAAAAAAAGTACTGTCTAATAGCTCTGGAATACGTAGTTAGGAAAAAGTACTTGACCAATTTAATAGGCTCTACGGTCATGTAAGTGCGTCAATAAATTCCAAGTTACGTGCTTAGTCCCAAGAGTGACACGGAAAGGTTTATGACCATCGCCCCCAGACTCATATTGGATTCAAAATTGTTATCATTTACATCTCGATAAATCCTTTCTAAGGCGACGCTGAATACTTGGGAGGATAATGGGCAACAAAGTCACAGGGCAGCACAATAAATCAAACTACTAAAGGACAACAAAAGCGGTCCCAACTTACTTCCAAGAAATTTAATTTCCAACTTTTCTAGACAATTTTCCGATTTAAATGCGTCCGTCGAAGGAGCCATACTCTTCCTTAAAATTCAATAAACCTAACGAGAAGAAAATGGCGTAAAACGGCGGGACTTTTTCAAATTAAAGGATTTCTTGAGCTCTACCCTCGGCCTTTAGTACGTATTAATGCAATTTCGCTTAAATTTGAAATACTTCCACCATTTTATTGTGCTAGCAAGAAAATTTTATGCTCGATAACTTCTGGTGGAATTTTTCCGGAACTTTTCAAGGAAGTGATAATCAGGTTGTTCCAATAAAATTTGAATAAATCGCCAGTACCGGCTCTTGGCATTAGGTCAGCCCTCAGAATAGTTTTGGATAGTACCTCACAATCATCATCACCTTACAGCCCTGGATTAATTAATGTGATGTTGCTTTCGAATATTTATCAGATTATAATTGTTAATGGGCGATTTCTGTGCCTGAAGGATGACTTTATATCAAATGTTCATAACTTAGACATTAAAATAATTAGTTTACGTAAAGAGTCTTTTTACAAACCTGAATTAATAAATTAACATATTTACTATTTAATATTTTTAAAACATTCTGCGCAAATATTTCACCAAACACATTGTTTTAGATGAAGATATTTACGTTCGATTTCTATTGCTTGCGAAACAACAAATAATAATCAATAGAATATATCGGTTAAGTAATATTTACATTAAAGTTAAACGTACAGCTGAAACCGTGTAACAAATATAATTATTTATTTGTCACAACAACTATAAACTTTTAGCCAAATAGTGCCTTAGGAGCCTGCGAATAAGTTCCTTTTAATAATATCTGTCAATATATACATATATATGGTACATATGATAATTGTGCGTCAAACATGAATGGGAGCCAAAGTAATAATTTAGATTCATCTGGAAGCTTTAGAGTAAATCCAGTCTCTAAGGGCAAACACAAAGTGGCTACTGTCCTCCCCTACTTATTAGTCCATTTGACGAAGACGTTCACTTACTTCTGGGCAATTCCATATCTACATAGTTCCTCCCAGGTTCGTCCCACAGGGCGATGATCAATTCACATAGATTGTCGAATAACTTCCACATAGGACAGTTTCAGGTAGGACCGGATCTACTGAGGATTGTTTCGTTTATCCGAAATGGCTCGCAGAGCTTATGTACATAGGGCTATTAGGACGAGAACAATCCGACGGAAGCAGGCCTACTTTTGGATACCTGCTCACATGTTCGAGACAATAAACGCTCTGTTGTCCCCATTAGGGAATATATTTTCTTGGGTCGATAAGGTGTTGCCTTTAACCTCCATGTTCAAATTGTGTTTATGTTGTAATCGCGCAAATTTCACATCTACTTAAAATTATAAAAATTGCTAAACTTTTGTGTATTTGCTCATAACAAAAATTTCCCTAAGCGGCTTATTGAGGTTTCTTTCTTTGCCATTACGAACTGTGTTTTCTCATACAATTCCACTTATGTCTACATCTACATTTTCTGAAACATGCCTATATAATATCTTCTTTACATCGCATTGTAAACCAAAATTGAACGGCCTTCCAATCCCCAATGTTTTTTAAATCTCAGGAACCGCAATGTATGGTTTTTTAAATTCTTTAGACAAATTTTAACCCTTATCATGTATTTTGGCAAATTTTCCTCTCGTCTTCGGGAAGAAACGATGTGTTTATTGACCGTGGATAAATCTATTCGAAATAAGAAAGTCATCGGCATGATAAATTTGAATTGATTCTACTGTTCGATGTGAAAGGAGGCTTTCATAATATTTTCATCCTTCATCATCGTTAAGCAGCTTACCTGTGATGTGGGCTAAGTCAAACAAAGAATTCAAATTTGTTTTCCTTTTCTGCTTAAAAGGAATTCTTATTTATTCATCTTAATTAGTATTTTCTTCGAAAAATGTTAATTTGAAAATATTCACTTGATTTTAAATAAGTCCTGGGATCTATTGGAAAATTGTGTACATTTTGTTATATAATTTATGATTTTCTTAAAGTAAGATAGAGCTCCGAAAGTAAAAACTTTACTATCAATAAATGTTCACTTATTTTTATTGAAGTCAAAAGGGAATACTTTCTGTAAACCACTCCACATAAAACTAAAATTTAAATGAGTCAAAAGCTTTGAAGTGCTTCGACAGCGTTTTATAACTTAATTTTGAATTGTATATTCTACTTAAATTAAGTACTTAAGAGTTTGTAATATGCTATTCCTCAAGATACTTTGTATTTACTATAATTTATCCCCTTGATGAATTCATATTTGCAGTAATAATTGCCTTCGCCGCATGCACATCATAATGGCACCCCAATTATATACCAATAACGCTTTGATAAAACAAAACGCCCTACCCAAAACCATCTTTCCGAGCATGTACGTGCCCTTATACCATCATCGCCACAGAAGGGAGGGAAAATTATTGGGAAAAAATCCTGCGTTTTACAATAAATACATCGGTTCTATGTGGAGCACACTTCAGTGGACCAAATGAAAGCTATTTTCGAAACTGCTGTTTTATAAGAGGGCTCTTAAATGGAGACAATGTGCTAGAATCGATCGTTCGAATCGAAATAAAAATTAACCAAGCTTAATGGGAACAATTTTTAATTAAATTCCTTTTATAGCACTTCAAACATTGTATGCGGGATGATGGTGTCTGCCATAGAGTCAGTTTTCCCAGTTCAATTCATGAGTGTCATTGAGTAAAAGCCCATTGGTTTTTGACATTGGAAGGTATGGACTTGAATTGATTAAATTGACTGACAAACAATAGGACTGAAATATTAAAACGATTTCTTTAAATCTATTCCAATCATCTTATTATCGACTGCTCTTCTATCTGAGGCAATATCATCAATCACTGCTGACATATGGAAAACAAATACATGGACCAACAAAGTGTGCTTCCTTGCAGAAGAGCCTTAAGTCTTCAAGTTTTGCCTCTGGAGACAGGGAGTACTTTCTGACAGAATTTTAACCATGGATTTGAACTTTTCTGATTTCGAAAGTAATTCAGGACGAACAAAAGTCTCCTTAAAATCCCTAAGTACATGAGAAGGAAACAGAAGACTTGGCCTGAATAAACGGCAGGCAGTTTGCATGTTGTTAAAGGATAAAAACGAACTTTGTCTAAAGAAGCATTTCTCACACCCATACCGTCAATAAATCAACCTGTACAATACGACAGAAAACGAAAAATCGTCATCGAAAGTACACGACAAGTGATTCAACAAATGGAGGGATCGCGTATTTGAAGGATCCATGGGCTGCAGGCGTGAACAACAATTCATGGCAGCAGGGCAATTACTCGCCGACTGAAATATTGCACCTGCTGACACATGCCCTCACATATTTGTCATCTACCAGGCAGATGAGCTTTGCGCGAAAGCTCCGCTCCACGATTCCAGACTGCCTGTACAGAATCCTGAGATTTCTTTAAACTGTTGAATCGTAGATGTATGTAAAAGCGGGGAGCTAAAGAAGGACAGTATTCTCTTCAGCAGGCTGAAGTACGCATGTCACAGGGCTCCTGCAGAACACCCTGTTGATTCGTCTCCACTTCCAGTTTGGAAGGACGAACACACCGCGTAAAGTGGATCGATATTGCAAGCTGTACCTTTATTTCGAGGTCTCCCGAGTGTCTTGCTATTGTCTCCAACTTGATTACGGAAATTACTAAAGTTAACACAACAATAGACGTAGAATTAACTCCCTCCCCGTATTCCATTTACTATGATTCGTATACTTAAATTGTACAATACCTGGCGGCAATACCTTTAACCTGCCGCACGTACAGGTAATTCTCCAATGACAAAAGAGCTGATTGGGGGGGTGATAACTCGGGAATTTGATGGGCCCCCACGTCATAGAAAAGTATAGTTCAGCTTGGTAGCCTGGGTGGCGCCACCACCCACTATGTCATAACTGTAAGGGTGAGAAAGCTGCCAAGGCGTCTGGTCGAGCAACAGGTAAGACGAAGTATGGGACGCCGTATCGACAGAGACAGCCTTCTTATATACTATCGCTAGACATCGGGACCTTTTTTGTAGCATGATGATACCCACTTTGATTTGCATATAGTTGAACATGTAGTTTAGCTTATAACAAATACAACAAAAAAAGCTTTTCAACCTTAAAGTTGGTAGAGCAGACTTTATAGCAAGTCAGATACCCGGTGGAGGTGGTGGTTTTTTACATGCCGCACAGTTTTGTGCATTTCAAGACGTACAAAGATTCCGACGAGGACAAACCCTGGCTGATTACCTTTCGAGATTTTACATACGACGGCGGTCCCATACAAAATGTATAATATGTATGATTGCGATTATCCACGGTTGAATACACCTGCGGGTATACCTGTGCGTAAGGAGTGTACGGGGAATCTAATGTACAAAAGTTGAGCAGGGATATTTTTTACATATTTCCAACTTCGTGTTGTGGAAGGAATTTTAAAAAATTCAACATACATAGAACCTAGACATTCAGTTAGGTGCATTAGGGGACCTAGAAGCGAGTCACCTCGGAACGTTCATTTAGATGCAAAAGTTACTCTCGTTGGATTTTCGCGCCGTTTAATTCAAGAAATGAGTGCAAATGTCTCTCCGGGGATATTAAAGATGGATCGTGCCCGGGAGCTTTGGTCCGTATGTGAGGCGAAATATGTCTTAAGAATGTAAAACTCAGCCTTCAGACCTCATTCCCATTTCAATTGCACGGCTTTGTTTAAAAGACAAATTCTGCGGGATAAAGAGTTCCACTTGGGGCTGGATGTTCATCAGAGGTTCGCCAATAAAATCCCTGATATTCTGGGAACTTCCCTTAAAGGTGGTCTCTAATTTTCTACTAAAGGTGGCTGCCCCTTTCGGAATTCGTCAGAACATACTTAGAGGTGGGTAGGGCTATTACGAAATAAAAAATTTACCAGCAGCAGAGAAACAGTTTTTAAGCCCTTTCAACGTGAAATGTGTTTTATCGTCGGTAAAATGGGAAATTTACTATTTGCTAGAATCGCTGGAGCAATAGAATCTGTTTTGTGACTAATTTGATCCTTCCATATCGCCCGACAAATAATGGTTTAAAGCTGCCGTCACGTCGGCACTATGGAAGGTCAGGGTACTATGGTTTCATGACAAATTCCAAGGAAGGTACTAAATTTGTCAGAACACGAGAAATAATGCAACTCGATTCAACTATCGATTGGAAAAGAGATACCTATCACACAGTTTTATGTTTCTAATTTTCCAATAAAGTAGATCTTCTCAAGATGCAATTGTTTTACGACTGTTGATTTTGTAACATTAGTTATAAAAAGTCCGAATTTGAAATAGAATACTGTTTAAAAATTAGAGATTAGTTTCTTATTTAAATTATACCTAAATAATTTTATTATAATTATTCGTGTAATTTGTCACTAAATCTTTAACCGCAATGTGATATATTTTTCCATTTTAACTACGGTTTTAACAATGTTAGAAGGAAATTTGATATTTAGATTTTATAAAGCTTGAAATTTCCATTTTGTTTTAAACATGTTGGAAAACTTGAGAAATTTATAAATTTAATAATTGTTATTACGTTTAAGAAGATTTTATTGAGAAATTCAATGACAGCTTAAATTTTTATTCAAATAATTGATATTGTAGTATATTTCAGTTACTTTCGTGTTTGTTTTGAAAAGAAAAAATATCTACATCAATTGAAAAAACAATGCTTAAGATACACTGATTTCCAATTTTCGTGTATTTTCTCTTCTTGAGACTACGCACGAAATGATCTTTATAACATAATTCCTGTTTTCTTCCGAAAATATTTTTCTTAAATCTGGGCCCTTATCGCATCTGCTTCCCGCGCTCCCGGTCAAAAATTTTACCAACTCTTGCTACCTTTAAGCTCCCCACGATTTTTGTCAACCGTAAAATAACGAAATAAATTCATCTCTGTCCTTTCCAATGAAGGGCTATCATTGTCATGAAAGATTTATTAAGATACCTGATACACCTCCATTGGCAGCGGTCCTTGGTACCTACATTAATCTGAGGAAAAATATAAAAAATAAAAAAATACAATATGAATGGACCTACTTCACGGGTGTTACGATAGACCTCTCACTACTTAAGGTATCTGAAGTAGATTTGTGCGAATCCTTGGATCCGAAATTAAAGCCGTTTTCTTATCCTTATCCGCATTCTAACGACCAGAGATCCAAGACGTGTAATGCGCAAGGTGCAAGGGTGCGGCGGTTGTTTTGTTATTGGATCGATTTTGATTTATTCAACAATTCCCTGTATTTTCTCTTATTGTTAATACTTGTGAAACAGCAGGGGCTGCGGATCTGAGAGCCTCAAATTCCAGTGGAAAATGCGAGGGTGGAACGCCCAGACGGATTCCACTCCCAGCTGGCATCTGATATAACTAAGTAATATTTACCCCTGTGGAAATAATAATCCCTTGTATTGTTTGTTTTGCCAAATGGGGTAGTTGGTATTTCCACCAGAACACAATATATTTTGCGAAACTGTTTGCAGCATCAAGTCTTTAGGTGAGACCGTGACCGTGCTTTCAACAAGTCTGAGGCTTTCAGAAAATTTAACTCGAACCCATTTAAAGTAACTTAATGTGATCCCGATATGATGAGGGTTTCCTTGCTGCAAACTTGTGAAGGCGTGACCTGGACACAAATTAGTACAAACCTTAGATTTAGGCAGAGGTGTTACAGTAAATGTTATATTTATAGGATGGATTTTGTATAAAAATGACGAACGGTAATACAGTCACGGAATTTTATATGAAGTACGTCAACCTCCAGTGAAGATATTTCGTTTATGCTCTTATTTTATTGCGTTGCTTTAAAAAAGCCATCTTATATGTTGAACGCACTTTTCTCGAAACCAGATTCTTTTACATTACTACAATTAATTTTTCTGATCGTTCATTACAGTTAAAATTGTTCCCTATCTAGGATTTTTTTTTATAATTAGGGTAGAAAATATTGATGAAAGATAAATACTTTAAAGCATCACTACGCTCGATGTAAGGGAAAAACATAGTCAAAGTGTACTAGAACTAGATAAATATGTATATTCCTTTTCCTGTCCTCCTTTAGGGGAAGGGAATATTATGAAGCCCTCATAAAATGACTCAATCGTTAATTAATGATTTCGGTGCGTGCTTATTTATCTGACCTCATTCTGTGCCTTAAGATGAATGGCATGATTGTATCAATGCGCGAACAAGCTAAAATTTTATAATATTTACGTTTGAATAGATACCTACACGTGACTCAAATTACTGGTTAGAGCAATTTATCACTCCACCTTAAGACAGTGGAATAAAGGACAGCTCGCAATTTATTTTTCCTATTAACAATCTGAAACTGTAGTTGCACATCATGAACATGAAGTGAAGACATCAATGGGTAGGGTCTCTGTGGAAATTGCATGTCTTGAGAAATTCTTTCTATTGCAATTCTTCTTCTTTTCACTTTTTTATTTTCTCACTACACTTCCTTTTGCCTTTTGTTATTATCTCTATTTGTTTTCTTTATTTTGTTTTTAATCTTTTACTTTACTATTACCCAGTTTTATTTTATTTTTCGTTAATTTACATTGAGTACATTGGTTTTTATGATGAATGATAAATATTTCTCTAATTTTTAAAGGTCCAGAATTATTAACCCATATTTTCCCCGTTTGTGTACTAAATAAAGCTCCCCGTAAAACACAAGCTTTAACAAAATGTAATAATTTGTTTATTCGCTTTAATTAGATACAAATGCACATTCATCTCTACAACTAAAGATTCCGCTGATCGTTTGGATGCGATACGCTTGCATCTTCGGTTATACAGATCCATTGGTTTTCGACGTTCTCCTTCCAGAGACTAACTTTGTTATCACCGCCCGATAGCGCCAATATGTTCCCGGTTAGAGCCCAACTGACACTCCAAACGACGTCATCGAAAGTGTGCAGTATCGTGGGAGACCAGGAAATGAGGTCGTCACTGCTCCAGATGATAACGTGTTTATCTTGAGACGCTGAAGCAATTTGCGATCTTGGCAGACCGACACTAGGGGCCCAGGCAACATCACGCACCCAGTCGGAATGCGCTTCAAGACGGTGCTCCTCTACCCATCGATCCTGTTCCTCCTTCCAGATCTTGACACAATTGTCACATCCTCCAGAAGCTAACCTTTTAACAGCCGGACCTCGCCCGCTGCGTTGGTCAAATGCAGGCTCCGGTACTGTTGAGGGGCACCAGCTGACTGAATTGCAGCCAATTGTGTGAGCATTTGAAATCTTTTTATAATCCCAAGTCCCAGAATCGGTGCCGTAGGTCAGAATCGATATAGAACCATCGGAGCTACCGCATGCCAGCATCAGCCCATATTCAGCCGGAGCCCATGCAATGGAGTTCACTGAGGAGTCGTGGTTATTGTACTCGTACCTACAACAGAGGATTAACCGAATCGCGTTAAGAACAGTTAAATACCAGCTTACATTTTAGTCCATTCGCCCACGGCCTCTTTCCAGATTATAACTTTGCGGTCATAGGAGCATGAGGCTAGAAGGTTGCCGTATTTTGGGTGGGACCAAGATACCTGCCACACAGGACCTCCGTGCCCCTTTAGATCAGCCACTAGCACCTGCGTCCCCATTTTAACATCGAAAACCTTCACTGAGTTATCCGAAGAGCATGTCGCCAGTCGAAGTCCATAATAGTCTAGTTCAGCTCCGTGGATCATGTCCTCGTGACCCGTATCGATTGTGTTCAGTAGGCTGACCATTCTGAATGATTTTTAACGCTGAGACAAACCGAGAAATCGAATTTTTTAACAACTTCGACACTGAGTAAATTGGCCGGACGACTGTTTGACTTTTTTGACATACGTGGACCTGGCAGGGTGCGCAACTTGACGACCGATGTAAACAACAACTGCAGGAATAGTCCAGTATGGACACATTTTCGGTTGAAGTCCTGGGTACTTGTCACATTTGGCGCCAAAGTGGGACTGTCACTTGGATTGTCGTTAGTAAACAGATGCGAATTTTGTAAGACCAGGTGTAGAAAATTGTAGATCAGTCTAGTTATTTTTAATTATGCACCTTAGAGATGGATAAACCAAAGAAACAAACAGTGCAAAACACTGGGAAGCTCGTGAATGAGAGGCAGGACGGGTGAGTCCAAGGGTTTCTTCAGGAACTCCATTTAGCCCATGGTGAAAATAAGACCTTTGCTTAGATTGAACTTAGGTACTTCAATCTCATGGTTATTTAATTGAGAATTTAATGAAACAGCTTTTGAAAATTAGTCGTAATTAAAAAAAAAATACATATACTAGAAAGACGTGCTATATCAATCCACAGAATCCTTTTTTTTATAGTAAAGATCAAGACTTAAAGACTAAGTCGCATCTTGTTTTCTTGAGGGTACTTGAAATGTAACATTAAAACCTTTTTGAAAATGTGATTATCACCCAAAATACTTTGAAGCCTAATACTTTGTAATTTTTTACTTCCCATTAAGTTGAAAATAATTCCTAATCAGAAATGTAACTGCCTACAAAAATAAATGTAAAGTGTTCTTGCATGACTCTGCAAATATACCTTACCAAAGTTTAGGAAAAGACTAATTTCAGTTGTCAGAGCACAAACTTCGATTACAATGTAGACTAGAATCCAATTCAAGTAATTTTTTACATCTCATACTTCTCCTCTTTCCTTACTTCCTTGACCAAAATTACAATTTGCTCCTCAGAGACGATTTCTTCAACGAGGCGGGCTATAGGCAATCGCGGGAGAACGACAAGATCGACTGGAAATATGGCTTCGATCGAGTTAAGGACACCCAAGAACGAACTGGGTATCTCATCAATATGCATTCAGTAGGGTGGTCTAGAATTAATTACATTTAGCTTACTAAAACTCTCAATTATAATAGACTGAGGTCCTCGACGAAGATCGCCGCCTTGTTGCAGGCCTCGATCTTTTCTTTCTGCAAATGGACGGGTCGCGTTTTAAGGCAACTGTCGTTTTTCAGCCATACCTCCTAATCCTCCCCAAGGAGCGCCATTCTTTAGAAGTAGCCCGTTTCTTAAGCCGGAAGTATTCAGGTCTAATTTCGTCAATCGATCATGTCAGCAAGGAAGACCTGGACCTTCCAAACCACCTCTCGGGACTGCAGCAGAATTTATTAAAGCTTTCGTTCTTAAATCAAACGGCAATGACGAAAGTTCGTCGCGAGCTCCAGGCGGTTGTTAAGAAAAATCGCGAGCGAGCGAAAGCTAACACTTATTACATACAGATGTTGAGCTCTTCATTAGTTAACGCTATCGAAGGCAGTAACGCGGGTCAAAAGAATTTGGATTACTTGGATTGCATTATGGACATCCGGGAACACGACGTGCCGTATCACGTCCGCGTGTCTATTGACATGAAAATTTTCTGTGGGCAGTGGTACAGCATCAGGTGTCGTGGTGGTGGCTTAGAACTTCCTTTAATAACTCCTCGACCAGATATTCTGGAGCGCCCGGAGCCAATAGTGTTAGCGTTTGATATAGAAACCACCAAACTACCTTTGAAGTTCCCAGATGCTCAGACTGATCAGATCATGATGATCTCTTACATGCTAGACGGGCAAGGGTACCTCATTACAAATAGAGAGATAATCTCGGCGGACGTGAATGATTTCGAATATACCCCAAAGCCGGAATTTGAGGGTAATTTTATAGTCTACAATGAGCCCAACGAGATGGCCCTCATTCAGAAATTCTTCGATCACATTATGGACGTTAAACGCCATATCTTCGTCACCTACAACGGTGACTTTTTTGATTGGAGCTTCGTGGAGACTCGAGCCGCCGTTTACGATTTGGATATGAAGCAAGAGATTGGTTTTTGTAAATCTAGGGATGGTAACTATCTCAGCAGACCAGGAATTCACATGGATTGCTTGTACTGGGTGAAACGCGACTCTTACCTTCCTGTGGGATCCCACGGTCTCAAAGCGGTAGCTAAAGCGAAACTACGCTACGATCCAGTCGAATTAGATCCAGAGGAAATGTGCAAGATGGCTGTTGAACAGCCTCAAGTCTTGTCCAACTACTCAGTTTCTGACGCCGTGGCCACCTACTACCTTTACATGAAGTACGTTCATCCATTCATTTTTGCCCTGGCGACTATTATCCCCATGGAGCCTGATGAGATCCTTCGAAAGGGTTCAGGTACCCTGTGTGAAACTCTTCTCATGGTGGAAGCCTTCCAAGCAAATATCGTCTATCCCAACAAGCAACAGACCGAACTGAATAAGCTTTCCAACGAAGGTCATGTCTTGGACTCTGAGACATACGTTGGAGGCCATGTCGAAGCCCTGGAGTCTGGAGTGTTCCGAGCAGACATCCCTTGCAGATTTCGGCTAGATCAAGAAATGCTTACGCAGTTGAAAAATAACGTTAGTAGGGTTTTAGCCCATGCCATCGTAACCGAGGAGAAGATCCCGTTAGAAATGGTGAAGAACTTGGAGGAAATAACTCAGGAGATTACGGACGCCCTTCAAAGTCTCCACGACATACCAAATAGAGTGGAGCAGCCTGTTATCTACCATTTACACGTTGGAGCTATGTACCCCAATATAATCCTCACAAACCGCCTCCAGCCCTCCGCCATGGTCACGGAAGCAGATTGCGCAGCCTGTGACTTCAACAAGCCTGGAGCCAAATGCAAGAGGGTGATGGAATGGCTCTGGCGAGGTGAGATGCTTCCCGCATCTAGGAATGAGTTTCAAAGGATTCAACAACAACTGGAAACAGAAAAATTTCCTCCTTTATTCCCAGGGGGTCCACAAAGAGCATTCCATGAGCTCTCAAAGGAGGACCAGGCGGCTTACGAGAAGAAACGCCTTACGGACTATTGTCGCAAAGCCTATAAGAAGATGAAGGTCACCAAGCTTGAGACCAAGACATCTACTATATGCCAAATGGAAAATAGCTTCTATGTAGACACCGTTCGTGCTTTCAGAGACCGCAGATATGAGTACAAGGGACTGACTAAAGTAGCCAAGGCAGCTGTTGTTGCCGCTCTAGCTAGTGGGGATGCTTCAGAAATTAAGGCAGCAAAGGGAAGAGAAGTGCTCTACGACTTCCTTCAGCTAGCCCACAAGTGCATTCTGAACTCCTTCTATGGCTATGTGATGCGTAGAGGTGCTCGTTGGCACTCCATGCCTATGGCAGGGATTGTGTGTCTTACTGGGTCGAACATCATCACTAAAGCGCGTGAGATTATAGAGCGAGTTGGCCGACCCTTAGAACTAGACACTGACGGTATTTGGTGCATCCTACCAGCTTCATTCCCACAGGAATTCACCATCTTCACAGATCACGAGAGGAAAAAGAAAATCAATATCTCTTACCCGAACGCTGTGCTGAACACAATGGTGAAGGATCATTTTACGAATGATCAGTACCATGAGCTGGTCAAACCCGCGCAGAACGGAGCCCCACCTGAATACGAGATCCGATCAGAGAACTCAATTTTTTTTGAGGTTGATGGTCCTTATTATGCTATGGTTCTTCCTGCCGCCAAAGAGGAGGGGAAGAAGCTGAAGAAGCGCTATGCTGTCTTCAACTTCGATGGTTCTTTAGCGGAACTCAAAGGTTTTGAGGTGAAGAGACGTGGAGAGCTCCAATTGATTAAGGATTTCCAAAGCTCTGTATTCGAAGCGTTCTTGCTCGGAACTACCCTCGAAGAATGTTATGCAAGTGTGGCTAAGATCGCCGACTATTGGCTGGACGTCCTCTACAGCCGCGGAAGCAACTTACCGGATAGTGAACTTTTTGAACTGATTTCAGAGAATCGTTCAATGTCGCGGGGGTGAGGATTATGGAGCTCAGAAATCGACGTCTATCTCAACAGCGAAGCGTCTGGCCGAATTTCTTGTTGACCAAATGGTCAAGGATGCTGGGCTAGCGTGCAAGTACATAATTTCAAAGAAGCCCGAGGGAGCTTCTGTTACAGAACGAGCCATTCCGTTGGCGATCTTCCAATCAGAGCCCAGCATACGAAAACATTACTTAAGAAGATGGCTAAAGGATTCTACTATGGGCGATGCAGACATCAGAGATGTTCTCGATTGGGGCTACTACATTGAGCGGTTGGGGGGAGCTATTCAGAAAATTATCACCATCCCGGCTGCCCTACAGGGCTTGAATAATCCAGTTCCAAGAGTCCAGCACCCTGATTGGCTCCACAAGCGAATGCTGGAAAAGAATGACGTCTTGAAACAGCGACGTATCAATGAAATGTTTCTATCAAAGCCAAAGCCTGTGGCTCAGAATACTAATCCAGACATAACAGGAATTGTAGATATAGAAGACGTAGTTGGAACTTCTTCCAGAAGCCGTCCGGGTGGTATTCCTATCAGCACAAAGCGTAAAAGGGTACCATCGTCTTCGGAAACACTAGAAAATGCCCCTAAGACGTGGAGGGAAGCACTGGGATCGCCTCCGCTTATTGGTAACACCCGAGAAGAGATAATTGAGTGGGTACGTTTCCAAAAGAAAAAATGGGCGTGGCAATTAGAACGCCGTAAAGCCACGAAGCAGCCGGCTAAGAAAAGTCGCGTGGATCGAGCCGAAGACCAAATAAGTCTGCCAGCTCCAACAAGAGGTCCTGCGACAACTCTGGGGGGATTTCTCCGGCGAGCACAACGTTCCATTCTCGAACAGGTATGGCAGATAGTTCAGATTGTGCCAGTGAATGAGTATGGGAACTTTCACATTTGGGCAGTAATAGGAAATGAGTTACACAAAATAAAGCTGATCGTCCCTAGAATCTTCTATGTAAACCAAAGAACTCCGGCTCCTGTTCAAGATGGGCAACTATGGAGGAAGGTAAATAGGATCCTTCCCCGTTCTAGGCCAGTTCACTATTTGTATAGATACAGCGTTCCTGAAAAAGTCTTCAAAGATAACAAGCTAGGTATGCTGGCTGATCTAGCTACTCCTGATATTGAGGGTATCTACGAGACACAAATGACCCTAGAGTTTCGCGCCCTAATGGACCTTGGATGCCTTTGTTCAGTGCGACAGAAGAACGCTAAGGAATTGCTGAACCACAAAGATATTGAATCCTTTTCTATAGAACAATTAGAATCGCGTGCCTTATCACATCAGACTTACCTGAGCGGATCTATGGAGAGTCTTAAAAAGGTGTTCCTCTATCAGCACAACATCCCCACATCCAAAAAGGAGATTTGGGGTGTTTTCTTTCCTTCAACCAAGAAAGGAGTTATAATCGCTTTAGATACAGTCCGGACCAATCAAATGCCCAACATTAAAGGACTATACACCTCCGAACGGCTAGCTCTTCTGAAAAACGCAGAAAGTGAAGTTCAAGCAAGCAAGTTCCCTCCAGAGGACCTGAATCTGGAAGTATTGATCGAAGTAGACGTGAAACAAGTCTATCGGCACATTCAAAAGGCTCTAACAAACTATCAAACAGAGAAGAAAGCCCCCACGCTTCTGTGCCTGCAGACTGCCACCGAAGCCAGTAAACTCAATGCCACTATGCCCGCGATGCTGGATTTCCCCCAGGCTACAATTCACATCGCCGACGATGCTTCCCTTCTATCTGGTTTAGACTGGCAGCGAATAGGGTGTCGTGCTATGATTCGACACTTTCTCAATTTAAACCATGTGGTCGACCTCATGTTGGACCAGTGCAGATACTTCCAGGTCCCCATAGGCAATATGCCTGCGGATACGGTCCTCTTCGGAGCTGATCTTTTCTTCGCTCGTCTTCTGCAGAAAAACAATTTCGTTCTTTGGTGGTCGTCGACAAGTCGTCCAGATCTAGGAGGACGGGAAGCAGATGATAGTCGACTTCTGGCTGAATTTGAAGATAGTATCACAGTGGTCCAAAACAAAGCCGGATTCTACCCAGATGTCTGTGTAGAGCTTGCGGTGGACAGTCTAGCTGTTAGCGCACTCTTGCAAGCCAATAAAATCCAAGAACTAGAAGGTGCCAACTCGGCAATAACGTTTGACGTGATTCCTCAAGCTTCGCTGGAGGAAATGATTGGTACCGTGTCGACCATGACGTTACCAAGTTACGATGAAACCGCACTCTGCAGCGCTGCATTTCGCGTGATGCGGACTATGGTTAATGGATGGCTAAGGGAAGTTTCGATTCACAGAAACATTTTCTCTGACTTCCAAATAGTCCACTTTTACCGCTGGGTGCGATCTAGCAATGCGCTCCTTTATGACCCGGCCCTAAGAAGGTCTCTGAACAACTTGATGAGGAAGCTTTTCCTTCAGATCATAGCTGAATTCAGAAGACTAGGCGCTACTATCATTTACGCCGACTTCAACAAGATCATTCTCAGCTCTGGGAAAAAATTAGTAAGGGATGCCATTGGCTACACAGATTTTGTCGTGCAGAGTGTTCGCAATAAGGACCTCTTTCATAGCATCCACTTGTCCTTCGAGCAATGCTGGCAATTTCTGTTGTGGCTTGATACGTCGAATTACTCAGGGATCAAAGGGAAGACTCCAAACGCGATTACACAGTGCGGGGAGTCTCAAGAGGATGAAGATGAAGAAATTTCCCTGGAGATGAACTGGACGCTTATGGAACTTCTACCCACAGAAAACGGCTGCCAGGAAAAATTCGAGAATCTCATAACCCTATACATGCAATCGTTAGCAGAGAAACATTCGCCAGCAGAAGCTATCAAGGACATATCCCACTTCGCCTATGACGCAACCCAGAGACTCCATAGGAATTACGCAAGGGGGAGAGAGAGTCCTGCGTTAGAGCTGATTAAGACCTTAGTAAAAGTTTTGGGCGCAGATAGCACTATAGAGGAGGAGGTGAACAATTTAAGACGGAACATGCTACGTCTTGTTGGCATTGGGGAATTCAGCGACTTGGCTACGTGGAAAGATCCAATGAACAGTTACATTCTGAACGAGGTCATCTGCAAAGCCTGTAACCACTGCAGGGATTTGGATTTATGCAAAGACAAGCACAGGGCCGTCAAGGATGGAACGTAAGTATTTTCTGTTCATTTTTCTGGTAACCTAGCTAGACCCTAAATTTTACTTTCTTTCAGTCCTGTTTGGCTTTGCGCACAGTGCTTGGTCTGTTACGACAGCCAAGAAATTGAGCTGAGGATAATAGATGTTATCCAGAGGAAAATTATGTCCTATACCCTACAGGATTTAAGGTGTACGAGATGCAAGCAAATTAAACGGGAAAATTTGGCACTTAGTTGCTCCTGTGCAGGCACGTTCGAGCCGCTAATAACTCGAACTGATGTGACAACATTACTGAACACCTTCCACGCGCTCGCCGAGAAGCACAAGCTAGTTCTATTAAAATCAGTTGTCGAAGACCTCTCGTCTAAACACTAGTTCGTGCTTTGCAATATACATAAAAATAAAGGCAGATTTTTGTTTGTTGAAACTTCTCTTGGTTTTAATTAGAACTAATTATTTATTGGCCAGGACCTTAAATTGCCAACTTTCTTAAGCTTGGCTGATAGGATCGATTTTTGGCTCCTCGAACTTAAATTCTGGGAATTTTGATAGATCGACACCCTCACCACCGCCAAACTGCTTAGTTATTCGGTCCAGTTCATTCCTTAATTCCTTCTCGATTTCGGGAGTGGGCTCTACGAGTTGTCCATCTCTGTAATAAGGTGTAAATAAGCAAATATCTCAATTTTTATATAGTACCGGGACTCACTTGCTTTTGCTCTTGTACTCTCTGACTTTTTCCAAGAATAGTTGTTGAATGGGGTCGGATGCCTTCTGCAACGCCGGGGCAATAATTCCGAAGCTTCGTCGTGCCTCTACTCGTAGCACGCGAACTCCAGATAGGATTGATTGGGCTAGCATCTGAAATTCATAAAGCAATCACTGTAAGATAAATGCGAGACGATTCGTAACCTCAAAACTGTTATGTAATTTTATGGTGTATAGTTGATAGCATTTATAAGCACAGTAATGCTATAAGTGGCAATATGCCCGTAGAAATGAAAAATGCAGCCAATTATGCAAATTAACGTGTTCTTACCGTACGTTCTATCACTTTCTTCTGCAGCACAAAATCCAACAGACAAATCCCCGTGAATTGTCAAACCACTAAAACGAAGTAGGTCACATTTCAGCAGTGGCGTTTGTCAGAAGTAGGATTTGACGAACGGAGTTTTTGAATCGAACAGCATTCTTCCGTGATGGTTGTCTTCATGAAATTAAACAGAGAACAGAGTACTTGAAAACTTAGAAAGCGATAGTGCTAGCACATTGTTGCAATTGCGAAGCATTTACGTCGGCGAAAGCCAAAATGAAAGTCTTCCTATGTAATTGCACGCAGCGAACAAAACGCCATTAAGAGTTAAAGCGAAGTATGAATAATAAGAAGTAGCGACACTTACAGTTTAAATAGTTTAAATCTCTATACCGTTGGATTGATAGATCTTTCGATTCGCTGACTTCCATCTAGTATCTCAACTACTATAGTCTGAAGTGCAATTATTGGAGATTTAACACATTCGCAGCTATGCTGTAATTGGTATTAACACATTCTCGAACATGGAGTAGTCCGGTGCAAGTAGCCAAGAAATGCGATTGCAAATAATAACACATATGCACCACCTGCCAGTCGTCAAATTCAAATATCAAAACATCATAGGATTTTATGAGAGTTCGTTTACGATTGTTTTAAATTAATTTTACAATAAACTTTTTCTAATCACAAGAGCATTCTAACCACAGATTTTGCTTTACGCTGCTTTCCATCAAAGCGATCTTGAAATTATGTACACAAGTTGCTGTTAAAAATCGTAAGAAAACCACTACAACTAAAGCTTTTGCAAAGTATATCTTTTTTTTTCGCGCATTAACAATTTTTACTTACAATTTTTACACTGCCCGTGAATGGAGTTCTTATGCACACCGAATTAATTTTTATAACAGTAAATTATTGCTCATATTATATTTCTGTTAAAGTAAGTAAGCCAAGCTTCAAAACAAAAAGGTTTTGGAGATTTTATCCATAACTAAAAAGGATTACAGAATAGCTGGCCAGTAATGGCATGGATAATGCTAGAAAACGAAAAGTCCCACATTAAATATATGCACCACGTTCTTCGAACTTATTTTAAACATTAAATTGTGAATAGTAGAAATATTTTGCTTTGTCTAAACTATCACATCAATTTTCCGCCTCCTTTCGTCAATATCAAGATACAAGGAAGCAGTTCCAAAAAAACTTTCTTCTTCAATGTCGTCAATGGTTGTAGTAGTCATTTTATACCTTCCTATAAGAACCCGTGGTATTCTAATTAAGAGTAGTCTTTAAAAACTTCAGGATTTTATAGTATTAGGCTTTTTCTTCTGCCTGCTATAACTGACAGTAATATGCCGAATTGTTAGGCATAAAAGTACGATAATCGTTGTAGAATTTAAATACTTCAAAGCGAGTTTGTGAAAGAAAAATCAAATCTTTTCAATACGATGTAATATGAATTGGTTTCCCCAAAATTTTCGCAACGGTTATTGTAAATCTGCTTCCACGTTGATATCATGAACTCCTCGTTTTCGAGCAAGTGCACGATAAATTGGCCAGACGCTTCGATTACGAAAGCGCTCGAGTTTTTTGGGCTTTGCTATGTTACGAAGAAGCGCTTTTAAGAGCAAAGGGAGTATAAACGTTCATCTCAATCTGAATCTTGAAAAATGTAAGCAGAAAAAATCTTTACATCACTTTTTATGAAATGAAAAAAGAACGCAATATTTAAAACTAACAATAATTTAATTCCCTTCATGTTAGTGTTTTTTCACAAATCTAGTTCCATTTCTACTCTCGTGTGCAAACTCGAAAATATCTGATAAAATAATGCGACAAACTACTATTATATACTATACTTTAAACTCTTTTACTTTAATGTCCACAATTTCAAATGCAACAAATTATTTATTTTTAAAAACTTATGACTTATCTGTTGGTGACCATTCATTTTTAAGTGCGTTAAAAATGTAGGAACTTATGTTAATCTATGATTGTTAAATACTTACTACTTTCAATTTGGAAATTGTTAAATTAAAGCAATTACCCATTGAAAATAACTATGGACAGATAATTTAAAGCCAGTAGCAATCTAATTACTTTATCTTGTCTGTATGTGCGTGAATAATTGCATGTTGGCAAACAAGCGGAAAATTGCGGTGAATTTCAGCACGTGAAAGTTTTATTATTATTTAACACAACAGCTTAAATATGGATTAAGGCCAATTCAAAATATAAAAATTTCACAATAATTTGGGGAGATTTATCTCACTTATACTTATCGATATTTTAAAAGTATAATATTATACTTTGCTAACCTTGTACTAAAAGAAAACTTAATCTATAGTTTTTAATAAAGCTTAAAGGAATCATGAATGTATACTGAAGTTGTTTATGAAAATGTTTTTCAATTATTTATACATAACGCTTTGAAACCAAAGAAACTATGATATAAATTCTGTTTGTTTATTATAATAATTAGTTTTTGTCTGTTTGTATTCCATTCAGATAATTAATTGAACTAATTTGGATTTCGAATAGTTATTACAACGGTTGGGGAAATTTATAGTACACATTTTAAAATTCGTGATAGCTTATTTGCTTGTTAAATTAATTTTACGCAAATATCAAAACCCCGCCGCCTCTGTACAAATCTGGAGGGCATACCTCGGCAATTCGGCACCTATGACCAAAAGAACCAATCTTCAGAGGTACCTGAGTCTGACTTGCGGAGAGTTGGCTCCGGTCACATGGCCTTTCTTGTTCTTCTCATTTCTTAACCGATCTTACAATTCAGCTGTGTAAGATTTTTGCCATGCTTCCGCGCTCCCACAGGGCAATCCATAACTTCTTGGCCGCACTAGGCTCATTCATAGCCCAGTTCTCGTCGGCCGTCTTTCTGTGTGTTGATGCACTTGTTGCCTTGCACACAAGCATGCCCAAGTGTGGGGCCTGCAAACATAGAAATTCATTCATAAAATCCATACATATTTCTCTATGCTCGATCGCTAGGTGCAAGTGTGGCAAACGCGATCCACCCTCACACAGGCACCGGCCAGACGACTACACGGCGACCATGCTCAACAGGGTGGCTAATCTTAATCTTGGCCATTTTCGTGGTTGTGTAGCTGCACAAGTGATCGTGCAACTCGACGTATCTTTTTAGATTTTCGGTTCGCTCGAGTGGAGGTCGTCTCAGTTGTCTGCTCGCATGTTCTTAGCTCTATCACATTTCGGTGGATTGTCGGTCTCAGGTCTCAACCGTCTTCTCAGCGTTAGCATTTATTTCCATTTCTTCATCTTACTTTTGATTTTGAGAACTCTCGGTTTTCTAACGTCGCCGTAAGTGTTATCAGTTCTCGCTGACACTGTGAATGCGCTTTCATCGGCAGTGGGAAAAGTTTTTGTGCACTGTTGTACGTGGTAAGACCAGCGACACAAAGTTCGAACTACGTGCAGATTGTTCAAATGTTGCTAATACAGGCCACAAACTATAGGCTTCGAACCGCGCATGAGCCGCTAGCTCTAAACGAAGCCTGCTGAGGTGTTCGCGCCTGCCCCGAAAACGCTTTATCAACTTTGAATGGCCGCGAAAGATTTTTGGCAAAATGTGCAGCAGATGAGATCGCGAAGTGAAAAAGATACGACACAGTTGTGGGAGTAGCGGGAGATCGATTGGAGAACGGTGAAATAATAGGCGAATTTGTTTACAACGTTCGTGCAATTTTTTTCGGTCGAGTCAAATTGGTCTAAAGAACATCATCGAACAGCCGCGGTGTGGATAAGTGGAAAAGAAAACGAACCCGATCGCTGTTCCTCAATCGTGCTGGAAGCACAGCTGTTATCCAAAATTCAAAGTCGGCTATCTATCGCAAGTTATCTGTTTTCTTTCGTGTCTACGTGTATGTGTGGATTTATTTTTGAATTTTCTTCGTCGTGTTACGTCTTCGTTCCTTTTTTTCGAGTCCCCAAAAACATCGAACAAATCCATCAGATCGGAGATATTGAACAGCGGGAATTAATCGCTGCCGTTGCCTGGTGAGTGCAAGAAAAACCTTTCCCAATTTCTTATGCTGCTTCCACAAGCACCGAGTGTCTTATTTGCCCAAATTTTCTCACCATTCGATTTTCATCGTTTTTGTTTTGTACATCTTGACTGAACCGCGTTGATCTTTGTAAATAAAAACTTTGGGCCGTGAAATTTTTTATTGCCACCGTTTGGTGCCAATTCTTCATCCTTGTCGCACATAATCGCTGATCATAATGATCGCCCAAATGAATGAATCGTTCACACCCCATTGCGATCACTTCAAAAGCCTACGGCTAAAAATTCGCAATGGGGCTTAACGAATTAGAAAGGACTTGCAGTGGTAGATCGCAATACTGACCACTATACTCGGGAAAAGGTTTGATCGTAGGTGGAGTTGCTGACCACTTTAACGAACGTCCAAGTAAATATTCGCCCACTTGAAAATCTATTTCATAATTATGTCGTAGGACCAAGCTAGTATGTCATTCTGCCAGATCTCGGGATTTATCTAATTTTACCCCATCCCCATGATTTTTGTGATTAATGACTCAGAGTAATGAACTAGTATTACATCAATGTGTACAGAATACATAAGCTATCTGGGCATTGGTTATAATTGCTCATATGAAGATTTTTGGTAAAAAGCCAATATTGTCCTTACGCAGAAAAATGTTTAATGAATTTCGTCTAATTAATATTGTTGCTCATCTTCTCAAAGAAGATTAAAAGCACAAACACTCTCTGGGGAAAAGAATGACCTCCCTGTGCTAGTTTAGTGAAAATATTTTACAAATCCTACACAAATGGAAATTTTTTTTTGCGTCTAAGAAAATGCTGATAAGGTTCTTCCACCAAATCGAAAGGCAAAAAGCCGAGATCTTCATTTTCTTGTCACATGGGACTGTAACGAATACACAATCACATTCCTTTCGATTCGCTAAGAAATCTTGTTTCCCGCCCTAGTCATTCAGCGTGGACTCAGCGGTTTGAACTTTTCTTGATTAATAAGCCTCAGGCTGTTTTATCAGACTGGACATGTGGCCCATGTGTTGAAATGCTTCCTTGACTTTTTCATACCCACTGGGTCTATTCGCTTCTATTTAACGTCTTTCAGAAATTCTGCAGACTTTTATTGTTGCTATATAAATAAATACATGTGTATGTACTTAAGTGTTTGTACATTGTAAATATTTAGGGCTTCTTCGAGAATGTATTACACAATAATGCAATTTCTTTAATTATATTGAAAAAAAGATTATAAAACTTCTACTTATATATTGATTTTCTTTAGAAGTAAACTGAAATTGTAAACAGTAAAAAGCACTTAAGAGAATTTCCATTGATACTTTTAAATACGTTCGCAGATATAAAATTAAAAATAAAGGAAATAATAAGGTCACAGGACCTTACTCATCATTTTTACTTCAATGCCAACAAAAGATTTTACCAAAACGAAATTATATTTTCTCGTTTACAATAATTTCCTATCTTTGAATAATCGAATTGTTTTTTGGGCCGTAAACCTGTAGACAAGAAACAAACAATTGATAACATATTTACGCATTATTTTAAAATTACGTTTTCTGCCAAATCCTTTACAACACAATTAAATAGTAATTTAAATATTTGTTTTATTTAACAATGCGCGAAAATATTCCTTAAATTTGATGTAGATATATCAAGTGTAGAAAATATTAAACATTTAAACATGCAAAAATACAAGCTTTAAGCTTTTCCATTAAAAATAAACATACCTCCAACACTGCAAAAATTCATCTTGGAACATTTGTTAGGTAATTTGAAGTACTTTCACGATTTTTCACTGCGGTATTTTCAAAGTGTTTGTATGTGTAAAATTGTTTTAAAAATCATTCAAAACTTGCGAACATCTTCACGTTTTACAAGTTAATATTTTTTATATGAATTTTTAATATATAAATTTATAATTTACTACTCTATTGATTATTTTATATTTCAATTTAAAAAAAAATCTAAAGTCTTCGAAAGTCTACGATAGATGGAAAATTTGCAAGTACGACTGGATTGTCCGTTCATGGAAATTTTGCTATAGAGCAATCCAAATTTTACGGGTGTAAACAAGTAAACAAATATTTTAAGAAAAATTACCTAATCAAAACATGAATTTAACAAGACATCTCGAATCCGGAAGTTTCTCGGAATTGAACACTTCAGTTTGTAAAATTCGATATAGTTTGTCTGGGCTTTACTTTGCTAGAATAAATAAAAGACCATTCCTGCACATATGACGTCAATTCTATAGTTTTACAGCCACTAAGTGAGCTACATCCGATGGTAAGACTGACTTGACTGGATTGCTACGAATACAAACGCTTCGTCTGTGGAACGTTGTGAAGAAATACAAATGCAAAACAATAAAAAGAAAAATTGCGACATACCCCCAAGGCTTAGGAGACTTCGTTTTTATCTTTTGTAGTTGTTGACAAATTTTAAAAATTTAAAGCAGTCATGGATTTGCATTTTTTGCCCTTATCCAGGTAAGTCGCGTCTTTAGCTGCGGGGACAACAAATCAATTCAATTCGACAACCGTATAAATTTCCAATGACGACAGAGAGGGACATTCTGAAGTGGGACCTGGAGAGGTTTGTAAATTGCACAAACAATTCAGTGAATAATGCAAAGAACATCTTTAATTGGCGGTTTTGCGTTCCCCTCCGGCGTTTCCCCCACCTCAAGGAATCGGGCTTTGTCTGACTTGCCTTTAAAATCCAAATCGCATGGCATTGAAACTAGATAAGATATGAATTGATAAGACAAGGAGCTCGCAAAAGTTAGCAACAAATATCTCAATCTTTAGAATGATGGATGTGAAGTGTGTAGCCGAATAATTCGCGAAGATTTTAAGATTCTTGCCAAGGTTGTCTTTAAAAATTACGGCCTACGTGACAATAATTTCCATGCCATCAATGGACTTCTGACCGGAAAGAGTATTTCGACAATTTGCAAACAAATTCCAAGTTTTCATATCGCCCTCTGATAAGATACGCTTCAAATATCAAAATGTTCGAAAGTTCTTATTTTATTAATTTCGAAGACAGGAAAGGAAGTAATGCAAGTACTTGCCGACTAGTTGTTATGCCGTCAGCCTTATTAAAGTTAGCTGTCTTAATGTAAAAAAAATTAATGATTCATATTTAATAATAATAACAATTTCGGATGATCAACACTAGTGGTGTGCCGGCGATCGCAGGTGAGATATTTCCATGGATATTTCACTCATGTCTATTAAAATCATATCACGAATTCACAATCATGCTTTGTATTATCGCTGTGGCTTCATTCTCTCCTGAGATATTTCCAAAATTTGACGATAATTAAGTCGAACAAATTAAGAGTCAGTGTCGAATTCAGAGTTGAGTTCTCTGAACTGGATAAATGTACCGAAATTTCTACTACAATATAAAAATATTTTTTCGTTAATTTTGGTAACCTTGTTCATGCGGAATATCATTTGAATTTTTTTAGGAAAGAATATTTTTCACAATTTTTTCTTACGTGATTCCGTAGTATTTAAACACATATTTTCAGAAACCAATAATAGTTTTTTTAAATTATTTTATTTATAATAATTAAAATATTAAATTAGCTAATTATTATAAAATTATAAAAAATTATTTAAGCTAACATGTCGAAAGAAATTAGTGGTATTGGAGGTACATAAGTACTTTTTGAGAAAACTGAGTTAAAATTTTCTTCGAAATGATCAAGTACTTCGGAAGGTAGCCATTTGTTGAAAAGAACAATATTATTTTATATAAAAATGTATGTGAGTGAAATCAATAAAGTGAAATACATAGAAACGTATTTTACATCAGAAATGTAAAGCTTTGACGCACTATGCGGCAGCTGTTATCACCTAGGAACATTCTTTAAGTAAACAAATGAATGACAATAATGTTTACACAATTTTATTAGAGGAAATGTTCAAAGCTCCTTACGAGAACGAGAACCCTAGCCAATTTAGAAAGACTCTCCCCTGAAATTTTTTACATTCTGATAACCTTGAGATGATACGTTTACGACGCTTGAATCAGATTTAAGTTAATAACTGTAATAATCAATCGGTCGAAAACGAATGCCTTGTATTGTGTCAGATTTTAATATTTATTCATACGATATACACTTAACAGTTTTTTTTGCTTAAGAAATTAAATCAAATGATAGTATAGGTCTATTTCAAAAGGTGATTATGTTTTAATGTAAAAGAATCCAACTTGGATCACCAACTCCACACAGGCGTATGCAGCAAATCCGAAAAACCAGCTCAACTCGCTCACGCCTATCTCATCTCGTCAAATAAAAGACAAAGCCGTAATAATCACGCGATGCAATCCGCCGACTGATTACTATCAATGTTGTGACGTCAGACGTTGAATTATAAAAGGGCGCTTACCAACTTGGCCTGTTTAGATCAACACCGAACGTGGCATAAATCGAAACATGAAATACCGTCGTTATACCACGATCGTTAATTCTGTCAGCGCAAACCGAAAATCCCGAAAAGAACACAACAGCAAGATCGGAAAATCTAGTGCGGGTCGGGGTTTGGATTGAAGATGTAAGAAGTTGACGCCACATGTTCATCATCATCTCGCCGAATGTTAGCTGAGATGCTACAACAGTATGGAGCCATGCATGGTCCATGGATGCTAGATATGAGTTCAGGTCGAAGGAAGAAGGAGAGTGGTACATACATCGGCAAATCGAGACCTGCAGGTCTGCGGCAATATTTTTAAGAAACCCGCTCGAACCAATCCAATATGAATGGATGCTAAGACCGTTGTCTTGCAAGGCAAGATGGTGAGCAAACGAGGAGGCTAAGAGGCTTTGGAGGCTGGGACCTGTTTGTCTTTTTGCCGTCGTCGTCGCCACGATATAAATGAGTAGGTTCAACCGTGCAAGCAAGCTACCATGTGGGCACAGTTAGAAGAAATCTCCAAGACTCCCGAAGACGAATCGACCCGGCCAAGTGCATCTGCCCTTGTCGGATACAAAAAGAATTTATTTTCCTTTTTTCGTCCTCAGACCGATCTTCGGGCTCATATTAAAATTTTGCAGTTAAAGAAAGTTCATCCAAGATGTTCTAGTTGGCCAGATGGGTTCGCACCCGCGCGATCTTGGTGCACTCCCTGGTGCAAATCGCGGATCTCACGATCGGGCCTTCGACATTTCGATTTTATTTTTGGCATCCTCTAATTATGATGCACGCTGGGCACTGCGTGAATGGCAGAAATTTTCAAATTAAGAACATTTTCTCTGAAGTTCTAATTAGGATCCCAGCCCAGCTGGGGCTATTCAAGACATGGGTGCGGAATCTGCAGCTGTGTGCAGCTAAGATCGGCAACGATGATCACGATGAAAAATCCGCGGTGCCAAAAACTAGAAATGCGGGAAACGGACTGGTGTTGGTGAATGGTAACATAATATTATAATATAGAATGTGTCACGAACACAGTCGCATATGCAAAGCGGACGAATTTCATTCATTCAGCTGATCCAATCTTTTCGCCGTGAATTCGCGAAAGGCGAAAAGGCTAACGCAACAACGTCTTGGCGAACGTCTTACGTCTATTTGCCCGCTGCGGTCTGGCTTTGCTGTCGTTGCTTTTTTCGATCGAAATCAGACGGCGATGGTCGTGAATTTGAGTCAATTCGTCACATGCGTGGGCCGCCATGCAGCCCGCCTTCTGCATTAATCTGCACCAGACCCTGCTTTTCAGTTGAGCTTGATATTTGAGTTAGAATTAGCTAGAAAGCAACAACAGAGGTTTTCATTTAGAACAGGAATGGGTTCTTTTTGAAGTGCTACTAATATTACGTAATTTGTCAGTAGCTTACGTTTAAAAACTAGATAAAGTGCGAAAATATGCACAATTCTAGAGTGTTGTTTAAATAAAAATTTTATATATGGAGCAAAAAGAAAAAGTCATTTAATATCTTAACTTTTAAAATAATTGAAAGTACAGAAAATGTTAATTTTTAATTGTATTGTAAAATAATTTATTCTTCAAGAAAATTCGAAATACTTTAAATGCAATACTTATCTAAATTACAAACATAAATCTTTGATACAGAGCTTAGTTAATGCTAAAATTGACATAATTAACATAATGACAAAAACTTTACTTTTTGGTCAATGAAATTTAGCCATTCCCTCAATACTATAAAAATTCTTCAGGAAAGAAAATAGCAAACATAAAAACTAATATTTGCAAAAACAAATAGACTAGAAACAGTTGGAATTCATTTGTTTGCTTACTACACGCTAAAAAACAATTCTAATCATATTTCCACAAAGTCGTACCATAAATTGATATAATTATACCAATTTATGATAAATCTTGGTGTCACCCTGCTCTCCTCTGTACTCGAAATGGACGGAATTAACTCGTCCTGGCGGTGGATAATTAAAGTAAATATTTAAATAAGAACACGACTCAGCCCACGCGTTCTCAAATAAACAATTCATTTTTAACATTTTCTATTATTCCTCAGTTTTGAGCTGTGCGGCAAACATAAACACGGGATTTGCGCGTTTAAGCATTTTTAGGTGTTTATTTTTCCAGTAATCGAATTTAGGTATGCCCTCTGCTGGCTCTTATTTAATGCAAACTGCATTGTTGCGATCTTCAAGCTGCGCCCGTACTAACATTTTATGCGTAATGCACGCAAATCGTGAGAAATTCATATACGCATTCTAAACGCATATGCGCATGTAACTATAACAATTTAAATAAAATAAAGTTTTAGGTCTGAACTTATACCTTAAGTCCCATTAGGAAAAACTTGATCGCTAATGTACGCGATATAATGAAAATTTACTTATTATAAAAAACATCAGTTTTTTCGATAGAAGAGCAAAACCATACTCATATCATGCACCTGCATCGATAAAAAAGAAGAATCTAAAACCATTCTAAAGAGCGGTATGGGTAGAGTTTTTGTTTTCGATTATGTTTAGCCTATCGCCTGTGGCCCAGACATCTCTCTTACTTCAATAAACAATTATTCAGCGGCAGAAGCACCATCTGATATGTCTCACTTGGATGTAATTCCATCATCGCCCACCTGTTTTTTTCTTGCCGTACCCCAAAGACTGAAAGTGTAAGGACCTCACATGATCTTAACCCCATCAAGATCAGTCAAAGCAAAAATGTCGATGACTCGCAACAGCCATAACGAAAAGTATTTTAAAGTTTTATAAATATGAACAGTAGAAACAAAACGATATCACATAGTTCTTTTTTTTTTCTAGTAAAAAAGGCCAATAGTATAGTACGTGCACTTGTTTAAAAATTGCTATTGGAAACAGCATCCCCGACCTAAGCAAATATGAATTCCCGGGCCCTTACCCTTAGCATGTGAATGCCGTCCAGGTTGGACAAAAGAACCCAACAACGAGAAAACAGTAAGGAGCACATGTTCCTTTATAAAGAATTGTATTTCAGACGATCTTTGTTCCCACAGATTTAGGACCTGCAGACGGCAGGTAAAAGACACAGAGGTCATGGACCACGCCGCGTGTATTAGAACAAGTTTTTTGTCCTTCGTAAAAAATTGTGCGTTCATCTTTAGGGCTTATTTATATTAGGCAGATTTTGTGCAGGTATTTGTATTATAAGGCTCAGTAAGGCTCTGTTGTTTCTGGAGGCGTAGTCCTTCTTGTCGTATAAGATATATATTTAATTTAAAAATATAAACTAGGACTATATAATCTAATTTTTCTAAATCAGTTTATTATTCTTATTTTATTTCTTCCACTTTTTCTAAATCTTCTTTTATATTTTATATTTTTCTATTTTCCAGTGTGTATGTAAAATGGCGCAGAACTTTAAAGAATGATCGGGTTAAGATAACGTTTTATGCATAATAATCGAAATCAAGTTTAAAGCCTGGAAACTTTTAATGAGTTATGTTTGTCACTGTATTCTGAATTCAGCAGTATCAAATCCAAATATATTGTAAATATTTGCAGTGGAATTTTCTGCCGCCGTGGAAGATCGGACATGAAGAAAGTAACATGTGAGCATGAAGCACGCGTAGCTCGATCGGAGTTGCCAGGGTACAATGAACTTGAAATTATTCACAATATTTAGTGCTTTTAGTTCTGAATAAATTTCTAAATGAATTAGCTTTCTTTGCCCTGCAATTGCCGTAAAATCCGAAGTTAGTTGCTCTTAGTACGCCTCAGAAGCGTTTCATAACAATCTTGAACGAGTGATATCAATCCGCGGATTTTACCGCACGCTAACTTCAAAATATGTGCATTCATTTGAATGTATGAAAGTAGAAAAGAAAATATCTTCTTAGTACCGCAATAGATGTGATCTTATGGCATGACAAATTCAAGGTGATCAGGGGTCCTCCTTTTGCGATGATATGCGCACGCTGCGAAATTTTCTACTTTTGATTCTGATTTTTCGTGGCGAAAATAAACAGAGAAAAATAGCACCCAACACTGTGATTGGTTGGATATATTTATTTTTGTGTTATTCTCAAAATCATTCCGGAGCATAGAATTTTTAGACACTTTGTAATTCTTATGAATTATGGAAGCGTTGAAAAGGTGTCAGTTTTAGGCCTTTACTCAACTAAATGAAAGGGAAAGCAGAGTCTTCGGAAATTTTAACGTTAATTCAAAAGGAAGTCGGTCAATTTATTGACGATATTACAATAAATCAAGTCAATTATTACTGGATGGACCGACCATTTCCATCACGCTCAATTTGTTTTCGGAAGCGGTAATAAAAATAAAATTTTATTATTTGGGCTAAGACAAAGCGTATAGGAGACTATGTTACTATACTTTCTGTATTTTTTAGAATAATATTCAGTTCATTCAGTGTTCGAAAATTGGCACAGTGCCAAGGGGTCCAATGAAAGAAATTCCTCGCGCAGTGCGCGATCCGAACTCAGTTTCACAATTAATTAAAGAAAAATTATTTCTCCGTGATATATTTGGCGTAATGCAGCCTGACGGGTCGTGCTGAAAAACGGCCAGGTCTTAAGTAATGAAGAAGGAAGATCTCTTCATGTTGGTATAAAGCCAGTGTGAGTTTATTACTTGCATTAAAAGCACTGCACCTTGCCCAATTGAAATCAGAGCATATGGTTGCAATAAAATTCTGTTTATGTTATTTATTCCTTTTTATCTCATTTCTTTTACCAATTATTAAAAGCAGAATATTTCTGAGTGAATGACTAGTCATCCTGTTGGCATTTAAATTGCCGACTCAAAGTCGTATTTACACTTGTCATCATTATCTTGATTGCTCCGACTCGGTCGGCTGATGCAAGTCAGTATTTTTCAAATTTCAATCCTCAATGGCCCGCAACGTAACGATTCCTAATTAGAACCTCTAACGTAGTCGTAAAGGTACACAACAGTATTCACCTTCGCCAGAAAATTAGCTTGATTTCTTCCTCGGTTCTTAATCGCCGTCTTGTGGCGGGCAGATTTTCTACAAGATACAATCCAGTCATGCATATCGGATGTCGAAATCGGCGCACTCTTAAGATCGAGTTCTCATTAAGCGTGTGCGGTTAAGATAAAGAGTGAGAAAAAACAGAAACTTTATTGCCCTTCAAGAACCTTATTCGGCGGATTTTAGTACCAATTGCGATCGGCGATAGATCGCCTATCGGAATGCTATGCCGATCATCTGTATATATTTTTTTTTCTTTTCGGATTTATTAATTTTATTTTGTTGCTTAGAAATGTGAACATTTGTTCATTTTCCTTTGCATTTTGTTATTTAACGTCCTACGCAATGTCGACTGGATAGAAAATGACTGATCGAAAAAGTAGGCAATCTTGTACCGCACCGAATCTCGGATCTCTCTAGAATCGCGATCGTAGTCAATCTTTGTATTTGAAACTGGCTCTCGTGGATCAGAAGCCTAGAGATTGAGGTTGTTGTCCTCCCTGGTCCCCCGCCTGTCTTCTTCACCTGATCGCCGTTTTTCTGCACTAACTGCTGCTGCTGTCTTCGATATAGGATGCTGATGTTTTTCCACGAACCTTTGTCATGTGAACCTTTTCATAAAATATCAGATTTCAACAAATAAACTTTTTATTTGCTTCTTAACGGTCGTTTTATCCCTTTCACCGTCTAGTGAAAGGTTTATGTTGCCCGTTACTGCTCGCTAGGAGTGAAGGGATATCTTTTAATTTCTATAGGTGTATTTCTGCTTACAATAATTATTGTCGATATTTAATGAACTCAAGGTTACAGTGATAATTGTTATTTTATCGAGTTGCCGTAGTGAGATAATTTTTGGAAAGTCTTTTAGTGAGTGATTTTGTAGATTAAAATATAAAAATACTGCTGGAGGGGATTACTTTCAATATTATTTGAGTGGGGATTTATCTATACCAAGAGAATTTCATCTATGGTCTTGTATTTTCATGCTGAAGTGTATTCAAATACAGATGAAGTCTCTATATTCCTAATTTTTCAAAAAAGTTCAGGATCCTGACATATATCGTTCGTTATTTGTATTTTCTTTAGTTATTGTGTTCTTGATATTTAAAATTCCACTATGAAAATAAATCAAAATGTCTATTTCAATATTCATATCACTGGCGGCGGTGTTTGTAGCTGTATTTTTTCTCAACAACGAACAAAACAATTCGACAGAACAAATAACAATTCCACGGCCGCAGTATAAACAGATGGGAAAGATCTGAGTAAGGTTTGTTGTTACACCTAACTAAGGCAAAAGAGGTGCTAATAACGTCATTAGTGTTTGCATATTTACCTGGAAATAATCAAACGAGCCCGACACACCGCTCAGGTGAACATGATTGACAACCTGTTCTCATTCCTTTGCCGTTTACCGTCTTTGGAAGCTTCTCGTACCTAGAACGCCTTTTTGTCCTTTGCTCTCAATCAGTCAAAGAAATATTTGCTTGCTTTGCACCTTCAAACTTAATTGCCTAGTTGCTTTAGTGCTCTTACTTTTAACACAATTAGAATAGAAGTTAAAAAAATCGTTTGTCCTTTTTTTAGATGTCCACAATATGGAACTAGAGAGTTATGAGGCTGATTTAGCGGATTACACGCTCCAGGAAACCCCGTTTTATGAGGCACAAGCAGTTGTTCATGACATGTCCATGTCAACAATTAATTCAATTAATTCAAGTGTTTTCAAGGACAACGGAATGAGATTAAAGAAAAATCGAAAGGTCACATTTCTACCAAATTATATTGAGGTAAGTTTGACGACATTGTCTAATTTTTAACAGAAATAGTTTTCTCATTAAATTAAGTAATATAGAAGAAATAAATAATAATTTCGAGATTTTATTTTAATCTGTACTTTAAAATGAGTAGATAAAGCACTCCAATTTAGGCCACGGGTTGAAGTACAAAATTTAAAGCACTGGGTGCGGCACAGTTAAAGAGCTAGATTTTGCTATTACTTACTTATCTTGAACAGATCTTACAGTATAGGTAGGTACAAGATATAAAATAAAGTTATGGGAATTCCATATTTCCAATTGTTTACTTATTTGGATTTCAAAAGTTGTAAAATATGCCATTTAAATATGGAAGAAATACATGATAATAGAACATCTTCGGCTACTTTTCTACCTTTTGTATAAACAAAGAGAATTAAATTTTGTGAAAAAGTACTTTGCAAGTTAAATACTGTCTAAACTTATCGTTTTTTTACAAATCTCAAAAAGATAGTATAATTTATGTTATCAAAATTATTTAGGAGATATTTAAAACTTTTTATTTCTACTTTTTTGGACGACTGATTTAGATGTGTATTTTGTTCTTATTATTGTTAGTTGTCAATTACTCATCATCCTATCTAGTGAATATTGTTAGGTCATCGCCAATAGATGTTTACTTTATTATTTTCATTCCCTTATTAAGTTTGCACAGTGAGTTGAATTGGTAACTCTACAATTTGTCACGTAGTCCAAATTCAAAATAATTCTGAAATCGGTTGTCTAACTTTCCAAACTGAAACAGTGGAATCCCCTGCAGAGCGTTTTATGTTGAATTAAATGAATTGCAAAACAGAATTTTGCCATAAAGTAAACAATAGACGGCTTTACGTCTATGCCTAAAAATCCCCTTGTTTTGTAAACATTGGATAATTCGAAAAGTTTTGTTTAGTAATTGTTCATTCATAAGTGACTAAGATTTTCATATGCGTTACTGTTGTCTTGGTCTATCGGATAAGCACAGGCCGTTTTGTAATTAAACAATAATTAATAAATGTTCATCACAAATCATTGACCATTGATCCGTAGACCCCGAAGCAGTGATAACAGCTACCAGATAAGGAATTATAATGGACACTGTCCGAGGAGGTTTTGGAGCGGCTACTTTTGCATTAGAAGAAGCACCATAAGAAGACGGGGACTGCACTTGTGTGTTAAAAAGCCGCTCCCTGGGTAGTTGAACTCTTTGACGACAAGTCAATGTCAAGACGCTGATCGTAGACTCTTGGAACTTATGAATGCACAGGCGGCTACTATCGCAATACTCCCGCCGTCGCCGCGGCTGATCACTCCAGCAATTCGAACTTATTATTCTAAAGCGCGCCTGCGAATGATAAAAATAGCAAAGCAGAAGACAAAAGGAATAGCGCTGACGTCCGATAGCGCGCTTTGCACCATGCAATCCATTTTAACTTGTCGACTTAATTACAAAACTACAAGTCTACTGCAATTGCCGTAGTAATTAGCAACAACAACGGTCCTAGTCGTTGCGAATTGTTATTCTTCGACTATCGATCCGCGGACGTTCTAGTCGCGTACAGTCATCGCTAGCCGATTCGATTAATTGGTACGCCATGCCACCCGATGGGCAGATTTCTCTTCTGGACTTTTTATTGTTCATCTTCCGCGAGACCGCGAGACAGTCAAGAAATGACAAAAATCAAGAAGACATGTTAAGGGGAAGATTCTACTGACCGGAAACTCTTCCGAATGGCGATAGTCGTACCAAGTGAGGGGGAATTCATTCCGAGTTTTCATGTTTGACCTTTGCGAGTGGATATGAACACTCCAGAACGGTTGGGTTTAAATAAAGCTATTAATCGGGTCTTTTAGTACACTGAGGAGAGTCATTGTTTAAGTTGACTAATTTTCGCTTTCTCTGGAATTAAATAGATACCATACAAGAAGTGGGTGAATTCTAGTTCGAGCCCAAACTAAGGAAGAATCTCACTTCTTTCTTTCTTTGGAAGTTCTAAATATTATACTTTAACTATTGTCACATTTCAATCTGATTCTCTGTACATATGTAAGTGTAGTGTACACAAGAGACTCCTAAACGAATAAAAGTCGACTTATATTTTAAAAAAAACAACAATAAAAACAGCTCCAATGGCCTAGACCACGCATCTTTAGACTAATCTAAATTCAAAGAGGTTTGTGGAAACGAGTGTAGAAAACGGCTAATGCGATAGTTCGGGGAACATTGAACAACCATTTTAGTCGTAATTCAAGTAGCATAAAGAGCTCCCCATTTAAATGCAAACTGCAGCACAGGAACAAACAAAACGAAGTCGCCCAACGTTGCTTAGGTACGGATTATTCTTGAAAATAATTTTCATATTTTGATATAAGGCGAGATAGCCGACAATTTTTGAATATTTTATCCAGTTTACCGCGCGAACACCTTTCTGTGCCTATCCATCTAACAATTGGCTTTTCAACGCAATCCGTGTTGTCTTCATTTTGTCTTCACTGGACGTGCATTTCCTCTTTAAGTCGATAGGTGTGCGCACGACCTCTTCCTTTTTATGTTTGTTTTCATTTTTCCTCTTAATAGCTTGATTCCCCCTGAGAGTACCCCCCGTCCTGTCTTTGTCTACCTTTGGTCGATTTCGTTTGCCCCATCCTATCGGCCGTCCAACGTCTGAAGTCACCCCTTGGAATTGAATTGGCTTTGGATGTATTTATTTTTTTCTTATTCTCCAAACGAAAACGTGTAAAATTCACGTCACATTGAATCGCTGCGATTAAAAGCCAACGCTCCGCGTGCAGGCCTGCATACTAATTCTATGCCCGATCTGGCGATCGTCGCTGCCTATTGATTATAAATTTAGCCCTGTCTATATTACGATCGCTGTTTCAAAGGCGTTTTAATTCTTAAAATTAAAAACAATAATAAAAACCAAGATGTTGATGATTGAATAATCATTTCGGAGGATTTTGTGGGATATTTTGTGAGACGCCGGGCTTATCAGTGGGACCGAAAAATTTTCTATTTAAACATTGGCAGACATTTTTATTAGTTAAATTAATAAGAATCTAAAATAATTAACCTCGTATTTCTAAAGCTTCATCTGGAAAATTTTATTAGGCAATTTCAGTGATTTTCAAAAAACTACCAATTGATTAAAAATTCTGTAAATTTGAATTTAACTTTTACTAGATATTTTTACACCTTTAAAAATATAATTAAGCAAAAAAGTCAAATTTTTTGTGAAAGTGGTTTTTACAGTGCGATTTGATTCGCGTATCAAACGCTCAGTTTGATTAATTCACAATAAGAATTTAAACGAGTTGTGCATTCTTAAAGCTAAAAGAACAATTGATATTGATATTTGTACTCTTGAAATTCATATTGGTTACTTTAAAGAAATTTAAGTGATTTCACTGAAGGTGAGATGAATGTGATACCAAAATTCCAAAGTAAAAATGCCACTTCCTATAATTATAAGGATGATAATCAAGAAAAATCTGACAAAAATCAGTTAAAAAATTGTCGTTACAAGGAACACACAGCCAATTAGACAAATGGACGTAAATGTGTATAATTTATAAAAGGGCAAACAACTTTTGGTTATGTAATTTGAATTTTTTATTTGGAATTTGTCGTTAATGTTAATGCATTCTTTCCAGGGTGGCCCAAATATATTCATCAAAGATGAGCCCGAGGATGGACCGCTCAATATGCAGAAAGTTCCGAGTCTTTCGGATCTGTCGGATCCAGAAGCATCGCTTGGTGAGTCAACACTCTTGATTTTTTTATATAATTTGCATTTATAACCTAGCGACTGCGAAAGGTGTTCACTAACGTTGATATCAAGATATTAAACGCAAACGGGGATGTACTCAATTCCCTTATCATTTGGGTTGGTCGTGCCCGTTTAACAGCACCGTGTTTCCTCGAAAGCTTTCTCCTTGTTTAGTACCATATTTTTCTTGAGACAATTATCGATAAGACGGCTATCTGGGGCGATAGTAGATAGCAGGCAGATATAGAAAACAAAAAGTAACTGCATAGCAAACAACACGGCGACGACGACACAACGATGTTTTGTTTGATTGTTGCCCTCTTGACTTTTGACTCCCTTCCAGACGGCGCTGGTTTTTCGGTATGTAATTGAGACAGACCCTCGAGGCAATTTAAGACATAAAATTGAAATCAAACGGCCCTACGAGCTTCTTAAAGACTTTCTTCCGGCTTTGAGATAGGCCGTTCTCGGACCCAAGGGAGTCCGCCGAGGGAGGTGAATTACCGGGTGATTACGCGGGACAGCCGGTTCGATGTTCTTGTGTCACGTAACAATGTAACATGAATTCGATATGGCGTACCGTGATATTTGAGGTACTACAGCAGTGTGTGAACCTAATTGAGGAGATTTAGGTTTTCTCTTGTCCAGGTAGGCCCTAAGAATCTTCGAACCGGAAAATTGAAGAATTCCGACCGCTTTGGTCGTTAGTTGGGACCCTGATTGCACACAATGAACTGGTACTGGAAACCTAGAAATTATCTTACATTCAAGTTATTTTTGTAGAAATTAATTGTTTTGAGATTTATCGTGGGGAATCACAGGTGTGTATGTGGTTGATTATCCGATAATGTTGAGAAAATATATTTAGAAACTTGTCGTGGACAAATTGGAAACACTAGCGAAAAGATATTTTTAATTATACGATCATTTTATTTTATTAATTTTGTTTTGAGAACAGTTATGATCTTTCATTAGAAATTACCTCCAATTCAGTGGCTAATTAGAATTTGCATCGCTTTATTTTCTGCATTTAAAAGTAGTCGGGAAAATCTCACAACGGGAGATTTGTTTATTCTGCATAGTTTCAATATTTTTATATTTCTAAATAGACTTAATCCATGATTTTTAATATACCAAAATGTCCAATAATATTCAAATATTTCTTTTAGTTAACAAATGGGAAAAATTCGAGAAAGTTGGGACTTAATTTATAAATCATTTTATCGTTGGTGTTTTTTCCAACTGCGTAAATTTATATAAAATTGTGACCTCTTTAAATACTAAGACCCTTTAGCATGATTGTAGTACTATAATCTTGCACTTTGCCTCTATTTTAAGCATTCTCTCCCGACAGGGGAGAAATATAATTCGAGACATACGAAGTGAATGCAGACAATAAATTCCCTAGAGTGCCCTAAAACGTTGGGGAATTAGTACTTCAACCTGACGGATTTACAGCTCGTAATTCTAAAGACTGACTGGTAAATAAGACGTCCGAACTGTTTCAAGACTGTTGTTGGTGCGACAAAAATCTCTAAATAGTCTTAGGCTGTTGCAACGCGGTGCAGAATTGATGAACATCTAAAAATATGCATGTGGAAGATTCCCTTTCATATCCCGTAAAGTATCATTCAGTCACATGTCATTTAACGCCATTTTTTGCCTTCGAGACCATCCCATTCCTCCTGAGCTTCTCCTTGGAAGTTGGGACTGTCATAGTAAGCAAAAACTGAACAACCGGATATGATCCGGAAAGTTTTTTCCTGTCCAACATTCGAAGCTCTCCAAATTTAATGGGAGAAGATGAACAAGTGGTCGGGACTGATGGGTGCCCAGCAAACCGTGATTCCCATCGGCTACAGTGTGAAGTACCTGTAGTATCAAACTTGTATATCCGCACAACAGATCACCTGCGACCTTTGCCAGATCGCGGAAAAGGGATTCTTCGAGGGCAGACACACACACACAGCCTAATACCAGGAATGGGCCGAGAATGTGTGTGCCTGTTTTTGCTCTTAACTCGAAATTGAAATCCAATCTTAAACTCAAGTGGAGATGGTAGTTGAATATCCCATCATGCGACGACCTATACCTCCACCGTAATTGGATACCTGAGTGAAGGTATGTAAGGAGCGGCATTGAATTACCCGCCATTATCGGGCATTTACTGGATCGATGCTGTGCACTTGTTGAAGGAGTCTAGACTTGTGCAGATGCATGTGAAGGCCGAGGTCGAACCTATAGTGGAATCTCTTGTTAAGAACCTGCTGAGAAGGGGTTTTTTAACTATCCTTGCTGTTCGTTCGTAGCTCGATTTTTAAAAGAATCCCCAGATTGAATATATTCATATCAGAATATAAAATCCACTTGTCTTATCGTTCCGTAAATGTGAGATTACCAACCTTGCACTTAATGTGAGAGCGTTTTCTAAAATCTAGAATATTTTTTGGTTTAGTTGCTGACTTCGAAGTACTCAGAGATTTATTGCTACAGACTATGTATCAGGGAATTGCTTACGAAAGGACTATATACTTCTTTTGAAATGTTCTTTTGATATAAACCTACGCGTATTTGATGGGGACATTTGTATATAGGTTGGATATACTTCTTGCCACTTCGAAGGTGCTTCGTAGGATATAATGGCCAATTCTTTTTTACATTATTCATGCTTTCGTCTCGATTATATTGGCTCTCGTCTGGTTTCATAGGAGAAAACACAATTTAAATTAATTACACATTCATTAAATTAACAAATTCCGATCTATTCTAAAGTAATATAGTTTTTGTCTGCGCCGCGCAATTTATTTCGTTCTAAAGTTTATCTTATGCTGATCTTTAGGTGTCGAGTTGCCATATTTGCATTGGTTCTGTATAAAAACAAGAAAAGACGTGCCGAGATGGTAACGATAAATGGCCTGCCCTCTTTAGAGGAATTTTATTCGATATAACTAAATGGCATCGATAAATTTCCGATACTTAAATTCCAGCCACATCGACGCCGTCTTTAGAGGCCTAATGAGAGGGGAGGACCCTTATTTTTCGACAATTCAATTAGGCCGTGACACGATAGGCCACATGCGAGTGACGATATCTGACGCTATCATCGGCTGCTGGCAGCATCCAAATGATCTTGTTACAACGGCAATCGAACAGTGTCTATTAATAATAGTTACGCGCCAGGGGTGGACAGGGAAGTTCTAGTCCCGAGTCGTTAATTTTGACACGTAGTTCCGGATTGAGCGAATTTCATTCAGTTGGAGCTCGTCTGATCGCTTGCGACGTTTCACGAAACCTGCTCGCGATTTGTTGTTGTTATTTACTTTTTGTTTTAATCAGACTTTTATGTTTCATCGTGTAAACAAAATCCACACGACCTTCTTGTAAGCATTAAGATCCGAGCTCTGGCATTGATTTGCTTTATTTCACGAACAAGTCGCAAGTTGCAGAAGCAAAATGATTTTTCAATGAAATTCGCAATGCGACAGACCTCTCCCTCGGTGCCCCCACTCGTGTAAATTTTTGCTGCTGTTTACACAATTTATAATTTACCTGGTCTCTTGCCCGTCGTAACACAAGCGCCTTTATAATTTTTTGCGCGTGATAAGTGACTCAAGCTGACGTGACGTTCAAGTTTCGAGGAATGCTCGACTTAAAGAAGTCCGCAAGTTGAGCCGCGAAGAAAATCGCAAGTGGAGTGCCGAAGTCGCGAAGAAGTCGGGCCCACCGTGCTGGCGATCTAGTTGTTCCCTTGTCTCCGCTTCCACTCCTTAAACTTCTTGATACTTCTTAATGTACTTTTTACCCCTTCACGTTCGTCTTGTTCGTTTCTTTGGAAAATAAATCTGCGGCGTGGCTAGTGTGCGGTGAGAATAAATAATTCGGTTGCGCGCGCGCACACATCGACCCGACGCGACCATTGATTTGATAGTTCATTCATGGCTGGAGGTGATTCATGAATGAATCCACCTATGAGTCGCACCCGACTGCAACTCCATTCATTCATAAAAGCTCTGCTCCCCGCGACGATGGAGCCGGACCGCCGCGGCCGCCGCCGACTCGATCCAACAATTCTTGAGTTGGAAGTGGTCGCGACTCGAATCGAGTGAAATTAGTCTGGCAGGAATCTGAGTAATTGCGGCCCGGCGTACCCGTGTATTGGTGCGACGCATCGCTCTTATCATTCACGTTTCGTTTACCTGCCCACACGTTTGCTACGCTTGATTTACACCTTTTCTGTGTCGCGCTCACGTGTGCGGTGGTGTTGGACTCTTGTTAAATGCAATCAGACCTTCGGCCAATAAAGTGGATTAATGCGACTCTTTCATTGAATTCATTCATTCACCGTGTGCCAGTCATTGCGTCGCATTCATCCGTTCACACTCTGAAACCGTGATTTTATGCCACTTGCATTGAATTGTTTTTGTAGTAATTAAAATTACCTCTCTTTCTGTTCAAATCGGTACAACCTGAAATTCCTTACACTACAGTGGAAAGATCAACAACAAAGTTGGAAAGAATTCCCAGAAATCGCTAACATTTCTATTGTTTTGTACTTTTAACTGCAAACCTTAGAAAATGTCTGCGTTTTAATTTTAATTAATTAAATTAATCGAACTTGCTCAAGATGAATTCGAACGAAGATTCAAACCAAATTTAAGTAGCTTGCTTGAGAGTCTCGGTCTGCCATAAGTTTAGTCAATTTATGAACCTGTATCTAGACGTCAACTTGTGCTTTGGTGAAGTCATCCACTGTCTGTTGAAGATTAGTGGTTGATGCCTTAAGTGGCTAGAATTTGGTTTGTGCACGTGGTGGAGAGCTTGCTCTAACTTTATCTTATATGGTGAATTTAATTAATATCAGAACCGGAAATCCTCGTGGTAAAACCCAGAAGGCTGGACGGGTAAAAAAGTTAATTTTATTTTAGAAAAAGTTGACTTATCGTACGAAATGGGACAAACTGCGAAAATACGGCGGTTGGTATTTTCTTAATTTCGATATTTTTACAAAACTTCTCTTCGATTAACGTTCAATTTTGTTTTTATGACCTATTTCAGGACTTTTTCTGTTATTTTTCTAAATATTTTCATATTTGAAAAGAGTAAAATGGGCAAGTAATTTCAGTTTACCCAAGTTTTTATTAATGGAAGTCCTTTATATTTCGTCTATTTTTCCCATTTATATTAATTATTAACGTTCACTTTACTTCACACTTGGACTCATGAGAGTGTTTTTGCCGATTTACCCAAAAAGTTAATTTAAGACTTAAATAATTAAAAAAATTCCTGAAAGTGGTTCTGCGGACCAAGTCCAATTTTAACTTGGTGAACAAAATTAATAATGGAGATGAAATTTATTTATTTAAAAAAATGATTTCCTTATAAGAGATATATTTAGCATTAAGTTTTTTCGAGACATAAATATGAAAGAAAATTATTTAAAACCATTATTCATAAAATTTCAGTTTTAATGTTTACACTTATTTCGAATTTTTAAGGAAAATTCGCCATGTGTGAAAAATAAAACTTAAAAATTTTATTCGTATTCAAATTTATTCTTTTATATTGAGTTAAACTATTAATTTCATTCTTTGGTTTTATGTCGGCGCTAGTTTTAACCACGCCCTTGCGAGCAATTCCTCGATTACGATACTAATCAATGCACATTTTCATAAATACAATTCTATTTGAAAGGATTAGCGAATTGCGAAATTTGTGAAAAATCTTAATTATGAATAATTGAGTTGCGCAAAACTTAATTCCATGTTGTTTTCTCTAATATTATTAAATATAATCGAGTTAATGAATGAGTTTGCTGCAAGCTCGAGAGTTATTTAACCCGTTTGCTCCGCTTCGACCAATTCCTCGTCGCCCTGTTTGAAATCCGATGAAGTTAAACCGGGCACTCGTTGAAAATAATAAGTTCTGTTCCAAAACTTGTTTGCAAGTCTGCTTAATGGTCAAGAAGTTTGCGTACAACAGAAAGAGGTAAGACCGAACTTACGGCGGCGCGCGAACACCGAGATTAAGAGGAGCAAAACGAGCATACTGACAAAATCTAAGCTGAAACTTCATCCACAGATACCCTGACCGATCTTATCCCCAGTGCCTTAGAGCATCCGAGAAGAGTCGCGTGGCTCGCAGCACCTGAAGCCTCTGAAAAGATCAAGATGAATGATCACATCCACCACGTCACCGCCAGTGGTACAAGGCGTTGTTTTTTTCCTACAGGGATTCTCTCGTATTTGTAACTGTCTATCTATTTCCGTCTGTAGGAAAATGCTGTTTTATCGTATTTCGTTTCGACGCTTCACCCTTTCCCCAGCCTTCAGGTATCCATCCCATGAACTCTGTTCCATAGATTGACCAGTGACAGAGAATGGCATCATCTTGCCTGTACCTCAAGAATCAAGAGTCCAACAAGTTATCTGTGATTGAAGTGAATTTTCTTTTTTCATCCTTTCATAGATGGAATCGTTTTTTTTTTCAATGACCGCCTGCGCGTCCAAGCGGTCTCTGGGCCGATCGCCGATCGCCCGCTTGATTGAGCCATTTTAGCCCAGACCAGCGCCGAAGACCAAAGATATTGATCATGATGAATTTTTTCCCTTGTCCACGATCCGCGGCCTCAATACAGCTACACTTTTTACTTTTTGCCGCGCCCGCGTTCTTGTTGTTTCAATTTTCCACGGTGATTAATTGAAGTAATCCCATTTCAGGATTAGTGAAATAAATTAGAGCAGCGAAATTTACGAGGCTGCTTGATTGCCTCGCTAATGATCGTGTCGTTCGACTGCCGGACCGAGGGCACCTCCGCTGGGGCTCCTCGGGCGACGAATTTGATATTGCGTGTCATTTCGAATTTCTCCCTTTTGCCAACTGTGAGCATGAAATTGATCTGTTTAGACCCAATCACTTGACGAAATTCTCTAACACTAATTTTATAGGAAAAAAATTAATCGGCTTAATCGGTTTCTATCTCAATTTTAAAGACTTTGAACCGCGAGGCGTTTTTTTTTCGGTAGCTCTTTCCCTCTTCTAAAATATTTTATACCTTTATCCAGACTTGCTTTAAAAATCCAACAGGATTTAGTCCAGATCTAAACTAAAGGATGCATTTAAAGGAGCAAAGATACTTTTGAGTGTTATTGATTACTGCGATGAAATTACGAGGGCAAAAGACGTAGTTACAATGGCACTCGACAGGGCTTGTTTGTCGTAATGGACTTAACAAATAGCAAACTGATTTTTACCCTCGTAAATTGCAAGCAAATGCCTCGAATCACGCGAGGCGTTTCGACCCTCCACCGAGAGTCAACAAGTTGCCTGTTGAGGGTGAAAAGTCAACAAATCCGTGTCCCGGAGTTTACGAGTGATTTTCAGAACCCACTAGTAAAGCTTCCCTTGCAACCACTTGTTGCGGGCTCCCATTCGCGGGTGGGCTAATTCAACTCCAACCTCCATCAATCCCATAGTCGGATATGAGCCCCAAAAGCGACAAAAATTAATTAAAATATTTCGAGCGTGCCAATTTGTGTCATTTCCCTCGGCACGTTCCAACCACCGGCGCTTTGTGCTTTATTGTGCCTTAGTCTGCTCTATTGACTTTATTCGTCAAATGAGGTTCTAATTGCGATAGCTCCCGGGTGCTAGCCGAGGTGGGGGGGTACGGAGCCCTTATTTTGTCTTTTCTTTGATATTAATTTTTCTTTTTGGTGGCCAAGAAACTTTGTGGCTGAGAAATCAATTGATGCCCGCGGCTGTGCACTTGAACACAATGCGGCAATAAAGCGATCTTTTAGTAAGCAAATTAAGAAAACAGCGCAGCTACAAGGCCCTGGAGACAGCCGGAGTAAAGAATAAAGTTGTTAAATCTCAATATGAGGCAATTAGTCCGAAAAGAGAACAACAAGGTATGACGAATATCCCCGGGACGTGAGCGTCTTCCATTTCTATCTGAAGTATTCGAAAATCTGCGATGGCCGGCTTCTTTTCTGGAGGTCGCTTTCAAAGAGGTCTTCGAGTGACGCCGATGGCCGACCTGAGTCACAGCAGCGACGAACAAAGGTGGAGCCTTTTATTTTGTGTTTTGTTTAAAAAAATATATTGCTGTTAGCTGATTACTCGAGACGAGGGAAACAAAGTGGAAAATTCCGACGTGAGGTGAAGGTAACGGCTGTAAAATGTCTTCATGCTTGATGAGCACCGCCAACACTTCAAAAATTCTCTTGGATTTGTGAAAAAGAAGAAAAAACGGCCGCAGAATTGAATCGGCCATTGTGTTTCAAGTGTACGGCATTAGTTCACCGACTAATGGACTCAGGGACCCAACGCGGGTCGGTTTTCTCTTTTCTCCACCGCGAAAAGCTAATGCCGCAAACTGCACTACACGAAATTTATGCTAAACGGCGACTGGCATGGAATTAATTTTATCTCGAGGCAAAGGTGATAATAGCCGGGCATTAAAAGTTGTTTCAGCAATTAAGAGAAGAAATTAAGATCAATTTGGACACCAGCACGTCATCTTAAAATCGCGGTTCTCTTCGTCAAAAGGATCGCACCAGATCAAAATTAGGCTTGTCAAAAATTCTATATCATTTAATTATTTTTATTAAAAAACAATACAAAAAATATTGAGGACAAAAGCAGATTAATTCCTTATATTTTAGGTTGAGCGAACACCTTCTTGGTGGAAACTATTTCAGAAATCCTCGAAAGTAGCGAATGTAACTTTAAGTTAAATTCAAAACAAAAAGTCTTTGTATAAATTCATTTGAAAGAATTTAACATCGTGTTACATGAAAGGAGTAAAGTATAATTAAATATAAGGCAATTTTTAAAGTAATTTCCAAAAAATACCGTCAGTTTTTGTTTTTGAACTTAAACTCAAGTGTTTTGCCTTTAAACGTCTATCCCCAGTTTTTTTTTTGTTATAAAAGAAGTCACAAACATCTACGAAGTTCTTGTACAAAGCGTAATCTTTGAAATTTTAGTTTTATTATGTTATAAAAGAAATAGTTGCAATTATCTCATTGCACTTAATTTACTGAAAAAGAATAAAAGACAACAAGTCCACCTGTGCTTAATTTAATTTTAACACCTATCACTTATTTTTTTTTTTTTTAAATTCAAAATGCACTATTTAAAAATAAATTGTTCGAAGACAGGACTTAATTTGAATGTTTACCTCCCCAAGCAATTGGAAATTCTTTCCCATCATCGGCGAGAGGTCAGTAATTACAAAACAGAACCTTCGGGCAAATTAAACAGAGGGACACATGTTACGCGCCATTTGGCACATACAAAGTCCCTGACGAATTCAAAATTAATGGACAACGAGAGTGGCTGGATGGTAGCCATCGATAGCACCGTAGTCGGCCGCAATTAGGCCAGCCGAGGGCGCTGCGTCCACTGTTTACTTTTTATCGGCGCAATTTGCCCACATTTTCCATTATCACCATCACCGTCCTCTGAAGAAGTCCAAAAAAGGCATCTCATCAGGCAAAAGACAAAAGCTAGTGGCCGGCGCGTTTTGGACGCGAATTGATTTGTTCCGCCTGTGCCCGGGCTGACATCGAATTCCGCACTTAGATGACTTGCAAAAATCGATCTGCTCGAAGTGTCCCTTACCCGAAACGTGGGCATAAATTTTCCACAGACTTATAAAAGTGGCCTTACGGCACTTAGCCAAAGCGAAAAAAGTCCATTGAGCGCGGTATAGGTTGCTAAGGGAGTGCGTCGCGTATCTATATCGTCCCCTCCCCAAGGCTCTGGGCAAACTCATATGTTTCAGCGACTGACCATGCATTAAATTACGTCCGATTCGAGAAGTTGTCCATCACAGAACCCTGCGGAACCCTTCTTTCTTCCCATCGGCCTTTGCTGCGAGGAACCTTAATGCAGATGGCCAGTCCTACTGCAGCAGTTCTTCAACTTCAGGGAGTGCACGCGCGTTTAGTGATGGTCAGCTCCACAAGCAGCAGCAACCTGCACAGGTGTGCCGGTCGCTGTATCCCGTCCTACGGGGCTTACCTGTGCCTACATACATGAGTTACACTTTTTTGTCCCTGTACTCGACGGCAATGCCGGCAAAAGATCGAAAATGAAAAATTGGAGCTCAACGAAAAACGGAGAAAAAGGAAAAGAACAAATGTGCCGAGAGGAGAACGTGGGAAAAGTTTCGTGAGCCACGGCGTGTATGCGTGCGCCCAGTTCGCGGAGATTTCAGAGGTGTACCTGTCGTTTTCCTATATATTTTTTACGTTTCTTTTGCACGGCACTTACCTGTCTCAGTAATATATTTTGACTTTGAGCAATTTATAACTTCCACCATGAAGTGTTGAGATACTTATGAAGACAATTCCTCCCATGGTGGGGTCCTAGAGGACAGTCCACATGTCAACACAGTTTTTAGCTATCATTTCTATCATTTTGAAGAAATTTAATTAATAGTGTCCGCACTTATTGAATGACAAGCGCTTTTTAAATTTTGTAAGAGAAGGTAAGATTAATTTAATAGACCATAAAAAAATGACAGTCAACAAAGTTTAACAAAAATTTTACCCTATCTAACGAAAACCATGGCTACCTTACCTAAAACCTTGCTGTATTTTTTGATAGATTTATTATTTTTGAAGACTGTAATTATCAAAAACTCAAAACGATTGAATTGTTTGCAAAATTCTAGAAACTTAAAGTACAAAAATTCTAATTCTGCATCCATCTTTACGGTGTTTTCATTAAAGTCTGAGAGGTCAAGAGGGACTTAAACTTGTAAATGTGTTGACATGACATGAAAACACCTTATTTGCAAAAATCGAAAGCGCCTCTGGCTATGCCTGGAGCGGTGAAATCACTCAGTGCGGCTAACGAGCGGTCAAATCTCGATTCATTGATCTTCCTTCAATTTTATGAATGAAAACTCGAATCGCGTTTTGTGGCGCGAATGGTGTAGGTTTCGCGGCTGGGGGGAATGGGTATCTTGAAACAAAAACCTACCTCTCGGAGGCTAGATGAGCAAAAACATCACAAATGACCATCGCACTACCTGGCGCAGGTAGTGGCGTGCTAGTTGGCCCGCGCTTATACCGTAGACGAGAAACCTGTTGTTGCTGCCGTGCCACTGTTACGTGGTAGATCGCGACAGCGGCAGCAGCGGTGGCGGCGTTTTCCTGCGTTTCTTCAATCTCAAGCTGCGGCACCGAATAGCATCCGTAATCACTTCAAGTCAATAAACTTCCGCTGGATTTCTAGAAGTTAATGCATCGCAGAAAAAAGCACCTTCCAAGACGCTTAGCAACGGTGGAAGGCAGATAGAGGTAAGGTAGGTACCGGCCGTACCTGGCGGTGTGGACCATTGTCGGTAGGTTCCCGATGTTGCCCAGTCCACGAAGATACTGAAAAACGATCAGTTCGTGCCCAGCGGGCACCTAATAGGCACCGCATAATTACACAGTTGGACAGATATTTACAAATCCAATGGATCCCACCTTTCTGTTTATAGGATCGAATCTTTGCCACCACCTGCTCTTTGCATGAATCTTACGATCTTACCTGTTCCCCGCACTGTCAGTCGTCCTAGACGACGACTCCATCCTCCTTTGGATCTGGAGCCCCATGCCCGACTTCGAACGGCACGCTAATGGTTCTCACCATGAAGGCGCAGGGAAAGTCGAATGGGGCTCCCGACCAGATCTGGACCGGCCAGTCGTTAATTTGAATGATATAATAAGCCCCAAGTGCCTCAGGTAAGGAGGCGAGCTGGGAGGCTTTCTACTCGAAACTCGGTTTTCTTAATCCACACAAGTCGTAGACAAAAGCGGAACCGGTTGCTTCGTTACGCTGCGAATCAGCTCGTTTCAAGAAGACCAGGGATCGCCTATGATCCCTATGTGGATGTGGATGTGGATGCTACAGCCTCCGATGGTCGTCCTCCTTTTCTTGAGATTTCTTAAGATCTGCGCCCTCGCGCGTCTTGTTAGCCACGTTTGGCATCTATCAGTTGCATGGGGTGAAGCAGGTGCTACCGTTCCAGGTCAAACCTGGTTGCAATTTGCATCTGGTGCGCCGGTACCTTTAGATAAATGAGATTGGGTCATTTGTTCTTATTGAATGCCGTTAAATCAGTGCTTCTCATCTTCTCTGATTATGAGGCTCTAGCGAGGGATGGAGGGAATAGGAGTTAAATCTTTTCAATACAAGCCGGCTTTTGCGTTATGTACAAGAAAAGGGGATTAAGTCTAGATCCATTTAATTCTCCTGTTCTCTCATATTCAATAAATCCGTGCGATAAGTTGTTATCTTTTTTCTTATTTATCCCTTTTATAAATATATTAATTTATGTATAATAAATTCGTGGGAAAGTGTGTACATAAAGTGGTTTCTGTAGACTCTGAGCCGTATAAACGATATTTTGCACTTTTCTGTATGCTAAAAGCCACTCAATGGATTTAAACAGGCTTTGCACTAAAATATAAATTTGAATTTAATGCAAAACTGAATTTTGAACAATGATTAATCTCGAAATCATAAAAAGTTCATTGTAAAACTTTTTGCTACGCAAGAAAATTAGTTTAGATTTAATTTAGATCTCTGAATGTTACAGGCTATGTAAAAATTGCAAAAAAAATAATATGGAAAGAATGTAACATTGACAAAACTTGGAACTTTATTTTATTTTTAGATATAATGTTGCTTAATTCTTTTTCAATCAACAAAACGCTCGAGTGGTTGGAAGCAACATTACCTTAAAATTTATTTATTTGCGCGCTATTTTCAACAAAGAAAAATGAATGTTCCATTGTCCATACGACGGTCATTTAGCTACCATGGCCGCGGGTTTGTTGTCGCTGCTATTCTGATTTCAGATAAAAATTAAAAGTTAACGACAGCACGGCTCAGGTGCGGAAAACACGAAATAAGAAGAAAATGGAAAAGGCTGAAAATTGAAATGTAAAAAGAACGAAAAGTCTGGTTAATTGCTCAGGGGTTGACCGTGTTGCCGTGTTCGCCATTGTTCGAGCGCCGCGCTCCAATCCGAAAGTGTTCGCGACATAATGTGGGCGTCACTCGGAGATTTGTTTGACGGCCAAGGCGTCCAGCACGCCGCCATGAATTTCTTTAAGTGGAAAAAAACACATTTTGCTAATTGTTACAAAATTTTCCCCATCTTCAGTTAATTCGAAAATCGTTTTGAGTGTAGGTGTGGCCAGGGTTGTCATAAAAAGTGATCTTTAGGAGCCGTTAGAGAACACGATCCTTTAGATCGCAGCAACTTCAATGAGCCTTATCAATTATCGCCGTCATTCAGGTAACCTGGTCATTTTCAATAAGAAGTCCTCCAGTGAATCCGTGCCGCTAATCTGGGCACATTTCAATTATATTTTGATTACGTTCGATCAGAGGACTTCAAAAACCCCCCATTGTGCGAGTGGCGCTCACGATCAGACTCGGAGGCGCGGAGTGTGAACCGCAGCAAGACAGACATTAAAGCGCCACCAAAGAAATCCAGCAGCCAGTAAGGCATCTTGATCAGCGTCTTATTTCAAAAGAATTCTGTCGTGCGCCCCTCCCCGCCACCCGCCATCAACAGCTCTAAGGCCGTAATTTATACTTTGTGTACCTTAAAGGAGCGATCCGGGGTAATTTAGTGGCACAAACGTGGCGTTCAATAACAGATTGGTTAAATCAGAAGGGAAACGAACGCCTTATTTGTTTTTCTTCTGATTGGAGTTTCTTTATTTCGCTGCGGTGTAAACAAACAAATCGCCGCCGGTTCGCCAGACCCCCGAAAGGCATCATACACTCTTCGATTGACTTTCGGTAGGGTGATGCGATTTGCCGGCATCCAAAATTTTTGTAAATGCCCATTTCCTCGGGCTTTCTTTTAAGATTCTGGCCAAGATTTGGCCACCGCGGCACGTGATCAAAACTCAGAGCCGAGAAGTCTCATTAGGGTTTTTATTAGCCCAACTGGTGAGCATGGTGTTTTGCCGTTTTCGTAATCAATCATAAATCGATTAAAGGTGGAGCAAAAACCCTGTTCGCTTTCAGCACGATTTAATTAGGACAATGTCCTGCATGTGTAATTCTGCAAAAAGACTCGAACGCGAGGAATTTAACAAAACATGCACAGAGTTGTAAATCCAAAAGAAATAACAGCAGCAATTTCTTTCTTTATAGCATATAATTTTGTATTTTCAAATTTTAGAACTGCGTATTACTAATTATGAATTCGAAGCGTACCAAGATCAAATAATAATAAATCAAATTTACAAAGAATATATTACATAACTGTTACTAATAAAACGCTGCAATGTAATAACTCGAACACCAGATTATTGATTCAAGAAACTCGCGCAACGGCGAGAAAAACAAATAAGTACTTTCTTAATAAGAGCACACAAATTCAAATTTTTAACATATAAAAATACGGATGAGTTTTCCTTGTGTTTTCGATTGTATTTCACTAAAGTGTAAACCGGAAATGCCTTCTACAAGAATCTTAAATAATTTTAAAAGTTCTTTAATCTAAGTAGATAAGAAAAACATAAATGGAATGGATCAATGGAATTGAAATTTTGTGAAAAAATTCTCCAGAGTTAATCAATTAATTCCTCAGATTTTGCAAAAGATACTCCGCTAAGAACTGCAAAAGATACTCTTCCAATTTGGAAGAAAATGACAAAGGAAGTTCGAATCTCTTTTGTGGAGCTTTAAAAAGTTCAGCACCCTTTTATTTGCAGGAATTCTATTCATCGATTCCCACTTAGCGCTGAAGGCATCCTCCTTAATTAAACTCTCTTCCGTCATGCCAATAGCTCAATTAAACCTGAACAGGTCTTTTTGCACCGTCATAGATTTTTCTTTTGATTGACACACTTCCGGAGTAGGATTCCGTCGACTGGCCCCTGCTGGACCCTGACGTGGTACAATTTTTTCCTAAAAAAAAGCATAAACGGGGAAGAAAAACTCTTGGTGATTCCTCTAAAGTTCAATTAATGCATTCATTCAAGAAAAAAAGAGCTAGGCCGAGCGAATCACAAAATCCGCCGTGCCGGAGGCGAGATACTAAAAATACAGCTATACGCGGCACTTATCGCCAGCCTCCTTTAAATCAGTTTTGTATCAAAAATGATGTCGAAAATAAGCCATCTTGGTGGCGATCTTGTGAGCGTGTAAGCAGTGCGCAAATGACTCCCAGCTACCTGTCTTAAGTCTTAAGCGCCATTGCATTGTAAAAGTAAGGCCCGCTCGCTTAACTCCAAGATCACCGAGGTAAACCCATCGTAAAAATGCCGGGAGATGATGATCTCGAGCATTGTGATATCACTGACTCCATGGGGATCATGGACACCGGACGAGAAAGAAGAAACACGGTCCCAATCACACAATTTTCCAACACACCTCACCGAAGGCACCTGTGATAAAACCGCTTTTATTATTTTCATGAATGAATAAAGTTGCGTGCACATGCGCAATCATGTTCGACGACATCCGAACGTGTGTTTATTACGTTCGCACACCTTTGAAGCTTTGTGTGCTGCGGAAACTTTGTCACATCGCGAGTAATGTGATACACTGAAAGAAAAAATGATATAAAAACGACTAGGTAAAAAACTTACATGTCGTAAGATTGAGATAAAACGGATGTGAAAATTGTCATTGGATGCTTTCTATAAATATTGTCAAATTTCATGCTCCAACTTGCACAATGTGATTGCAAAATACACACGGAGACGGTCACATGAAATGTGGGTCCACAGGTGATTGCCGATTTTTGGGTTTCATAGTCACCTGAATAGGTTTAGGTTTTTAGAGGCTTAGAAGCCCGTGATCGGCGTCACTCATCTTGGTCATTTGGCGCGTCCAGCGGCGGCTATATCGCGCCATAGAGTCAATGCCTTCTGCATATCCATGAATGAATGGGTGACTGTCCAGAGGAAATGGCCGCGACGTTGGATTAACGTCTTAGACATGGCTAAGAAAGCGGTTACAAAACGCGGTTAGTTTTTGCTGCTGGCGCGCGCATTCGACTGACCATTCATTAATATTTTTGTGGCTCGTTACAAGTATGTTGTTTCATTTTTCCCAACTTTCCGTCCTTGGATTGGGGTCACTACAGAATGCCCGCGTACGGAACCATCTTCGAGACATCTAAGGCACAAGCTATACACAAGATACGAGCAGGTAAGACGGTCATCTGGCGCCCGTAATTTCCTCCTGATTGTTACCGCCTATGTGATGTAAATTTTTATGAATATTTTCATATATTTTTTAATGTCCCTCTTTTTTACGTAATAAAAACGCACGCCCTGGATGACACTTGTTTAGACCTCCGATGTGTTAATTAAATTCCGATAAATGGTCGTATGTTTTATTAAAGTCTCGATAAGGCGCCATCAAATTTATGACCATTGTCCGGGAAAAAAAAGAAAACAACTTCGATGCAGCATCAGGCGCCGAACACGCGCTGCGTAGGTGAAATGTTTTCTCCAAGGTGTATGCGTCCATCTTGGGTCATTTGATCGATAGATGTAGACAATTTGTGCTTCCGTAGCTAATTGGATTTTTATGATAATCGTTAATTTATTAAGAGAAAACCTCTTTAATTCACTTACCGAGGAATCGATACCGTGATTAGGAAGAGATGCAAGCTCGTAATAAATGGGACGATAGGAAGCGATTCCCTAGATTCCTCGAATACTCGAAGGCTACAGAACGCGTTATGAAATAGAATACTCGAAGATGCTAATCAGGTCAAGAATTATGATACAAGGCTCTTGGAAGATCGTATCATTTGCATAGGTGCACTCAAAAATCAAGACTACGTCATTCCGAAAAAGACACCTGAAATTATTCAAAATTATCTGTTTTTCCCACAACGGAAACTTGCCCAGGGAAGGTCTTAACTCTTAAGTGTTCGGCAAATATTTGATGAGATAACGTCAATTCAAAACGAAATCTCTCGCGGTTCTTTTCCGCACTAGTTCTATTTGTCTTACACTTTTTTGCGATTTTGCAATGTGTGAAACCAATTAACGTGACTATTGTGTTAATGGGGACTTTTCTTCGGGCTGACCCTTACTTTAAGACTGTCTCCAACCAAAAATTTGTAAGTCATTGAATTACTTTGCAGAAGGTCACTTGGCTAAATGATATTTTTTCCAGTTTCTAAGATTCGTGCAATTGAGGTAAAACAAGTGAGCTTTTTATTTGTTGGGAAAAATAACCGAATTCGAAATAAAAATAGAATGGAATTTGTGTGCAGCAAGGTACAGGGATATTTAAAGAATATATTTTGTGTTGTGAAAGATTTGTGCCAGTAAATTATGGTCTAATTTTCTAGGGGAGTTGGTAGAAAAAGAAAGAACAAACAGCTTTATTGTATAATAACCCGAAACACAAACTTCTACTGGAAGCAGTCGAGCTTTTTGGAATATTTATTTATGGGTAGTCATTTTAATGGGAAAATATTTCATTAAAGATGGTCTCGCTGGAGCTGACCGCCTTCGTCCTACTTTTTTTACAAATGTATTTAAAGTAAAATTAATCCACATGTGAAATGAACTTACTTTGACAAAAGTCGCAGGGATATATGGATTACAATTACCTTGATTGTTACAGGTAAAAGGAACTAGACCAACTAAAACGTCTTGATCGGGATGTTGTGAATTGTGTAAAACTAATGGACCTCCTACATCACCATTACATGGTGTGACCTGGTTACTGAGGTCCATTGCGCACAAAGTTTTGCTCATGTTCCCGGTTTTATAAATATCTTGACATCGGTCTTGAGGTACGTTTTGCATTGTACCTTTCATCAAAATTAGCGAGTGTTTCTGCCTTTCCGTCACGCCCCAACCAAGCACAACAACGTTCTTTCCCAAAAGGTCATCTGATGTATTCTCAGCCAGTCTGATTGGTTTAACAGTTGGACCAAAAACAAAGTTTTTAGAAGTCCAAACAATAGCGATGTCATTATCATGTCCAGGTTTCTTTCTGTACTCTGGATGAATTTGCATGTCCCGAACTTTACTGGTCTGTCCTTCCCCACGATGTGCAGCAAAGATTCCACCTGCTGTTATAGTAAGATAAGGTTTTTCACATTTATCCAAACAAGAAGCAGCCGTCAGTACAGCGTTCTTCTGGACAATGGATGCTCCACAGATATTTTGCCTCATACACTCAAGTCCAGCCACGTAGGGGAATTCGTCTCGATTCTTGAAGATGAATCCCCCATCGTTCATGGCTATATGAGCCACAGATCGTCCACGGTTGATGTAAGATTCAAGTGAGCCCGACTTTAAAGATTCACTAAGGTTTAACCCGGTAATGATGATAGCTACCAGGAAGACAATCTTACTCATTGTGTGGATTGACGTGCAAAGTGTCTGTTTTAACCTTTTGTACAGGTTTTATACAGGCAATCCTGTTGTCACACATTGACAACAGCACACCTGTTAACACTGATCATTAGAGATTCGCGAACACCTGATCAATATTGACATATATGACTTTGAAATTAAATAATTTTCAGCAATCGGTATTACACCAATCGCGAGGATTTCCCATATTTGAGCTTTAAAAATTGTGTTCATAGTCGTATTGAGATTTTGTTAAAATCGCATTGGGAATTAATCGAAATGTGAAAGCTTTTTTAACTTTTAAATGATGCAAACGAATTCTTGTTAAGATTTTTATTGCAAATATTAGAGAAACTAGGAAATCGGAGGCCAATTCTCTAAGAATCTCCTTATTGACTGAGCAATAGGAAAAATTTGTTTTTCATTAGTTCAGTTGATTCTACTATTGCGTGTTTTTCGCCAAGTCGATGGAGAAAATAAAATTCTCTAAGAAGCCCAAAGGGCAGCAAGGAAAGGTCCGACATAAACGCTTTTAAAGCGTATTACAATGAGATACATCGGACTAGATCAGACAGACGAGCATCGAACGGAGCTAGCAGACACAGAATTAAATAGTGGCAGAGGCCGCGTAGCATCATGAGCGTCTCAGCGTCACGGCTCCAACAGCATCAGCATCAGCAGCAGCCCATGCTCATTTATTCGGTTAGTAAACCGGATGTGCCTAATCACAGCCAGTTTGTCCCAGCTCCCGACCTTTTCTGGAGATCGCGGGACGAGAACGGCCAGCAAGGGACCGGGATGCTGTTGCTGCGTTACGGCCACCGTATTGCTCTATCTTCATTTTTATTTCATTTAAAATTACTACAAATGGCACAAGAGAAATTCCCCAAGACAAAAGAGGCCAGAACAAACAAAAGTTTATGAACAAAGTGTATGGCCTTATCGCTACCCCGGGCCGGGATCCCCGTCTTTAACACTTTAAGCAACTGTTCGAATTACTCAAGATCGCGACACGATCAGCCTTGATTTAGTATTTTCACACGACAAAAATTACTCAGCTTTCAGCGTGTCTGATTGCGTAAGGCAACTTCTTGGCGGCGACAGAAGGAATCTTAATCCGTTCTTATCCGTAGTTATGATATGTGGGCCAAAAATATCCTTCCATCGGGGATGGAAACATCACGTGGACAGGGTTGCCATTAGCTAAGAATGCACTCGCCAGTTTTATAAAATTGAAAAAAAAAATTAAAAGAACAAGTCGCAAGCACTTGGAATGCGTGTTTTAAATAATTACTAACACTTGCTTTTCAAAATTTTTAAATGGTTGTAGTAAAAATTTTATCAAGACGCTTATTCACAGTTGTAGATACGAGCTTAAGTTTTCACAATTAAGTCGAACGAAATTTAATTTCAAGTAGATGCACTGCAAAAAAGAGAACATAATAAAAATAAATAACACATGTTTTTAAATGTTGTGCATTTTTCTTTGTTTTCGTTTATAGTCTGTAATTATAGAATTTCAAAAGTGAATACGCTTGTTTTTTGTTTATACTTTTGCAGTGCAAGGGTCCACTTGAATCCATTTTTGCATTGCCTAGCCCATAAACTGGCAACCCTGTATATAGAGTCGTCTGAAAAACAAAAAAAAATTGAGTAGAGTGCAAGATTTGAGCATTAACGCAAAAAGTTGCACAGCCAGAGCCGTGGTCTGAATTAGCTTCCACTCCAGTCGTCATTCACTGGTCATTTTCATTTATATAATAAAAATCCCTCAATTCGCGAATAAATTCAGTGGGAAAGAGTTCGGTGCGCGACGTCTGCGCTGGGTCACCGAATGGACGTCGTCGTTGGGCCGTTGTACTTTTTGCAGGTACGACCGATAGTCGGTGCAGATACGCGACGGTTTTGACCAAAAAAAAAGATGCCCATCCACAGAAATTGAGAGAAAGAAAAAATATAAGACGAAGTGGTCAACGCCGGAACCGTAAAAAGATTATGATATGAAAGAGCTGCGATCTTAAAGAGTTTGGTGTAGTCGTTGATCGCCACCGAGGCCGTGGGAACCGATCACCTGCAAACGATACCTATGAGATGGCCCCGAGCATGTCTGTCAAGTCCGCGGTACTGCTGCCACCGCATTAATGGACTGCTTCTGTCTATCGTCTTATATCGTCTTGAAGATCTCGTTATACGTAAATGTGGCCGCGATGATCGTGCCCGTTCGCGGACCAGGCGACTATCATTCATTTTCACATGCGCGACGGCGACGACGAAGATGTGGACCGAAGACGGACATTGCGGACCACATCTTAGATCTGGGAAGTTTGTCTAGAATTAAAAATCGTTTTCCGCCGGTCCGCGGTGTTGGCCTCCTCGATAGAGATTTGATTTACATCCCATAACCGAACCGCATGAACATACGCGTGGTATCCATCAATTAGATACGACAGATGGGAGATGCTATCACTGCGGTGAGTGAAATTATTATTAACAGATTCAAGTGTTGCTACATCTCTGGAGGCCACAGCCGGACACTTGTGTTGTGCAGCTAAAGACGTTGGTGCATCTCCGTCTTGAGCAGCCGCAGGAGTTGCAGAGACAAGGAGTAGAAAAATGCAAGAAAATAAAAATAAGGGTTATGTCGTCAGCTGCATTATCGCCTGGATGAATCGCCGGCGACTATAGCGCAGGGCCTTTCTTATTCTCAGCCTCGCCAGTGGAATTATGTAATTAGTTCGCTGCAGTTAATAATAGCACTGACCGAGGTTTGATCATAACATCCGATCTTTAACAGCGAACTAGTTTTAGTGAGCCCCTTTCGTTGAGGAGGGAAATTCAAAATCGAGAAACAAAAGATGTTAAGGCCGAGACCGAGATGGAACACCGGCTAGAGAGTGGCTCCTTGTTTGCGGATATTAATCGAGTTTCAATGAACTCTCTCAAGATGTGTTTGCGTTCGCCTTCTCCCCGGGGACTTTCTTTTGGTCATCTATTTTTCACCGGAGATTTTTTTGCTCGGCAAACCGACCAAAAGAAGTTGTAGATGCTGTGTTTCCGCTTCTCACATGGAGGGGATATGTGGTGATGACACATTTCCAATGCAATGAACTTGCTGGCCTCTTCTTTATAAAGATGGAATCTTCTTCCGGGATTTAGAATTATCCCCGTCTAGAATACGTAATGGGTCCCAATTAACGCAGTATTTTCTTTACAATCCAATTTAAAGCACCTGTAACACACGAGGATTACAAGAGAGTAATAAAACAAACAAAATACAGTAGGATATCACTAAACCCTTTAGTTACTTGTAAAACATAATTAAAAGTTTGAAACGAAGTCTTTGGTCTTGAATTAATTTTGGAAGGAAGTATTAATAGCCCCTAGCCATGTCTCAGTTAGAAACACTTTAAGTATAACGAGTTTGTTTTGGTGTTATATTTACTTAAGTTATAAACGAAAGGCGAAAAGCCAGCCAGTTCAATTCAAGTGAAAAACATTTTTTTTATTTTTGTGTATTTTTGTCAAATAACATGCACTAAGTAAAGGCTAAATAAACACTAGCCGGAAGTTGGCGTGTCATACTTGAAACGCTTAGTCTTGGGCGCTTTGAGTTAGAATTGTGAACTCTAGAAAGATGCCGTAGACAGTTTGGCAACATTCGTCTGCTCGATGCATGAGTTACTAAAAATCACGTTAAATTTAAAAGGAAAAAAACTTGAATGGAACTATTTTACGTATAACAATTTAATGGAAGTGCTTTAAAGCCACTGTTAGAACTAGATAAAAAATTTGTTCAATTCCATTCTAAAGAAATTTAGTGCTAGTTTATGAAATCCATTAATTAGAAAATAATAATAATAGTACGCATATGAAACAGTTAATTAATCGAAACTGTATGGAAGTTATCACTATGCGATTGAAAAGCATTACAAATTGTGAAATCTCGTAAATCTTCAAAACAAGCCAGACAAAATAATTCCAACAGTAGTTTTTAGACGGTCTAAAATCTCCAATTGTTGTTATTGTTTTTTTTTTAATTTTGCAGAGTCGTTCACATTATTAAAAGTATATTCAGACGACAAAGGCCCATTGATATAAAAATATCTTAATCGGAATGATAATTTTCTTGGAATTAAAAATGTCCCATTTATTTATTGAGACTGTTCGATAGACGGTGACAATACTGCGAAATACTAAGAAGATCAGAACACGCCACTTCGACCAGCAGACTCTTTTTAAGTGAATTCGATGGACGTGACCGAAATGGTAGAATAAAAATCGGCAGGTCCAAGTCGACAGTCATTACAAGAGAATAAAAATACAAATCATTTGCCATTTAAGAGATCGTGACATGTAGGCGTAAGCCAGAGAAACAGGACTGGACAAGCGCCTGCAACTCGATAAAAAACGCAATAGAATTGGGTATGACATCGCGAAAACTGCACCTCATGATCGGCATATTAAGAATCCGCAAAATCGCCTTGCGACCGTCTAAGAGAAAGAAGTAAGAAAAATGAATAAAGGTGAGGTGCAGACTACGGTGGCGGTGAAGAATGAGGTACAGGTATGCATATTGCACCCAAATCGTATATGTGGACTTGTTTGGAATTTTTCCAATCTTATTCTGCGTCAGGCTCGCCGCAAATCTTACGGCAGGCCAGACAGCAAGGACTTGGTCGGAATAACGTATGGATCGGCGAGACAATCTCGACACCGCAGATTAATTGGTGGGAGGGCACGCGCCTTAAATTATTCACCGTAATCGATCAACACAATCCAACGATCTTGAGTGCTGGATACGGACAATGCTAAGGAGCTCTAGAAGATGAATAAAAGGAAAAAATGGAAAAAAAAGACAGCCGCAAGAAAATTTTCCAATCGAGTTCATCCAGTCTCAGCAATTAGCCAAGGAGGAGCTTGGCCCGCCAGCCAAACACTCCGGCTCCAACTCGTTTTGTGCGCATGTCTAATTTAATTAACGACGTCATCTGTTTGTCAGAGCAGCTGACAGTAGCGACAGGAAAATAAGAAAGAGGTCTCAAGATTAAGTCGGACCGGAGAAGTGAAAATCAGGGGATACATTGAGGGAAATGTAGCACTTGCTGCATCGACGAGCGTTAGAACCGTTTAAAGTTCAATTTCTTACAAACAGCCAATCTGGACCTTCTTGCCGGAGATGGTTTAAAAAAGACGAGAAAATAAAAAAATAAAGGAACGAGTTCAACCGGAGGTAACTTATTAGTGGCTGGCGCATGCGGAATGGATGGGACATCCCACGCCACAGATTTTTTAATTATCGTCAACGAAGCACTGCCGAGGATGCGTCACTTATTGATGGGGTTGACATCTGGACGAGTCTTAAGCGGTCCATAGAATTGAAAGACATTTCACAGCCCTCAGGGAATTCGTTGTAAAACAGACGCTTTTTATACGTAACAGGTGAATCCAATACAGACACCGTTAAGGACCACAAATAAGGCTAACAAGTCTGTCTTCGCCATTAAGTTTATGTTTCAATGTAATCAGGAGTCAGAAATCAATGTTCCGACAGTGCAAATAAATCCTCCTTCTAGAACGTATAAAAGGATCTCAACATCTTGAAAGTATATATCCCAGTCTATATTTTAAATATATTGAAGTCGCCGCGAAATGTGTGTAATATTTTAGTAATGGTAAAAGTATTATCATTTTCAAGCCAATATCATGAGCTTACAATTTATCAAAACTTTTTATAAAAAGATTAAGCCGATTTTCCAAAGTATTTGCATGGGTCCACCCGCGAATTAATTTCTTTAGAATAAGACCAAATCCTTAAAATCTTATCCAAATGTCGAATAAATATCAAAACTAAAAAAAACGTCAATTGAGCAATTATTAACACAATTAAATAAAGATGTGCCAAATAAGAAAATGATTTCAGTATACCACTTGGCAAAGTAACAAATCATCGACGTCAAAGGAATTGTATAAAATTATATCGCGTTGAAAATCGGCATATGCAAATTGCATTTGCGTCATTTTGCGCGTCATCAAAAATTAATTTTTCACAATGTGCAAAGTGTCTATTTAAAAAATTGCAAGTTAAGTAACGTTCCAAGAATTTAAAGATTCATTTCAAGACACAAATCTTTCGGCAGGTTAAAAATTCTCATAAAATGCAAAATATTGATTGATACGTGGTAAATCGAATTATATTTTCTGAAATTAAAAATTCAAAAAAGTTCAAAGTACAGTGAGATAAATTGTCGTTTTTTATTTAATTTGTACCTGATCGAATTAACTTTAGAAAATTACTCCGCCTAGTTAAAAACTAGGAAAATAAGTATTGTCGGAAAAATTTGGAACACGATAACTTCGTTGTTACCTTGCGCTAAACAAAAATATTGATGTTGTAATCAAATTCAAAACATACTTTTTGCTTACGTCTTATTGAAGATGTTTGCGTAACTCGTAAGCGACCTCTTCTAGACCATGACAGCTGTTCGAACAATATGCACCAGAAATTAAGTTTTGTTTGGACAAGTGACACAGCCTCATGCAACATTGTAGTACTGAAAATTGTGAAAATATAAGACACCAAATGGTGCTCCCTGCAATTCAGTCCAGAATGGATCGATTCTTGATGAAAGTTCTTCTGTTAGTAACTGCTTTCTGCTGTAGTGTCTACTGCGGCAGACAACGCAGAATGCTCGGAGCGGATCCTGTGGTTGTAAATGGAAGAGGAAGGAACGAATTCCCCTACATGGCAGGACTTGTATACAAAAAACAATTCTGGTGTGGAGCGTCCATTGTGTCCATGAATGCCGTTCTTACAGCCGCCCACTGTACCTTCCAAGATCACGAAGAGATGCGAAATATTAAAGTAAGAGTAGGGGGAAACGCCCCCATAGGACCACCGACCGAAATTGATCCAGTGAAGATATACAACGTCTTCGCGTATCTAAGACACTTTGCCTATAAACAAAAGAGTAAATATGATGCAGATCTTGCAATAATTTGGATCGACAACAAATTCGATTTTGGACTAAATGTAGGTCAGATCATACCGGCTCCGAGTGGTTTTAAGACAGATTTAGTAACTGCCGTCGCCCTCGGATGGGGGAAGACAAAAACAAAGAACGTTTCACCCGTTTTGCTTAAGGCTGCATTGAATGTTCTACCACCAGCAGCTTGTAAAACATTGTGGAGAGAACGTTTTACTGGTCGTATGATCTGTGCAATGGAAAACCAGAAAGTCAGGACCAAGTCGATTTGTGATGGAGACTCTGGTGGACCACTGGTTGTCCACAACCCTACTGACCCTAGCAAAGACCTTCTGATTGGAGTAGCCTCATTCACTGAAGAGAACTGTAACCCAATGTTTCCACAAGTTTTTGCTCAAGTTGGAGCTATGAACAATTGGATAAGCGAAACCCTTAAAGTGGGACCATACAAAAACAAATTGTAGTTAAGAGCGATATTAATAAATTTAAAGGAAAATTTTAAAATCTAGTGGTTTGCAATTATAGTGAAAAAACAATGGCCTTGTAGGACTCCTGAGTATATTTGAATTTTATCAGAAAACGTGCGATTAAACAATTACGAAAACTTAAAAGGAATAGAGGAAAAGTAAGTTAGAGAAAGAAATTTGCTACCTTATTTCCTAGGAACTTCAATGAATATGGTCGTAACTTAATTTTAATTACCTAAAAATATGCTTCTCATGGAAATTGGATTCTAACAATCAACAGGCGAAAACCGAGTTAATCTGGTTAATGGGGTGTTATATAATTTGTTTTTAACGCCCTCAGAGACGTGTAGGAATTGTGAAAGCCATACACTACAAACACGTAAGTACGTCATAAGTAATTGCCTCTTCTGATCTTCAAGACATCTCCTTGCTGGGTCGTCTAGACATATTTAGTGCAATGGCCTAGTGTGCCGAAATATTCATTAGCAACAAATGAATTGCGATCGGATTCCTTTCTCATTTAAATAAATTTCGCGAGAATCAGGCGCCACTGATGTTTACCGCGGTCACTTCCGCCGTTTAGTTGATGCAAGTCGCGAATTTCGATTCATTCAAAAATCCAAAAGTCTTTGGCCGTCAGCAGAGCACGTGTTGTTCATGTATATTTCCCCTTCTAATAATAACAAGAAAAGATTTGTGTAGCTATCGTGTTGGAAATTTCTTCACGTTCGTGCGCGTGTTTGAAATTCTGGCAGTCAGCCCTCCAACGCATGGATTGTTGATTTAATTCATATAAAGTTCATTCGGCTATTTCTTAACTAGTGCATTACTGTTCCAAGATATGTGTCTCACAAAAGATGCACGAAAAAGGTGCAGAACAAGCCGTTTCCGGTGGATCTTCTCATTTCGGTTTGATCAAGTAGATAACGCGGTTCATTAAAACAAAAGATCAAGGCTGTATTATTGCTAGTTATGCTGAGCTACATTTGGGACAGGCCACAACTAAGAACCAATTTAATATTAAATTGGGATCTGCATCATCTTGGACATTCTGCTGCATGCTGAAACTGCTTTGCGCATAACTTCCGCGGCAATCGCGAATGCACTCCGATTCGCGGATCGGGTCCGCAGCTTCAGATTCATTCATAAATTGTTCGCTTTAGCTCACGTCCAGCGATAGATTCATTCATGAGTCGTTGGCGCGCGTTATGACGTTGCTATTGCTGACTTGACACCACATACGACACATATGACTGCGACGTATCCGGTGAACCGCCGATGGATATGGCATGCATGCGCTGCGGCCACAACGACCGCGCGATTTACTCTCGACATTAACCGCATAAGTGAAGTGCCTGCGGCATTTCGTTGCCCAGGGTCTCGAAGAGTCTCTTCGAGTCTGTTCTGCGTGACCAGGGTCAATAGCTGCATTCTTGGGTATTCTTTCCTATTTTACTAGAATTATCTGTCCGCAGAAATTTTGCATACTTTCCCAGACAGCTTTATCAACGAAAAGTTAATCGAAAGAAGGGTGTGCATTTAAATAGAAAAATATTTTACTAAAGTTTTGAAAAACTAAAGTAATCACAACCTCAACAGAAAGGATCACTTAAGTAATCGTAGGACATTTAGTATGTTGGAGGCTGCTAAGTATAAACCTCATGTTGCAATGATGGTTTTCATATAGTAATTGGTGCAAAATATGATAAATTTGTTCATACATTGCAACGAAATTTAACCATTAAGCTAGAGGTTAAGTTATGCATTTAAAAAGCCCGTAACTATTTTTGTAAACTTTATTATTATCCATATATGTTTTATTACTGCCAATGGGACTGAGGCTGAAATTAATTATATCTCTTTAAATAAACACATTAAAATAACAATAAAAAGAACAGAGAAAACTCGAACATTAATTCCACAATAGGAAGAGTTCGATTATTTTATCTGTAGTTTATTTACCATTATTATTTATGAAGACATTATTTTAGAAATTTTAAAGGAAAAAGGAAGTGTAATTCAAGTATCAAGTATTCTTACTCAAAATAAATAATAGACGAAATAAATTATTATTGTCTAAAATGTTCAGGCCTTATTTTTGGAGGATCAGTGAAAATATACTATGGAGTGAAATTATTTTTATGTCATATAAAATAGAGCTTTACTAAGTATGAATTTTGTACTACGTAATTTTCTTCCAAAAATAGTCCTAACAAACTAAAATTTGTAATTTTTTCTAATAGGTGCAAAATTACTTAAGAAAATATAGGATTCGGTTGTTATTCGACGTAAATATAAAAAAATAAAAATATAACGTACAAAATACATCTCTTAAAAAAACAAGGATTAGGTTTATAGTAATATTATCAAATTATTATTTGTATATTTTACTAAAATACTATAGTTTATTAATTGTAATTAGGTAAAAAGCATTTCTTTTCTACATTCTTAATTCAAAATAAAAAACAAAGGAGACGTAACATGAAATTAGAACAGAATATGTGAGTTTAATTACATGCCAAACTTCTCGAAAAAACCGTGCTTTTTATTTAAAGGTAAGAAAACTTTGATAAATACCTACAATAAAAAAAGTAAGCAACGGAAGCAAATATCAAATTTGTTCACAAGAAGTACCTACACCTGAAAAAAGGCATTTACCCTTTCGGTGGCAGACGTTTCCAGTGAACACGACAATCGAATAACAAGACCAAAAATTATAATTACTATAAAAACTACGAAGGCATCACCGAAAAAAGCACGAATTGAATCTTCTCAGATTTCCGTGAAAATTGGGTCTTCTTCTGTTCGAGCAAAATCCAAGTGCAAGTGCATCGCTCACACCGGAAGTATAAAATTACATTCGAGTAGCAGCGAACAAGAAGGCAAAAAGATAAAAAAGACGAAGGAGAAGGGCCAGGGGCCCCTTGCAAGATAAACTACATGAAGTCGTCGGAGACATATCTACTAGAGATCGAGCCAGCGACTTCCAATGTGGTGGTGGTGGTTCTCGTCCCTGCAACACCGCAACGACTTCCCACATTCAATTAGCTGCTTACGGAGAAATTTAAGTTCTCGGAAAATATTTAACCGAGCAGTGCCACTGACAACTTTCAGACGTGAGATTGATGAACACCGGAAGCGTAAGGACGTTCCCACTATGGCTTCAGGCCCAATTCTGTACTAATTTTGCATTGAGATCTACGTCAAACTTTTGAATATCCAAGTAAAAGGTAAATTAAACTGACCTACATTGATCGTAATACTAATGTACTAATTTTGCATTGAGATCTACGTCAAACTTTTGAATATCCAAATAAAAGGTAAATTAAACTGACCTACATTGATCGTAATAAAAACCGTATAAACAACGATCCAAATCTCCAAATTAATTATTTTATTGGTTATAGATATTTAAGAAAATGGGTTACGAACTATAATCTGATCCAAACCGATCGTAATTATTGCTGCATTGACCACCAGGTACTCATAAACCCACACTGTCGTTCTCGCAGTCGTAATCGTACCCACAACTGGTCAAAGGATGTAAACATAGATCGATTGCGAATAGCCGGAAGTCTTACATTTTAATGATCATAACGGGTCTCAATTGATCACCGGCTAGATCAGATTAAAACACATGGGAAAACCACACTTGCCTTGTAATTGCCACCATTCCTAAAGGTGATACCTGTTCGCCACTTCTCGTTTCCTCGGTTAAATGGTCCGAGATTTCCCCGGATCAGAGAAGATCAATAGTGGAAGCGGCAAAAAACATATCTTCTTCCTTTTGGACCTCCACACCGACGACTTCCAGCTTGCGATGCGTTGCACCTTTTGTTGTTTTCTTTTTTTTTATCTTTTCAAACACTGGACTCGGAGTACAAAAAGTCCAATCCAAATTCGAATTTCTACTACGATCCCTTTTGCTTGAATGGTTGCAAGTTAAAAAAAGTAAGAAACCATTAAAACCGCGTCAATTTGCCGGAAAGAAAAGAGATCGCCGCCGATCGTAGGGGCAAAGGCTCACTTGCGTGAAAGAGATGCGAAATTCATTCATAAATTCGTGAAAGAAACTCCAGGCGAACGGCTGTGGCACCGTGATGACGATGCTCTGCCGTTCTAAACTCGGATGCTGGAGGCCATAAATCTCAGAAATGAAAAATAGACCTGCATAAAATCATCTGGTGTGTTTCACAGCGGCCGCCGGGTCAGTGTATTTGTGCCTTCTTGGCCGCGGCCGAAAAAAAGGCAACATTGAGAAACACCGAATGCGTTTGTGCCCGTGTGGACAGAATCGCACATCTGCTGCTGGATAAGATTTCTTAGCATTTTTTAATTTCACCATAGTCTTGTTTTCGTTTTTCTCAAGACCGAAAGGTCCAGTTTATGACAGAGCTTATGAGATGATCGCTTTGTTGCGTAAGTTAAATCCACAATAGTGACTTGATTGTGTCTCCTCGACTGTTTGGGTTTCAGAAATGAAAATATTTTGCAAATTTCGAAATTGTGCTCAATTAATCTTTTCCAAATTTTTGTTGAATTGATAAAGTTCATATAATTTTTGAAATAAATGTTGTCGTTTCCTTAAACTGTTCCTAGACTAGATTAAATTAGATACGATTTTGAATGTTTCTTTCTTTCGTCGTCATTATTTAATGGTCCCAACTTATTATTTGAGCCATTTATTTTAAAGTGGCGTAAGCCAATTTAAAAAGAAAATTGTTTCATCTCTTTTTAATGTGTAGAAGCTAAAAATATGTGAAATAAGAATTTTAAAAAATATTGACTAATGCCCCTGTCAAAATAAACGGCTTATTTTTGACTTATATATAAGTCAAAAAATTTTTCATTCGTATAAGCGATCAACATTCCACAAAGTGGAAAACCTGAGACAAAAAAAACAAAATCCAATTCTATCACATCGCATTGATTGATTGCTGACGGTCATGTACAAAAGGTAGTCTTTCAAATGAAATTCGTCTTGAAAATTTTCTGTATTGTGACAAAGCTAAAGTTTTGGTCAAAAATTGATCTTTCATTTGCATCTTTTACAAGATCGGTTTTCGGCAGAAACACCTGTTAATAAGCCTATTGTGCTGCATGTTGAATTTCCGTAGATCTGCTCGGCAATCCAGTCGCAAAATGCGCACGGGGTGACAGGTTGGCGACTACTGATCGCTACAATGTTCGCCATACGTACCGATCTCGAACGATCGGCCTGAGCCACACTCCCTCGGCTCCCATATACACATCGTCCACGCTGCGTCTGTGTGCGATTCCATTTCCGCTCCCACACCAACACACCACATTAGGGCCGAGCAGTCCACACCTACTACCATTGTCGGGGAGGTAGAACACGATTGCCGATCGCGCCGACGTGAAGAGACGATCTCGACCTGCGTACACTGACGATGTGCATTTTCCTTCCTTCCTCGGCTGTGTGCGCTGCCGCGGCCAAATGTTGGCAACACATAAATTTCTTGCACGATCCCCTACGGGAAAAAACGACGAAAAATACACACAACGAAAAATTTCATTCATTTTTCGTTCATTCTGAGCCAACTGCGTTTGCGCCGTGGCTGAGCCATCCCAGACCATAGTTAGGGTCGGTGAGGAGCCCGAATATATTGTTGTCCGTTTCACCTTACAGTCCTCTTCTTCTTCGTTTTCGCGATCGTGATCGTCTTCTTCTTGTTGTTTATAAAAGTTTTCATACTTGCCGTTCGCGACCCGCTCGCCCGGCCGCCGCTGCGTGCAATCGAATCGGTTGAATACGCGTGCGTATAGACGACGGTGGTGATCCGCGCTGCAGCCGTTCTTCGATGCGCGAAGCGATATTAAAACTGAAATTTTTCGTGCGATCAAACTCAGTGAATCAGAAATTTGCAGCACTTTACAAATCTGACACTACGGCGGTGCAGCACAGGGTGCCCATCAGTGCCTTTGTACTTTTCTGATAAGAGGCGCGCGCTTTTTCCGTTTTTGGACTCGTTTATTCGCGATTCATCGTATATACATATATTTTTTTACATTCACATTTTTTGTTTTCTGATTATTTGTATTGTCGATGTTTGTTTGTTTGTTCATTCATTTGTGCAACACGTTTTGGAACATTGCGCTTTTGTGCGCCGCTATTCGTCTTTTTCTTTTCACTCCCCTTCGCGGAGTTGATGGTTGTGTGAACCTTGAGGTAGTGCCACTAAATTAACGTGAGTGATGTGGACTTGTCCTGATTTCTATTTAGCCAGTTTTTGTCCAAAATTAATGCGAGTGGAATGTGAATATAAAGGAACCCTGTCCTGAAAGGACACCGGTTGATGTGCAGTACTAACTCAGCGGTGGTTTCGTACTAAGGATTTTCCTTTTTTCAACAAAATCTTCGAGTGTCTTGTTTTCAGTTGTCCTTGAGTGAACGAGTTGAGATTACCTACGTTGTGATTCTCTATGAATATGGATTTGGTTTTGATCTTGTTGGGTGCATTAAACTCCAAAACTACCTATCAACATTCAAATAAGTTCGCAAGCATGCTCCCGCGACTGTCGGCTCTTTTTTTATGAATATGTAATTTCCATTAAGGTTTCTAGTTTTTTTGTTTATCTATGCCAGTCAGGTGCTTTCAGTTTATTTTTACTTTTACTAAATACTCTCTCTTACTCAGTTTATTGAAAAGCTTCAATAACCTTCACTCCAGTTTAGAATGTTAGCGCAGATATACCACAAAACAAGTTCAACATTTTTGTATGGTGGGCTCTATTTCCCAATAACATAAAATCTTCGTATATTTGAACACTTTTGGAAAACTCCAAATTTATTGATTAAATTCGCGTGATGGCAATGTGATTCAATGACAAATACTGATAGATTTAGATATTTGGTTATTTATGAACACGGTGTATAATTTCTCATTTATACACTACCTCATATAGAAAAAAATATGGAAAACAAATTTGAAGTGAAAATTTTTGTTCGTTTCGTTTTTGAGCAAAATAGGGAGTTTCTAATATTATTGAAAACTACCATACATTTAAGCATACAAATGGGCACCAGGAGATATTTTCTTTCCACTTCCTTAATGGCAAAAGCAACGCATAAATACATTTCCATACAAATCGATATATGTTTAAAATTGTACATATATATTACATTTTTTAAGTTTACATTTTGTTATAATGATAATGTAGCGCCTTGTTGATTTCATTATTTCTCCTTGTTCGTTTTAGTAACCTCAAATGCATTACAACTATCTTGTGATTGTACTTTCACTTTTATGGATTGGAAATGGCGGGTCGAAATTAAATTTCATTGGTTTCCGTTAAAGAGAAAGTTTAAATTACTAACTTACACATAATTTTTATATTATCCTACCTTTTAGATTTTGAATATTTGATTAATCTTCTAAACAATTTTGTAAACTTTCTATTAACATTTTGGAGAAACAAATTATGTTGCTGGATTATTAATTTTGCAAATAAAGTATTTATAAATCTTCAAATTCTATAGTACCTACCTTTTAATCTACCTAGGTTTTGAATGGAACTTACTTTCTAAAGTGTCGACAAAAGACCTTAATACTTTATTGCTTCATGCACTTCGTTATTGTAATAAAGCTTCCTTTAAAGAGCACAAAACCACTCGAAATGTGTGCTTTGTTAAATACTGCGCAAACAATTGGACTGGGATCACGTTAAGAATAGAACCCTCAATCCCTTAAATTGTGGACAAGTTGCGTAACAATTAATCTACCGAGACTCTTGACGTAAACATAAATCCCAAATGGGTTTGACCAAGTTTAATCAGCGGCAGATTGAAAATATTTCGACAAAAACGTCAAAACGTGTTAAACTAAATTTGTGTTTTTTTTCCTCAGGGAGGTAATATAAAACTTTATCTTCATTAATTATACTCTCTTCTAATGTCTCTCTTATGCATTTATCTTGATATATTTACATTCGGTAAATATAAAAGAAAAAGAAAATATTTAAACCATATCTCAATCAAAGAGTCTAGCTTATACTTCAAGGTGTGCTGATAAAACCAATGATATTCGATTTAGTGGTAACTTTTGTTTTCTATGCGACGTTACTTGTTTAAGAAATAGTAGCTATACTTTGTTGTTGTTTTCTTATTTATTTCTTACAACGTTGAAAACAGTAGCCATTGTTTACCTGCTTACTAATTTTAAATAAATCAATCTGTTGGGGTAAGCGAAATAACTTATATCGAATGAATCGAATCTAATTGATTACCCCACAAAATCTGAACTCTAAGTGATACATCAGAGTAGGGCGTAAAGTCAATCATTTAGCGGTACAAGCCGTGACCCCTTTGATACCCTGCCATCAATCAATTAAACGCGAACTATCAACGATTCGAATCCAACTGATGGCAGCCGATTAAAACGATTTAATCAGACTCCTCAACTGTTTTAATCGCACGGGCCGCTGGTGTCGCGGCGGCAGCAGCCCTGCCAGGCCAATTGTTCTACAAACGGACGGGGAACTCTGGTTTGACCCAAAATGTTACAAAGTCACGACCCCATCTGCCGAAGTCGATTGTTTGTTTGCCTCAAGTTTCACCACTCGCAATGAAAATTGATTTGATTAGCATGAGCACGAGGAGCACTGGTCAGTGGTCACTGGACAGTAGTCGCTCGCTATCAGGGGCTAGTCCGCCGCTTCGGCGCAAAACATGGTCCGATATCCACCACCGTTGTCTGCCACGAGTATGCGTTGTTCTATGTATTGCAGCGGCGTGAACTGATCCGCGGACACATGTTCCGATGTGTGGACTACATTTCATATGTAAAATAATAATGGGCCAAAAGCACAAAAAAAACTAAAATGAAAATAAATAAAAGGAAAACGAACGCTCGCGATTTGGGCTCCACACGACCATCGGTTCGGTTTGGACTGTCCGCCAGTGGACATGTGTAGTCGTTTTAATTGATTCAATTTCGTGTCGTTGTCGCTTAATTTGGTCGATTCGTGTCGCGACTGTTTGCTCTGCATGCAGAACCACAGTCGGATCGAGGCGAGGCGTGTATGCTTGAATTGCACTCTATGCGACACGACAGCGCGCTTAAATATGCAATTTAAGCGCGCCGGTACACATATGGTGTCCTCGCCGACGACTATTAATAATTACGCGATTTTATGGCCCAAATTGCATAATTGAATGACGCGCGCATTTAAAGATGATCACAATGAACCATCAGTCGATTCATACCGGGCATACCAAAGTCAATCAACTCATCGTCTTTTAAGACCTTAAAACTCTCCATCAATCTCTCATAAGACAAAATCCTTTTATCAATGCCCAAAACATGCTTTGTCATACTTGACTCACTTGACTCTGATTAGGTCTTCTAATCCCCGAAATACCTGAAATAACCTATAACCAATTTCTGACCAGGAGCTACAAAAAATGCAAATAGAACACAAAAAGTGCATTTAACGACCCGAACGCAATTAAGGAGTCAAATTCAAGGACTCAATCCCACGACCGAAACGGGGAGGGTAAAAAACTTGTCGACACAGCACTTTGCAGGCCGACCTTCACACGAAGGATAATCTTAAGACATGTGCTCAGGATAAACAAGGTGGCGCGTACCTTTGCTGCCTTGGTTGATATAGGAACAAATACTTGAGGAGGATTTCGATCCCTGGTTAGGACTTGCTCTATTGGCTTGACTAGACTTCTAATGGGTGCAGGATAGCAACTGGATTTCAAGGAGCCCTAAGCGATGTTACGTGTCAACGAATGAAAGGCTTGATAAATTTCTGAAGGTCTTTTATCATTGATTGACATGGTACTTAACGGTACAAAATTGTTGGAATTCTGAAGTTATCATCACGTAAACGTGATCACATGCTAGAGTAGCCAATGGAAAAGTTAGATGCAACACAAATTTTACTTTAGTTGAAATATGATTAATCTGTCCAGTCGATTTCTAGGTAGTACCTTAGCAAAAGTGTACACTTGAAATTGTTATCATAATATTAGTAGCGGCATTTTTTCTGTAGAAATATTTGTACCCTTCAAAAACTCGGTTGAGTGCTCGAGTGCGGTGAAAGTATTTGAAGGTAATAGCGTTACGAAAATTATTTTATAGAATCCCTTTGGCCGCAGATACGATGGTCGTCATAAAATCACCCCAGGCCAGGCGCCGAAGACTGTGCAAAACCGTCTACTCTAAACTTGAGGCCATAAAATCCATTTGGAGTCTGATGATGTCGTAATTAGGCCTAATTGATGGTAAAAGAAGAGGTTGCAAAAGTATCATAGGATGTGTGCTACAGCTGCTCCGGTTGATTGAAAGCTGAAGACGCTTACGCATGTGCATTAATTTTTGTTTTCAATGGCGACTTATTTGCTGCCGACGACTGTACTAAGCAGCATCGCGCGCAGACATAGATTAAGACTGCCCAGTTCATAGTAATCTAAGCTCGTTGTACAAATTAAGTGGTACTTAGACCATCTGAACGCGATTCATGATATCAGTTTGATTGAAGTCTGCACACTGCTACGGCTTTTGTTCCTCTTATTGATGCCAACTAGCCAATCGGTTCAGCCGCATAGGCTGTAAGAAACTGACGAAAAACTACTATGTAGTGTCTTTGACTCTGGTCGTTTCTTTGGATAAATCGTCTAGTTGGTTGTTTATTCAAGGCCGCCAAAGTATTTTTGAAGCTAAAATCAACGACACGGCTCCGAGTATCTGTAGAGCCAGTGTACCCTTAATGATTCAACAGCGACGTTCAATGAATTTAAATGAATCAACGTTAGCGCGCATGAATGAGTTGTAAATAAATAAGAACCCCATCAAATTTAATTCATATTAGAGAGAATTTATACAAAATCATCATCACACATTAATTTAAAGTAGTGTCAAGAAAGGCCTCAGTTTATTTGGCATTTTATACAAAAGTTAATATTTTAAAATTCGCCTACTAACATTCAAAAATTGTACAGTCGAATTCAAATCAAATTGATTAAAATCTCTACTGTTCATTTATCAAGTTCATGAAGATTTAAACTTTAAGCGGCATCTAACCACCAAATCCTGTCGATCTGTTACCACCCTTCATCTGATTCAATAATTCCTCAGTCGACTTCTCAGAAATAATCTCAACGAAATCTGCGCATCGGAAATTGCAGATTTTCTTCCCCGTCCGCGGCATATCGGCTAGCAATTTGCTCCTGATAGCGTTGTTTCTCTGTCCTCAATTCAATTTTCACTTATTCGAATTTGATTGCGATTCTCATCAGTCACAATTTCAATCCTTCAATAATAAAAAAAGTTTTTT